>SJYX01011931.1:123328-161555 GCA_006410675.1 Oreotragus oreotragus
TTTTTTTTTTTTTTTTTTGTATAGATTTTCAGTGTACTCTTGCCATCTCTTATTATCTTCTGCTTCTGTGAGGTCCATACCATTTCTGTCCTTTATTGTGTACATCTTTGCATGAAACATTCCCTTGGTATCTCTGATTTTCTTGAAGATATTGCTAGTCTTTTCCATTTTATTTTCTTCCTCTATTTCTTTGCATTGATCACTGAGGAAGGCATTCTTATCTCTCCTGCTATTCTTTGGAACTCTGCATTCAATGAGTATATCTTTCCTTTTCTCCTTTGCCTTTAGCTTCTCTTTTTTTCACAGATATTTTTAAGGCCTCTTCAGACAGCCATTTTGCTTTTTTGCATTTCTTTTTTTTGGGAATTATCTTGATCCCTGTCTCATGTACAATGTCACGAACCTCCATCCATAGTTCTTCAGGCACTCTATCAGATCTAGTCCCTTGAATCTGTTTGTCACTTCCACTGTATAATTGCAAAAGATTTAATATAGGTCATACCTGAATGGTCTAGTGGTTTTTCCTGCTTTCTTCAAGTCTGAATTATGCAATAATTTGTTCGTGATCTGAGCCACATCAGTTCCCGGTCTTGTTTTTGGTGACTATATAGAGCTTCTCCGTCTTTAGCTGCAAAGAATATAATCAATCTGATTTCAGTATTGACTGTCTGGTGATGTCCATGTGTAGAGTCCTCTCCTGTGTTATTTGAAGAGGGTGTTTGCTATGACCAGTGCATTCTCAGCAAAATTCTGTTATCCTTTGCTCTGCTTCATTTTGTACTCCAAGACCAAGTTTGCCTGTTACTCCGGCTATCTCTGGATTCCTACTTTTGCATTCAAGTCCCCTTTAATGAAAAGGATATCTTTTTTAGATATTAGTTCTTGGAGGTCTTGTATGTCTTCATAGAACCATTCAACTTCAGCTTCTTCAGCATTACTGGTTGGGGCATAGACTTGGATTACTGTGATATTGAATGGTTTGCCTTGGAAATGAATGACATTCTGTCTTTTTTGAGATTGCAGCTGTATACATATGTTGATCTTCCTTTAGATTTTTTTCCCATATAGACCATTACAGGTTATTGAATTAATTTCCCTGTGCTATACAGTAGGTCATTATCAGTTATACATTTTACATATAGTAGTGTGGTGTTGTCTGTCAGTCCCAGTCTCTGAACTTATCCCTTCCCTCACATATACCCTGGTAACCATAATAATTAGTCACTCAATTGTGTCCAACCCTTTGCAACCAACCCCATGGACTGTAGCCTACCAGGCTCTTCTGTCCATGGAATTCTCCAAGTAAGGATACTGGAATGGGCAGCCATTCCCTTCTCCAGGGGAACTTCTCCACCCAGGGATTGAACCTGAGTTTCCTTTGTTTCTGGGAGATTCTTTACCATCTGAACCACCAGGTAACCATAAGTTTATTTTCTAATTCTATACCTCTGTTTTACATCATGAGAAACGCTGGGCTGGAAGAAGCACAGGCTGGAATCAAGATTGCCAGGAAAAATATCAATAACCTCACATATGCAGATGACACCACCCTTGGAGTGAAGAGGAACTAAAAAGCCTCTTGATGAAAGTGAAAGAGGAGAGTGAAAAAGTTGACTTAAAGTTCAACATTCAGAAAACTAAGATCATGGCATCTGGTGCCATCACTTCATGGCAATAGATGGGGAAACAGTGGAAACAGTGTCAGACTTTATTTTGGGGGGCTTCAAAATCACTGCAGATGGTGATTGCAGCCATGAAATTAAAAGATGCTTACTCCTTGCTGCCTCCCTGGTGGCTCAGAGGTTAAAGCTTCTGCCTACAATGTGGGAGACATGGGTTAGACCCCTCGGTTGAGAAGATACCATGGAGAAGGAAATGGCAATGCACTCCAGTATTCTTGCCTGGAGAATTTCATGGACGGAGGAGCCTGGTAGGCTGCAATCCATGGGGTCTCAAAGAGTCAGACACAAATGAGCAACTTCACTTTCACTACTGCTTGGAAGGAAAGTTATGACCAACCTAGACAGCATATTCAAAAGCAGAGACATTACTTTGCCAACAAAGGTCCGTCTAGTCAAGGCTATGGTTTTTCCAGTGATCATGTATGGATGTGAGAGAGTTTTTCAGTTTGTTAATATGGTGTATCACATTGATTGATTTGTGAATACTGAAGAATCCTTATATATCTGGGATAAATTCCACTAGACCATGGTGTATTATTCTTTTAGTGTATTGTTAGATATAGTCTGTTAGTATTTTGTTGTGGGGAAGGCAATGGCACCCCACCCCAGTACTCTTGCCTGGAAAATCCAATGGACGGAGTAGCCTGGTGGGCTGCAGTCCATGGGGTCGCTAACAGTCGGACAGACTGAGCGACTTCACTTTCACTTTTCTCTTTCATGCATTGGAGAAGGAAATGGCAACCCACTCCAGTATTCTTGCCTGGAGAATCCCAGGGATGGGGGAGCCTGGTGGGCTGCCGTCTATGGGGTCACACAGAGTCGGACACTACTGAAGTGACTTAGCAGCAGCAGCAGTATTTTGTTGAGGATCTTTGTGTCTGTATTCACAAGTGAGTATCACAAGTGGTATAAGAAATGGTATAATATTAACTATATTTGGCATATAGTTTACTTTCTTTATGGTATCTTTGTCTGGTTTAGGTATCAGGGTGATAATGGCCTTGTAAATGAGCTTGGGGATGCCCCTTCCTCTGCAACTTTTTTCAAGAGTTCCAGAAGTGTGGGTGTTAACTCTAAATGTATGATAGACTCTGGTTCTGGACTTTTGTTTGTTAGAAGATTCTTAATCACAGTTTCAATTTCAGTACTTGTGATTGGTCTGTTTCTATTTTCAGTTTCTTCCTGGTTCGGTTTTTGAAGGTTGCACCCTTCTAAACATTTGTCCATTTCTACTAGGTGGTTCATTTTATTGGTATATTGCTGCTTATAGTAATCTCTTATGATACTTTGTATTTCTATGGTGCCCATTGTAACTTCTTTTCCTTTTCTAAGCTTATTAATTTGAGACCTCTTACTTTTTTTTTTTCAATTGATGAGTCTGGCTAAAAGCTTATCAATTTTGTTTATCTTCCCAAAGAACCAGCTGTTGGACTCATTGATCTTTGCTATTATTTTCTTCATTTCTGTTTATTTCTGCTGTGGTCTTTATGATTTATTTCCTTGTTAACTTTGGTTTTGTTTTTTCTTTTTTATAATTTACTTATTTTTAAATGGAGAATAATTGCTTTACAATGTTCTGCTGATTTCTGCCATACATCAATATGAGTTGGCCATGGATATATATATGCCTCCTCCCTCTTGAAACTACCTGTCACCTCCCACCCCATCCCACCCCTCTAGGTTATCACAGAGTTCTGGGTTGAACTCCCTGTGTCATACAGAAAATTCTCACTGGCTATATGTTTTACATATGGTTGTGTATATTTCAATGCTATTCTCTCAATTTGTCTCATCCTTTCCTTACCCTGCCATCACAGAGAACAAGTCTGTTCTCTATGTCTGTGTTTCTATTACTGTCTTGAAAATAGGTTCATCAGTACTGCCTTTCTAGAATTCCAAATATATGCATTAATATGCAATATTTGTTTTTCTCTTCTCTCTGTATATCAGGCTCTAGGTTCATTCACATCACTAGAACTGACTCAGACTTTTTCCTTTTTGCTACTGCTAAGTCGCTTCAGTCATGTCCAACTCTGTGCGACCCCAGAGACCGCAGCCCACTAGGCTCCCCCGTCCCTGGGATTCTCCAGGCAAGAACACTGGAGTGGGTTGCCATTTCCTTCTTCCTGTTCCTTTTTATGGCTAAGTAATATTTCATTATATATGTATACCATAAGTTATTTATCCATTCATCTATCNCCACTAGGCTCCCCCGTCCCTGGGATTCTCCAGGCAAGAACACTGGAGTGGGTTGCCATTTCCTTCTTCCTGTTCCTTTTTATGGCTAAGTAATATTTCATTATATATGTATACCATAAGTTATTTATCCATTCATCTATCATTGGTCAACTTGGTTGCATCCATGTCCTGTCTATTGTAAATAATGCTGCAGTTAACATTGGGGTACATGTATCTTTTAGAATCGTGGTTTTCTCAGGGTATATGCCCAGTAGTAGGATTGCTGTGTCATATGGTAATTTTATTTCTAGTTTTTGAAGACATTACCATACTGTTCTCTATAGTGGCTATATCAATTTACCTTCCCACCAACTGTGCAAGAGGATTTCCTTTTATCCAGATTCTCTCCATAGTTATTATTTGTGTATTTTTTGGTAATGGCCACTCTGACTTGTGTGAAGTGATACCTCATTATAGTTTTGATTTGCATTTCTCTAATAGTAAGGTCCGTCTAGTCATGGCTATGGTTTTTCCAGTGGTCATGTAAGGATGTGAGAGTTGGACTGTGAAGAAAGCTGAATGCCGAAGAATTGATGCTTTTGAACTGTGGTGTTGGAGAAGACACTTGAGAGTCCCTTGGACTGCAAGGAGATCCAACCAGTCCATTCTGAAGGAGATCAGCCCTGGGATTTCTTTGGAGGGAATGATCCTGAAGCTGAAACTCCAGTACTTTGGCCACCTCATGTGAAGAGTTGACTCATTGGAAAAGACTCTGATGCTGGGAGGGACTGGGGGCAGAAGGAGAAGGGGACAACAGAGGATGAGATGGCTGGATGGCATCACTGACTCAATGGACATGAATCTGAGTGAACTTTGGGGGTTAGTGATGGACAGGGAGTCCTGGCATATGCTGCGATTCATGGGGTCGCAAAGAGTCAGACACTACTGAGCGACTGAACTGAACTGAAGCAATGTGGAGGATTGTTTCCATGTGTTTATTAGTAATCTGTATATCTTCTTTGGAGAAATGCCTGTTTAGATCTTCTGCCCATTTTATGATTGGATTGTTTGCTGTTCTACAAAATGGGATATGAGAAGCCTCCAGTGAGGAAGAAATCTCTGGAAATTTTAGTTAAGCTGAAGATGGCATTAAAGTTATCTTTATCACAGCCAACTTTCATTTAGTTTCTGTACAAATATGAAGTTCATCTTGGCAAGTTGCACTCTTATCATTGTGGTCTATATGTAGCTTCTCAGATTCTAGTGATCCATAATCAAAGACATATTATTTTTGTTTAATATGTTGACAATGCAATATTTGAAGAGGAATAGGATAATTGAAAAAGTTCATTCTTGAAAGGGAAGAATGAGAAATATATGGCAGCCAGTGATGCCTAGCTCCTGCACACTCATGATAGAAAAAAAAAAAAAACAGAATTCTCTGTTCATGTAAGCTCATGTGATAGGTATACTTCCTTCCACTCCCAACCACCCTCCTATTCCTCAAATGGCAACCATATTTTTGCCATCTAGAAATCTATTATTCATTGTCCTTGGCTACTACTTGTGATTTTGGGATAATCTTTCTGATCCTTTTTCTTAAGAATGTCTTTACTGGTAAATACTAAGATTTTGTAGTAGGTGATAAAACATTCCATAGTTCATCAGGCACTCTATCTATCAGATCTAGGCCCTTAAATCTATTTGTAACTTCCACTGTATAATCATAAGGGATTTGATTTAGATCATACCTGAGTGATCTAGCAGTTTTCCATACTTTCTTCAATTTGAGTCTGAATTTGGTAATAAAGAGTTCATGATCTGAGCCACGGTCAGCTCCTGGTCTTGTTTTTGTTGACTGTATAGAGCTTCTCCATTTTTGGCTGCAAAGAATATAACCAATCTGATTTCGGTGTTGACCATCTGGTGATGTCATGTGTAGAGTCTTCTCTTGTGTTGTTGGAAGAGGGTGTTTGCTATGACCAGTGCTTTTTCTTGGCAAAACTCTATTAGTCTTTGCCCTGCTTCATTCCACACTCCAAGGCCAAATTTGCCTGTTATTCCAGGTGCTTCTTGACTTCCTGCTTTTGCATTCCAGTCCCCTACAATGAAAAGGACATCCTTTTTGGGTGTTAGTTCTAGAAGGTCTTGTAGGTCTTCATCAAACCATTCAACTTCAGTTTCTTCAGCATTACTGGTTGGGGCATAGACTTGGATAACTGTGATATTGAATGGTTTGCTTTGGAGATGAACAGAGATCATTCTGTGGTGACGTTGTACAGGAGACAGGGATCAAGACTATCCCCATGGAAAAGAAATGCAAAAAAGCAAAATGGCTGTCTGGGGAGGCCTTACAAATAGCTGTGAAAAGAAGAGAGGTGAAATACAAAGGAGAAAAGGAAAGATATAAGCATCTGAATGCAGAGTTCCAAAGAGTAGCAAGAAGAGATAAGAAAGCCTTCTTCAGCAATCAATGCAGAGAAATAGAGGAAAACAACAGAATGGGAAAGACTAGAGATCTCTTCAAGAAAATTAGAGATACCAAGGGAACAATTCATGCAAAGATGGGCTCGATAAAGGACAGAAATCGTATGGACCTGATAGAAGCAGAAGATATTAAGAAGAGGTGTCAAGAATACATGGAAGAACTGTACAAAAAAGATCTTCATGACCCAGATATCACGATGGTGTGATCACTCATCTAGAGCCAGACATCTTGAAATGTGAATTCAAGTGGGCCTTAGAAAGCATCACTACAAACAAAGCTAGTGGAGGTGATGGAATTCCAGTTGAGCTGTTTCAAATCCTGAAAGATGCTGCTGTGAAAGTGCTGCACTCTATATGCCNCGACTGAGGATCAGATGGCTGGATGGCATCACGGACTCGATGGACGTGAGTCTGAGTGAACTCCGGGAGATGGTGATGGACACGGAGGCCTGGCGTGCTGGGATTCATGGGGTCGCAAAGAGTAGGACACGACTGAGTGACTGAACTGAACTGAACTGGTAAAACATTATGTTATTATAGTATAGAAAATCTGTTATTTTTGCAAAATATTTCCTTTGAAAACATTATGTTTTAAGGATACTTTCTTCCAGTCAGTTACCTAAAAGTTACCATAGCCAAGGATTTTGCTTGAACATAGTCTTTAAAGTTTCTTATCTTTTAACTTACTGATCTCTTTGTTCTATCCATGCCCCTTAGTCTTCCCATAATAGCTGTTGCCCTGAGGCAGTTGGAAATGATAGCCTTAGGTGAAGAGGCACTATCCTGAATCCTCCCTTTGCTACCTGCTGTCTAATTTTTATCAATCTTATCTCCTGCTGTGGCAGCTATTTTCCTGCTTCTTGGGCTAGTTGCAATTTGGGACATATACATTGTCTTTTCAAACCCAGCAGGCCTACAAATTATGGGACTCTAAATCACTTAGATTGCAGGCTACATGTAGAGAGCATATCTCTTTGCAAAGCATTATTTTCTTTTTTCTCTGATGTAGACCACTTTCAAACTTTAAGTTCATACCTCTTTTGGGAGACTTGGCTTAAATCAGCTGGAGGTAGATATTATACGCTAATGTTCTGAATGTTCCTACCATTTGTGCTAACATCAAAGTCTCAGCCAACACACATCCTGTGTGCACCTCAAGGTTTCGCAACCTATGTTTTCACTTACTATTTTCATGTTCATGTCTAATATTCATATGTTTACATGATAGCTGTGTCTGTCATCTTGGCATCAGTCTGCATTTAAGGCTGAAGTAATTTGAAAAGGGGGATGTCCCAACAAAACATATTCATTTTATCAGAACTGTGAAGTGTTTTTCAGAATCCATCTCAGAGATATCTGTTCATGTGTCACTGATCATTACTTGAGCACATCACCTTTAGCAGCAAGGAAGGTGAGAAGAGCTCGCATATTGCATTTCTAGCCTCTGAAGTGAATGTGGGCTAGTAAGAATGAGATTGTAAATAATTATTCAGGAAATAAAATAAGAAAGTACATCATAGATGAATAGTAAGTTCTAGTTTATTTTTCATGTCTTAATAATGAAGATCTTGTTCATTTACTAAGTCAGGTCAGACTCTTTGTAATTCCGTGAACTGCAGCACGCGAGGTTTCCCTGTCCTTCACTGTCTCCCTGAGTTTGCTCAAGCCCCTATTTAGTCACTGATGCCATCCAACCATGTCATCCTCTGTTGTCCTTTTCTCCTCCTACCCTCAATCTTCAGCATCAGGGTTTTTTCCAATGAGTCATCACTTCACATCAGGTGGCCAAAGTATTGGAATTTCAGCTTCAGCATCAATCTTCCCAGTGGATATTCAATATTGATTTCTTTTAGGATTGGCTAGTTTTATCTTCTTGCTGTCCAAGAGACTCTCAAGTCTCTCAAGACTCTCAGTTCAAAAGCATCAGTTCTTCAGTGCTCAGCATTCTTTATTGTTCAACTCTCATATCCGTACATGACTACTGGAAAAACCACAGCTTTGACTATGTGGACCTTTGTCGGCAAAGTGATGTCTCTGCTTTTTAATGCTCTGTCTAGGTTTGCCATAGGTTTTCTTTCAAGAGGCAAGCATCTTTTAATTTCTTGGTTGCAGTCACTGTCTGAACCCAGAAAATAATATCTGTCGCTGTTTCCACTTTTCCCCTATCTGTTTGCCATGAAATGATGGGACCAGATGTCATTATCATTTTTTAAAGGTAGAGCTTTAAGCCAGCTTTTTCACTCTCTTCTTTCACCCACATCAAGAGACTCTTTAGTTCTTCATTTGCCATTAGAGTGGTATCATCTGTATATCCGAGATTGTTGATATTTCTCCTGGAAATCTTGATTTCAGTTTTTGAGTCATCTAGCCCAGCATTTCATAGGATATACTCTGTATATAAGTTAAATAAGCAGGGTGACAATATAGAGCCTTGGCATACTCCTTTCCCAATTTTGAACCAGTCCATTGTTCCATGTCTGGTTCTAACTGTTGCTTCTTGATTTGTATACAGGTTTCTTAGGATGCAGGTAAAGTGGTCTGTTATTCCCATCACTTTAAGAATTTTCTGCAGTTGTTGTGATACACATAGTCAAAGGCTTTTGCATCAATGAAGCAGAAGTAATTTTTTTTTAATCCCTTGCTTTTTCAATGATTCAATGAATGCTGGCAATTTGATCTCTGATTTCTATGCCTTTTCTAAATCCAGCTTGTATATCTGGAACTTCTCTGTTCATATAGTGTTGAAGTCTAGCTTAAATGATTTTGAGCACTACTTTGCTAGCATGTGAAATGAGTACAATTGCATGGCAGTTTGAACATTCTTTGACATTGGCTTTCTTTGGCATTGGAATGAAAACTAACCTTTTCCATTCCTGTGGCCACTACTGAGTTTTCCAAATTTGCTGACATATTGAGTGCAGCACTGTAACAGCATCATCTTAGGCTTTGAAACAGCTCAGCTGAAGTTCTGTATCATCCACTAGCCTTTTTTGTAGTAATACTTCCTAAGTCCCACTTGATTTCTCACTCCAGAATGTCTTGCTCCAGGTAAGTGATCACAACATTGTGGTCATTAATACCTTTTTTGTATAGTTCGTCTGTGTATCCTTGCCACCTCTTCTTAATCTCTTCTGCTTCTGTTAGGTGCTGGCCATTTCTGTCTTTATTGTGCTCATCTTTGTATTAAATCTTCTCTTGGTATCTCCAATTTTCTTGATGAGATCTCTAGTCTTTCCCATTCTATTGTTTTCTGCTATTTCTTTGCATTGTTCACTAAAGAAGGCTTTCTTACCTCTCCTTGATCTTCTCTGGAACTCTGCATTCAGATGGGTATATCTTTCCCTTTCTTTGTCTTCCCCTTCTCTTCCTTTCTCAGCTATTTGTAAGGCCTCTTCAGATAGACACTTTGCCTTCTTGCATTTCTGGGAATGGCTTTGGTCAGCATCTTATGTACAATATTGTGAATAGTTCATATAGTGTTGAAGTCTAGCTTAAATGATTTTGAGCACTACTTTGCTAGCATGTGAAATGAGTACAGTTGCATGGCAGTTTGAACATTCTTTGACATTGGCTTTCTTTGGCATTGGAATGAAAACTAACCTTTTCCATTCCTGTGGCCACTACTGAGTTTTCCAAATTTGCTGACATAGTGAGTGCAGCACTGTAACAGCATCATCTTAGGCTTTGAAACAGCTCAGCTGAAGTTCTGTATCATCCACTAGCTTTTTTTGTAGTAATACTTCCTAAGTCCCACTTGATTTCTCACTCCAGAATGTCTTGCTCCAGGTAAGTGATCACAACATTGTGGTCATTAATACCTTTTTTGTATAGTTCGTCTGTGTATCCTTGCCACCTCTTCTTAATCTCTTCTGCTTCTGTTAGGTGCTGGCCATTTCTGTCTTTATTGTGCTCATCTTTGTATTAAATCTTCTCTTGGTATCTCCAATTTTCTTGATGAGATCTCTAGTCTTTCCCATTCTATTGTTTTCTGCTATTTCTTTGCATTGTTCACTAAAGAAGGCTTTCTTACCTCTCCTTGATCTTCTCTGGAACTCTGCATTCAGATGGGTATATCTTTCCCTTTCTTTGTCTTCCCCTTCTCTTCCTTTCTCAGCTATTTGTAAGGCCTCTTCAGATAGACACTTTGCCTTCTTGCATTTCTGGGAATGGCTTTGGTCAGCATCTTATGTACAATATTGTGAATATAACAATTACTCTTTGTTAGTTTTAATATGAATATGGTCATCATTAAACTTTTCTGTATAAATTTATTTCTCTTTTGAGCTAATTTCAGTCATCCTGGAGATTAATAATTATCATCACTCTTAATTTCCAAGGCATTCGCATCACGCTTTAGTCACTATTTTAGAAATAACACTGTTCAAAAACTGTGATCTGAAAAATATTCTTGTTGTTATTGTCTTGCTGCTGGTAGTGATGATGATGGCGTTTGTGATCACATAATTGTTCTTTGTGTCTAAGAATGTGCAACATTTTTGTCACATATATCTTTCTAGGTGACTCAGTTATAATGAATCTACTTGCCAGTGCACGAGATGCTTAATCCCTGGGTCAGGAAAATCCCCTGGAGGGGGAAATGGCAACCCACTCCAATATTCTTGCCTGGAAAATTCCAGGGACAGAGGAGTCTGGTGGACTGCAGTCCATGAGGTCCCAGAATTAAACATGACTGAAGTGACTTACTGCACACACATATACACACAGACACATATGTTGTATAGAGGAATATTTTGACTTGTAATGTTAAATCAAATGTTTTTATTTTGTTATTCAGTTTCTCTCTGCTCTTATTTATTTTTGTCAACTAGATCTGTTTAGTCTCCCTGAATTTCCAGCCTATTTTGGTTTGTATATTTAGTAGCTACATTTTATTTGTGCATATGGGAAATTTAACCATATGTTTCTTAGTCATTTGTAACGTCTATCAGTATATAAGCTTTTTTAAATTCCACTTAATTTTATTCTTAAATTTCAGCCAACATGATGTGAATATGATTACCTCTGATTTATTTTTATTTGCTTGTTGTCCCTTTGCCCAATTTTTCATTTAAAACATTTATTTTACTTTTCTTTTAAGAGGGCTCTTTTTTTCCCCTTTTTCTTATAAAACCTAGCTGAGTGAGGGTTTTTTTTTAATGAATGGAAAAAGACAAAATAGTTATTCCACTTCATCTATAACAAATGACCTGTTATTTTATTTCTTGAATCTTTTTATGTGTCTTCATATTCTTTTTTTCTTTTTCTTTTTTTTCTTATGTTATTTGTGGAGTGTTCTATATACTTGGACTTCCAGTCACTCATTTGGAGAGTTTAATATTTTCTACATATCAGGCACTGTTCCAGAAAGATGAGATAAAAAACATAGAGGGGAGAAAAAAAAAAACACCCCCCCATGGAGCTCAATTATAATTAGGTACATTTTATTTTCTGTGGTAGTCTGAATGTTTGTGTTCCATCAAAATTCATATATTGAAATTCTAATGTGCAATAGGATGGTATTAGGAGGTGGGGCCTTTGTTATAACTGAAGTGGAATAACTATTTTACATTCCTCCATTTATTAAAAAATGAGTTTACTTCTCTTTTCTGAGATTACTGCCCTTATCAAAGAGGTTTGAGAGCACTCCCTTTCCTCATTTAGCAAGGGAGGACACAGTGAGAAGTCAACTGTCAAAAACCCAGAGAGGGCCTTCACTAGAACTTCACAGTGTTCACCTGACACCTTGTTCCTGAACGCTCATCCTCTGGAACAATGAGTGATAAATTTATACTGTTTATAAGCCACAGAATTCATGATACGTTATTACAGCAGTCAAGACAGACTAAAATTTTTAATTTAAAATATATTTCCTATCAAGATGCTGAACTTCTCACTGTCTTTAACACCCACAGTGAGCTCTTTTGAGGGAGATTTTGAACTCTCCTCTCATCTTCTTCTTACTCCTATCCTGAATAAAAACTGTGAAACATTTTCTTTCCTGTTGTCAACATACATCTCCAAATTTCACATTTACCTGTCATACTAAAATTTTCCTTTCAGTATGACTATTCTGTTTCAAGAGTTGAAATCTGCTTTTTTTTTTTTTTTTGTATAATACAGACTATTTTTGTACTTACATTGTCAGTCATTTCTCATAACTATTCCATAGTTCTCGATTGTAAGATCTTTGTCTTGTTGATGTTACTTGATCAGAGTTTTTTTCTATCAAAGTTTTTGTGGATAAATTACGCTATTTCTGGAGTTTTCAAATTCTTGCATGTCTGCAAATGTTTTTGTTTACCTTATTGGCATATGTTGTCTCAGGTTACGACTATGGGATTACAGTTCTGTTCCCTCTGTAAATGTTTGTCTCCTTTCTTCAGGGTATTCTTGAATATTTTGAAGTCAGTGCTATTATTATTTCCAATTTACATGTGATGAAATAAGGCCTAAAACTGCATTATCTTACCTAAGTCACACAATATGATAGAACCTAGTTCTCCACAGATTCCACATCCTACACTTATAACTGTTTTGTTCTAGAGAAGTTCAACTGCTCAAATGTTGTTGACTAGAGAGGTAGTTAGAGACCCTGTAAGTCAAAAGAATAGTGAGAAAAGCCAGTTTCTCTTTGACTTGAGGCCTTTTTCTGAACTTTTCTTTTTTTTTTGCTTTTTTGTTTGTTTTTGATCTAGAATATTCTTAGATCCTCCCTTGACCAATCTCCTCATTATTATTCAGGTCTCAGCTTATAGGTTTCTTTTCAGAAGTGCCTTCCTAGAACTTAGCATTTAAATAAAATAACTATCCACTAGTATGCACTCATGTTTGTTTATATCTATGCAGTTATCTATGTATTTATATTCTTAAGTATCAGATTCAGATGTAAATTCCTAGTTCTTTTTGCTATTCTTATTATATTACAAACAATGTGTCTGGTTTCTGTCTCCATCTCCTGGCACAGAGCTTCTAAAACTTTTGGAATATCCATGTGACATGAGTAGTTTGTTATTTATGAGCCCTTCAGATCACATCTGACTTTATGCTAGAAAGATGACTACATCAAGGGTGAGGCACCTTGATTCCACTGAAGGAGGGCTTGAAAGCTCTGTTCTTCAAACCCTCCCAGTCATTGCCATATGTGTCTTCATTTGGCTGATCTAATATGTACCCTTTATAGTAAAACTGTAATAGTATAGTACATCCTTGAGATCTGTGAGTCATTCAAGCAAGTTTTTTTAATGTGAGAGGAGCTGTGGGAAACCTCAGATTTATAATTTATCCAACTTATAATNCTTTTTTTTTTTTTTTTTTGTATAATACAGACTATTTTTGTACTTACATTGTCAGTCATTTCTCATAACTATTCCATAGTTCTCGATTATAAGATCTTTGTCTTGTTGATGTTACTTGATCAGAGTTTTTTTCTATCAAAGTTTTTGTGGATAAATTACGCTATTTCTGGAGTTTTCAAATTCTTGCATGTCTGCAAATGTTTTTGTTTACCTTATTGGCATATGTTGTCTCAGGTTACGACTATGGGATTACAGTTCTGTTCCCTCTGTAAATGTTTGTCTCCTTTCTTCAGGGTATTCTTGAATATTTTGAAGTCAGTGCTATTATTATTTCCAATTTACATGTGATGAAATAAGGCCTAAAACTGCATTATCTTACCTAAGTCACACAATATGATAGAACCTAGTTCTCCACAGATTCCACATCCTACACTTATAACTGTTTCGTTCTAGAGAAGTTCAACTGCTCAAATGTTGTTGACTAGAGAGGTAGTTAGAGACCCTGTAAGTCAAAAGAATAGTGAGAAAAGCCAGTTTCTCTTTGACTTGAGGCCTTTTTCTGAACTTTTCTTTTTTTTTTGCTTTTTTGTTTGTTTTTGATCTAGAATATTCTTAGATCCTCCCTTGACCAATCTCCTCATTATTATTCAGGTCTCAGCTTATAGGTTTCTTTTCAGAAGTGCCTTCCTAGAACTTAGCATTTAAATAAAATGACTATCCACTAGTATGCACTCATGTTTGTTTATATCTATGCAGTTATCTATGTATTTATATTCTTAAGTATCAGATTCAGATGTAAATTCCTAGTTCTTTTTGCTATTCTTATTATATTACAAACAATGTGTCTGGTTTCTGTCTCCATCTCCTGGCACAGAGCTTCTAAAACTTTTGGAATATCCATGTGACATGAGTAGTTTGTTATTTATGAGCCCTTCAGATCACATCTGACTTTATGCTAGAAAGATGACTACAGAAGGGTGAGGCACCTTGATTCCACTGAAGGAGGGCTTGAAAGCTCTGTTCTTCAAACCCTCCCAGTCATTGCCATATGTGTCTTCATTTGGCTGATCTAATATGTACCCTTTATAGTAAAACTGTAATAGTATATTACTTCCTTGAGATCTGTGAGTCATTCAAGCAAGTTTTTTTAATGTGAGGGGAGCTGTGGGAAACCTCAGATTTATAATTTATCCAACTTATAATTTTAAGCTTTATTAACTTATGTTTGAACCACTTGGGATGCAGAGAAATATAGCCTGCAGGAAAAAAGTTGTTGTTGTTCAGTCACCAAGTCACGTCTGACTCTTTGTGACCTCATGGGCTGTAGCACTCCAGCCTCCCTGTCCTTCATCATCTCCCAAATGTAAGTGTATCTAATTTGGTTGTTGAAGAGAAAGGGACTTACTACTTAGGGAGTTGTTGGATTCTTCNTCCTTGAGATCTGTGAGTCATTCAAGCAAGTTTTTTTAATGTGAGAGGAGCTGTGGGAAACCTCAGATTTATAATTTATCCAACTTATAATTTTAAGCTTTATTAACTTATGTTTGAAGCACTTGGGATGCAGAGAAATATAGCCTGCAGGAAAAAAGTTGTTGTTGTTCAGTCACCAAGTCACGTCTGACTCTTTGTGACCTCATGGGCTGTAGCACTCCAGCCTCCCTGTCCTTCATCATCTCCCAAATGTAAGTGTATCTAATTTGGTTGTTGAAGAGAAAGGGACTTACTACTTAGGGAGTTGTTGGATTCTTTTCAAAATTTTTAACCATTTGCAGTGAGAAATACGTGGACTTGCAACCCCCTTTGTGACTAGCATCTGAAATAAAGACAGCCTTGTGGGGCAGTTCAGTTCAGTTACTCAGTCGTGTCCAACTCTGCGATCCCATGGACTGCAGCGCACCAGGCTTCTCTATCCATCACCAACTCTCAGAGTTTACTCAAACTCATGTCCATTGAGTCGGTGATGCCATCCAACCATCTTATCCCCTCGTCCCCTTCTTCTCCCACCTCTAATCTTTCCCAACATTAGACTCTTTTCAAATGAGTCAGTTATTTGCATCAGGTGGCCAAGTATTGGAACTTCAGCTTCAATATCAGTCCTTCCAATGAACACTCAGGACAGATCTCCTTTAGGATGGACTGGTTGGATCTCCTTGCAGTCCAGGGGACTCTCAAGAGTCTTCTCCAACACCACAGATCAAAAGTATCGATTCTTTGGTGCTCAGCTTTCTTTATAGTCCAACTCTCACATTCATACATGACTACTGGAAAAGCCATAGCCTTGACTAGATGGACCTTTGTTGGCAAAGTAATGTCTCTGCTTTTTAATATACTGTCTAGCTTGGTCATAAATTTTCTTCCAAGGAGCAAGGATCTTTTAATTTCATGGCTGCAATCTCCATCTACAGTGATTTTGGAGCCCATGAAAATAAAGTCTCTCAGTTTCCATTGTTTCCCCATCTATTTTCCATAAAGTGGTGGGGCTGGATGCCATGATCTTAGTTTTCTGAATGTTGAGTTTTAAGCCAATTTGTTCACTCTCCTCTTTCACTTTCATCAAGAGGCTCTTTAGTCCTTCTTCGCTTTCTGTCATAAGGGTGGTGTCATCTGCATATCTGAGGTTATTGATATTTCTCCTGGCAATCCTGATTCCAGCTTATGCTTCATCCAGTCCAGCATTTCTCGTGATGTACTCTGCATATAAGTTAAATAAGCAGGGTGACAATATATAGCCTTGACGTATTTCTTTCCCAATTTGGAACCATTGCCAGTTCTAAAGCTTCTTGACCTACATACAGATTTCTCAGTAGGCAGGTCAAGTGGTCTAGTATCAAGTCCTTAATTTGGATAATGTACTTTAACTCTGAGTAGTTAGTGCCAGAATTGAATTTGTAGTACATAAATTTGGACAAAACTAATCTCCAACATTTTGAGCTAGACTAGGCACATGATACTTACTAATTTAAAATTTGTTGAATAACTGACTAAAGGAATGTTGTAGTAAACTGGATAACTTTTGGCCCATGGATTTATTTTCAACTAATATCTTTGAGTATCAGTCCTTGTAGCAGTTTCTAATGGACAACTACCTGCTGCTTCCTATGTGTAAATTGTATCTTGCCTTAAATCAGAAAAGTAGTGTTTTGACTGTTGATACATTTTATCTAGAAATGATAGTCCATTGCCTCTTCCTTGTCTGTTTTCTACTGTCATCAATGTTAAAATATACTATACTGTGGATTCTTTTGCTCTCTCTTTCATAATAGTACTAAATAGTAGGTCCCCTTCTCTTCAATTACCAAATTAGATATATTCACAGTTCCCTATAATCCATATTTTCTTGCATCCTAAATGCTTTAAGCACCTGTCAACACAACTGAAAGGTATAATTCAAGTTTTCAAACACTCTCTTCAAGAACATCTCTTCTAATTCTCTTTCTCTTAGGCCTCTTTGACAAAAGGCAGTTTGCTTGAAAAATGCAATTATCATCTATATATCACATTCAGAGTAATATCATCTGTTCACAAATAATCTAGCAATTGCCAAAGCATTTCAAGCTCTAAAATAGAAAATACTGAGTTTACAATCTTTGGTGTGTATAATTACTTAATTAAGGAATGTGAAAGAAAACACTAATTTTTCCAGATCATTAGATGTATTGCTACTGCAATGAGCGAACTAAAGGACTTATTATGTTGTGTAAGAATTATATTGTTAGCATAAATAATATACATCAAAGCACCAGATATGGTATAAAGATGTGGGTGCTTAGAAAAGTAGTAAAGATTACTGTCTTTTCAAATCTTACCTAAATAGACCTTTGAGTTTGTCTAGCAAAACCATTATTTCAGAAAACATACATATTTTTGTAATGTAGATAACTTTAATCTGGTTGGAATTTAGTTATAAATCTGAAAGTAATTCTTTCTTGATTGCTATAATATTCAGCCTTTAGGCTTTCCCAAAATACTGTTAATTTTCAGGATAATTAGTATTATTTTGCTGCTCAGTTATTCTTATATTTAAAACTACTGATTAAATACTATACTGACATAGAAAATGTCATGCTGGGACTCAAATAACTTTGTTTACACAATAACCATATAATTTTACATTATCTTTTACTTCATCTAAACAATAGTGCCGTATATTTTATACCTGAGTCGTCTGACAAAAAAGTTAATGTAACTTCAAAATTTATTATAAAGATCAAAGTACTAAAAATAAATGTTTGTATTAGAGTGATCAAATTCATTCTAACCATAATATAAAGATAAGTTACTTTATATATATATATATATATACACACACACACACATATACATATACAATTAGGACACTGNCACAATAACCATATAATTTTACATTATCTTTTACTTCATCTAAACAATAGTGCCGTATATTTTATACCTGAGTCGTCTGACAAAAAAGTTAATGTAACTTCAAAATTTATTATAAAGATCAAAGTACTAAAAATAAATGTTTGTATTAGAGTGATCAAATTCATTCTAACCATAATATAAAGATAAGTTACTTTATATATATATATATATATACACACACACACACATATACATATACAATTAGGACACTGACGAGATCCTAGAGTCTGTAAGTATATATTGTTTTGTGTCACAAAACTTGAAATCCTAGTTTTAAATCAGGTTCCCTCAAATTTCTCTTTTTTGTCCTTTGAGTAAATAATTCTAAATATATATTTTGAAAATAGCTCTATTTTTAATAATATAAATTATAATGCTAATATTTAATCTTAAGTGTTTTAGAAACTTTAAAGAAAGAAAATGTAATATTACTCAGCACCTGATTAGGATGTTGTACAGTCTCCTAATATGAACTGAATCACAGAACTAATTTAGACTATGAAGAGACTGGAAACCAAATATGAATTCATTGCCTTTCGGAGCTGACTTCTGAAGGTTGATTTATTTTCAGTATAATTCTGTATTTATGGAGAGGTGAGCAGAGAGAGAGGAGAGAAGGAATGAAAAAGGGAGAAAAACGTTCAGCTTGGACAAAACCGGACATTAAGAACCAAAATCACACATTTTGTCTATATCAATATAACATTTTTAAAATTTCTTCATTAGCATGAATTTTCTATTTTTCTGTTTTCATTAGTATTATTTTATTCTAAGAATCAACTACCCTGCCAAATTATTTTGATTATTCACTATAGGAACTTCCAGAAAATCATATGAACCAAACTTTCAATGGAAAATATAAACAGGAAATTTACTCTGCCCTAAGGAAGACCCAGCAGTGGCCACAGGACAGGAAAAGGTCAATCCTCATCCCAATTCCCAAGATAAGTAGTACTGAAGAGTGTTCTAACTAGCAGACAATTGTGCTCATCTCCCATGCTAGTAAGGTTATGCTTAAAGTCTTCCATGCTAGGCTTCAGCATTATACCAGCCAAGAACTTCCAGATATCCAACCTCAGTTTAGAAAAGGAAGAGGAACCAGAGAACAAATTCCAACATTCACTGAATCATAGAGAAAACAAAGGATTCCAGAAACACATCTACCTCTGTTTCATTGACTATGCTAAAGCTTTTGATTGTGTGGATCATAACAAACTGTGGAAAGCTCTTAAGGAGATGGGAATGCCAGACCATCTTACCTGTCTCCTGTGAAACTTGTATGCAGGTCAAGAAGCAACATTTAGAACCCTGTGTGGAACAGCTAATTGGTTCAAGATTGAGAAAGAAGTATGACAAGACTGTCTGTTGTCACACTGTTTGTTTAATCTATATGCTGAGTACATCATGAGAAATGCCTGACTGGATGAATTACAAGCTGAAATTAAGATATGCCAGAGAAATATCAACAACCTCAGATATGCTGATGATACCACTCTGATGGCAGAAAGCGAAGAGGAACTAAAGAGCATCTTATGAGGGCAAAAGAGGAGAGTGAAAGAGCTGGCTTAAAACTAAATATTAAAAATAATAATAAGATCATGGCATCTGGCCCATTCAATTCAGTTCAGTTCAGTCACTCAGTCATGTCTGACTCTTTGTGACCCCATGAATTGCAGCACGCCAGGCCTCCCTGTCCATCACCAACTCCCAGAGTTTACCCAAACTCATGTCCATTGAGTCGGTGATGCTATCCAACCAACTCATCCTCTGTTGTCCCCTTCTCCTCCTGCCCCCAATCCCTCCCAGCATCAGGGTCTTTTCCAATGAGTCAACTCTTCACATCAGGTGGCCAAAGTATTGGAGTTTCAGCTTCAGCATGAGTCCCTCCAATGAACACCCAGGACTGATCTCCTTTAGAATGAACTGGGTGGATCTTCTTGCAGTCTAAGGGACTCTCAAGAGTCTTCTCCAAAACCACAGTTCAAAAGCATCTGGCCCATTACTTCATGTTGAATAGAAGGGGAAAAAGTGGAAGTAGTGACAGATTTCCTCTTCTTGGGCTGTAAAATCACTGCAGATGGTGACTGCAGCCATGAAATCAAAAGGCAATTGCTTCTTGGCAGGAAAGCTATGACAAACTTAGACAGTGTGTTGAAAAGCAAAGACATTACTCTGCTGACAAAGGTCCAAATGGTCCAGGCTATGGTCTTCCCAGCAGTCACTTATAATTGTGAGAGCTGGATCATAAAGAAGGCAGGGCACCAAAGAACTGATGCCTTCAACCTGTGTTGCTAGAGAAGTCTCCTGAAAGTCCTCTGGACAGCAAGATCAAAGTGGTCAATCTTAAGGAAAATCAACCCTGAATATTTGTTGGAAGGACTGATGCTCAAACTGAAATTCCAGTATTTTGGTCATCTGATACAAACATACAGCTCATTGGAAAAGTCCCTGATGCTGGGAAAGATTGAGGGCAGTCTTAGGAGAAGAGGGCATCAGAGGATGGGATGGCTGGATGGTATCACTGATGCAATGGACATGACCTTGGGGAAACTTCGGGGGGTGCTGAGAGACAGGGAGGCCTGGCACATTGCAATTCATGGGGTCGCAAAGAGTCAGCCATGACTGAGTGACTGAAAAACAACAAAAGATTCTTTGAATCTCTTACCTCAAAATCCTTATCTTGTTTCTGAGTCCTGGGCTATTGTATCATGATTCTTACCCAATCCTAATAAATCTTTCTCTCCTTATTAGAAGACCTGCTTTAAACCAAGCTTCTAACCTTCAAAAAATTCTGACTTCACCTTGCCCTCTCCCAGACACTGTAAAATTTTGGGGAAGTATTTTTTCCCTTCCTACAGGGAGGAGTAAACTTAGTTTTGGCTTATCAAGAGACTGAGTTTGTAATTTTTAGAAAACCAATGTTTTATAATAACAATGTTTATCCATATTAGTGAAATGGAAAAAGTCTATCATACTCAAAAAATGTTGAAGAAATATTTTAGAAAAAAAGACTATAGGAATAAGCTCAAAAGGAAAGAAAGCAAAGAAAGATAAAGCAGTTACAGAACTGGTGGAACGGATGAGGAAATAGTAGCGTGAAACTTCAGAAAAATTATTAAAAAGATTAATCAAGAAGGCAGATGCTAGAAGTTTTCTTTGTGTAGGACAAACTGAAATGAAAATCCTGAACATGTCATTTTCTTTCTTTATCTGTTCTGTGGCAAAAACACTAATTTGAAAAGATACTTGCACCCTAATGTCCAAAGGAGCATTATTTACAATTTCCAAGATCTGGAAGCAACCTAATTTTCAATCAATAGATAATAAATAAGATGTGATACACACACACACACACACATACACACACACAAGCGGTAGAATGCTACCCAGCCATAAAAAAAGAATGAAATTTTGCTATCTACAGTAATGTGAATAGACTTGAAGGTCATTGTGCCAAGTAAAATAAGTCAGCCAGAGAAAGGCAAATACTGTATGATATCACTTATGTGTAGAAGCTAAAAGTATAACAAACTAGTGAATACAACCGAAAATGAAGCAGACTTGCAGAGATCAAACTCACAGTTAGTTACCAGTGGGAGGTGAAGGTGATAAAGGGGTAGAGGATTGGGAGCTAAAAAGGAAAAGAAAAAAAAAATGTTACAGGCTCAAAAAAATAAAAGAAAGAAAAAAGAAACCTCCTCTGTGACTTCTAATTGTATTTAATAAAAAAAACAAACAAGTTTTAATATAACTTTAATGATTTTGTTTGGTGTGTGTTTTTTTTAAATGTAGCTTTCAAACTATAGTAATTATAATTATGTACATTATTATCTATGTTAGCTGAGTTATTTGTTAAACATCCACACAAACATTTTTTCAGTACTTTAAATTTTCAACATGTAAGCATACAATATTGTATTTATCCACTCTGATATAGTTTAATATGTTTCTGTTATTAGAGAATGTTTTATAAAAGCAAATTCTATATTTCATTCATCATTACAATAATCAGTGCCAACATGTTACAGAAATTTGACTCTCATTTCAAGTAAAATAAACCTTATTCCAATTATACTGTGGTTGCTATTAAAACTGTTTTCAAAAACTGCAAAAGTTAATTGATGATGATCATCATCAATTACTGGATGGTGCTTCAGTAGAACAGGGCACAAGGAAACTTTGTTTGTGTTAATAGAAATCCGAGTTGTTTTTCTGTTTGTTATTGGTTACTTGGAAATATTCTTTTGTCAAAACTCATCAGATTTATATTTAAGGTTTGAATTTCACAGTATAAAATTTTTACTTAAATAGAAGGGGCAAATAGGACAAATGTCTTTAAAATAGTGTACCCTGGAACTATAATATCACTTAAATCCTTCAATCCTTCATATTCATGCATTCAGAACATATTTATCTATTGCATTTTTCACAGATAAGCACATGAAGTACCTAAAGGAAGCCTGTGACTTTGTAAAGAACAGAGATAAAAGGGTCTGAAGTTGATTTTACTGGGGATGTTGGATGGAATGTTTCAGGTGGAAAGTCTAAAAAGGACAGAAACCTAGCACTCCACTACATTTCTTTTTTCTTTTTTTGGATCTTTTATTTTATTTTATTTANTCCTCTGAAAAAAATGTGTGGTATTTGGAAATATTTGCTCACACTAGTTGGGGAAATAGCAATAAGTTTGCTTTTTAAAGACGAAGATGAACTCCCCATGACACACAGTTGCAAAGTAGTGAATTAATCTATCAGTGGTGGCCCCCGCATTTTTATTATAAGGAATTTCATCTGTTACTGTAAAATAATTCAGCTATCTTTGGTCCAACCGCAGTCATTTTTCCATATGATTAATGCACTAATTGTTTAAAATAGTGAAGTATAAAATGTCAAAAAATTTCATGGAATTATAGGTCTAAAAATTTTGGTCTCTCACGAGGCTAAAATTCCTTGAGAATTGAGATAATTTTTCAAATATTTGCATAGTTTCTCATTCTTGATAAATAAAATAATGAATTAATGATTGAAACAATAACTTATTGAATGATGTACAGCACTTTCTCTGAATTGGTTGGAATTAACATGGGGGCATTTAGATTCCTGAAAGTCAATGATTGTAGGGATTTCTAATTGCTTCTCCCACACTGACACACACACACACACACACACACACACACACACACATATACACAATAAGATCTTAAAGACACTAAACAAGACACATGAGAGTAGAACTATTTCTGGTTATTTTCAAGTGTTTAGCATTTTTTATTTGTTTGTTTTAATGACAGGATGAGAATATAATAATTGCAAATATCTGTAGTTGTAAAATTCTTAAAGTTAATAATATTACAATTTTCACCATTTTTTAACTCAGAGTGAAAGTGCTAGCTCTCTATATATAGACTACAAGCAAGAAGAGCAAAATATGTTCTCATTCTTCTGTAACACATATTTCTAATTATTCAAAATTCAAACAGATACTACCCATCTATATGCTGCCTGAAATTATAACATTGCTTATTCCTGGATTGGTTGAGATAGTTAAACCAATCTCTTAAACTAAAAATATTTTTGTATATAAGCTATTGGTGTTGCATCTGACATCTGGACCAATGGTCAGCTCTGGTAGTTATGTCCCTTTAGTGTTCCATGCCGGAGAAGGCAACGGCACCCCACTCCAGTACTCTTTGCCTGGAAAATCCCATGGACAGAGGGGCCTGGTGGGCTGCAGTCCATGGGGTTGCTAGGAGTTGGACACCACGGAGCAACTTCACTTTCACTTTTCACTTCCATGCATTGGAGAAGGAAATGGCAACCCACTCCAGTGTTCTTGCCTGGAGAATCCCGGGGACGGGGGAGCCTGGTGGGCTGCCGTCTATGGGGTCGCACAGAGTCGGACACGACTGAAGCGACTTAGCAGCAGCAGCAGCAGCAGCAGCAGCAGCAGTGTTCCATGCATCTATTTTCTGTCTTGTTTAGATCTTGTAATTTAAGCGTCTTTAAATACGATACAGGTCTTCTGCATAATGCAAAATCTTGAATGAATTCAAAAGAGAGATGTGATATCACAGAAACATTGCAAAATGTAATTACATTTTAAAAAGTTTTCATCCTTGCGTGCATGACAGCAATGTAGCTAGTCTATTCACAGTCACTAGGGTAGTAGTGAAAACTTCTTGGTGTATTGGCCAAAAGGTTCATTTAGGTTTTTCCATAAAACTGTATGGAAAAACCCAGATGAATCTTTTGGCTAACTAAATATTAACATCTGTGGCACATAAAAAGCCAACTTAAAATGGTATTAAATGTAGTTACAATATTTAAGTGATCCTTTTGTAGACTGATAAAAGATTACTGATTGATTGTGGAGAGAAAGCAGTAAACTTAGATTTAGGAATTGGACCATTGGTAAGGTTTCTTTATTATCTAAATAACTCCTAGTTCTCGTCCATTTCATTCCCAGGCACATAAAAAATAGTAACATGTCACAGACCTTCAGATTCATTCCTGAGTGCCTGAAAATCTAAACTGTGAATATCTGTCCACACAGCGGTCAGGCTTTGACATCATATGTTTAAAACAACGTGTGTTCATTGTAGAAAAATATATAAAAAATATAATCTCAGTATTTCTTCCTTCTTTTACTGGAAACATTATCTCAATTTCTCTACCATTTATCTTCAATCTATATATGGCTGAAAGATAGAGAAGCTCTAAACAGTCAGCATAAACAAGACTGGGAGCAAACTGTGGCTCAGATCATGAACTCCAAATTCAGGCTTAAATTGAACAAAGTGGGGAAAACCACTAGACCATTGAGGTATGACCTAAATCAAATCCATTACAATTATACAGTGAAAGTGAGAGATAGATTTAAGGGACTAGATCTGATCAACAGAGTGCCTGATGAATTATGGACAGAGGTTTATGGCATTGTACAGAAGACAGGGATTAAGACCATCCTCATAGAAAAGAAACACAAAAAAACCAAATGGCTGTCTGAGGAGTCCTTACAAATAGCTGTGAAAAGAAGAGAACTGAAAAGAAAAGGAGAAAAAGAAAGATATACCCATTTAAATGCAGAGTTCCAAAGAATAGCAAGGAGAGATAAGAAAGCCTTCCCCAGTGATCAGTGCAAAGAAATAGAGGAAAATAATAGAATGGGAAAGACTAGAGATCTCTTCAAGAAAATTAGAGATACCAAGGGAACATTTCATGCAAAGATGGGCTCAATAAAGGACAGAAATGGTATGGACCTAAGAGAAGCAGAAGATATCAAGAAGAGGTGGCAAGAATACACAGAAGAATTATACAGAAAAGATCCTCACGACCCAGATAATCATGATGGTGTGATTACTCACCTAGAGCCAGACATCCTGGAATGTGAAGTTAAGTGGGCTTTAGAAAGCATCACTATGAACAAAGCTAGTGGAGGTGATGGAATTCCAGTTGAACTATTTCAAATCCTGTGAAAGTGTTGCACTCAATATGGTAGCAAATTTGGAAAACTCAGCAGTGGCCACAGGACTGGAAAAGGTCAATTTTCATTTCAATCCCAAAGAAAGGCAATGCCAAAGAATGCTCAAACTACCACACAATTTCACTCATCTCACACACTAGCAAAGTAATGCTCAAAATTCTCCAAGCCAGGCTTTAGCAATACGTGAACCGTGGACTTCCAGATGTTCAAGCTAGTTTTAGAAAAGGCAGAGTAACTAGAGATTAAATCACATCTGTTGGACCATTGAAAAAGCAAGAGAGTTCCAAAAAACATCTACTTCTGCTTTATTGACTATGCCAAAGCCTTTGACTGTGTGGATCACAATAAACTGTGGAAAATTCCTAAAGAGATGGGAATACTAGACCACCTGACCTGCCTCTTGAGAAATCTGTATACAAGTCAGGAAGCAACAGTTAGAACTGGACATGGAACAACAGACTGTTTCCAAATTGGGAAAGGAATACATCAAGGCTGTATATTGTCACCCTGCTTATTTAACTTATATGCAGTGTACATCATGAGAAACACTGGACTGGATGAAGCACAAGCTGGAATCATGATTGCCGGGAGAAATATAAATATCCTCAGCTATGCAGATGACACCATGCTTATGGCAGAAAGTGAAGAAGAACTAAAGAACCTCTTGATGAAAGTGAAAGAACAGAGTGAAAAAGTTGGCTTAAAGCTCAACATTCAGAAAACGAAGATCATGGCATCTGGTTCCATCACTTCATGGGAAATAGGTGAAGAAACAGTGGAAACAGTGTCAGACTTTATTTTCTGGGGGGCTCCAAAGTCACTGCAGATGGTGATTGCAGCCATGAAGTTAAAAGATGCTTACTCCTTGGAAGGAAAGTTATGAAAAAGCAGAAACATTACTTTGCCAACAAAGGTCCATCTAGTCAAGCTTATGGTTTTTCCAGTAGTCATGCATGGTTTTGAGAGTTGGACTGTAAAGAAGCTGAGCACTGAAGAATCAATGCTTTTGAACTGTGGTGTTGGAGAAGACTCTTGAGAGTCCCTTGGACTGCAAGGAGAGCCAACCAGTCCATTCTGAAGGAGATCAGCCCTGGGTGTTTATTGGAAGGACTGATGTTGAAGCTGAAACTCCAGTACTTTGGCCACCTGATGTGAAGAGCTGACTGATTCAAAAAGATCCTGATGCTGGGAAAGATTGAAGGTGGGAGGAGAAGGGGACTACAGAGGATGAGATGGTTGGATGGCACACTGACTCAGTGAACATGAGTTTAGGTAAACTCCAGGAGCTAGTGATGGGCAGTTAGGCTTGGAGTGTTGCAGTCCATAGAGTCGCAAAGTCGAACACTGCTGAGTGACTGAACTGAACTGAGCTGTCAATCAAAGTATTTTTTAGCCCCATAAAAGTGACCAGTAACTTAGTGAAATGAGAGAATCTTTCCTGAACTTTAGAATCTTTGATAAATGGCATGAAGAAAATCAAAAGAGCTCATTTATTGCTTGCAATTTTGTTAATCAGAGATCAGCAAACTGTGTAAAAAGGATCAGTCTCCTAGTTTTAGAAATAGTTTATTGGAACATAGTCATACTCATTTGCTTACAAATTGTAGATGGCTGATTTCACACCACAGTGGTAGAGATGAGTAGTTGCAACAGAAATCGAATGGCTCACAAACCTTAAATATCTACTGTTTTTTTTTCCTGTAAGAAAAAGTTTGTATATCCTTGCCTGGCATCATTAAAGCAGCAATGGATTTCTATCTTTCCTGTGCCAGTTTTTCCAGTTACTATTTTGGGATTATGAAATTACCTAGGTTCCTATTAAAATTCATTTTTTCTCAGTTTGGTTAGAGCTGGTGTGTTTTGCTTGTAATCAAAGAATACCATTTGATCACAAAATGAATTCCAGGAGTGGAGGCACACAGTAGATCCTCTTCAAAGAAATATGCAGTATTTGGAAGTATTTATCTTCACAAAATGGGGAAACAGCAGTGAGATTGCTATTTAAAGATGAAGAGGAGACAGTTACTCCCTATGACAGTTTCAAAGTAGTGAATTAGTCTATCTATCTATGGTGGCTCCAGAAACTTTGAGATAACTGCAGAGAATTCTGTTACTGTAGATTAATTCAAATATCATGAGAAGGATAGAAACTGGAATAGAATTCTTACTATGACAGCACTGGAATATATGAAATATTAAAATTCTTTTCTTAACTAAGATGAAGTTGGTTTTTCTTATTTACAATAAAAGAATCTCATCTGATCTGCCTTTACTTATTAATTTGAAAGCCTCTAAACTCCAAATTGAGACTGTTTTCCCTACTTCAACTATATAAAATGACCACTGTTTGCTTCTAATATATAAAATATAAAACATTATAGAGAGCCTTTTTTAATGGCTGCATGAAAAGTTATCCATTGTACTATATGGAAATATAGTAGCCTTAAGAAGACCTCTCTATATGATACAGATAAATAAATGCCTTAGTTATTTGACATTATAAAGCATAAAGGTAGCTAAAGAGTTTGAGCTATTGCTCTTGTCTATTTCAATAAAAACTATTAAAACTGTGCTTTCTTATATATATATCATAAAATGTTAAAATACTAATTTATTTTTTGTTACCACTGCTATGCTTTCTTTTATCCATCTCTGGAATTGTTTAATGTACTGTTTTCTTTGCTTTGATAGCTTTATGTTATAGAGAAAAACACAGAAGTTCCCATGCATTCAGATTATGACTTGTTAAATTATCCTACTGCTGCTACTGCTAAGTCGCCTCAGTTGTGTCCGACTCTGTGCAACCCCATAGACGGCAGCCCACCAGGCTCCCCCGTCCCTGGAATTCTCCAGGCAAGAACATTGGAGTGGGTTGCCATTTCCTTCTCCAGTGCATGCAAGTGAAAAGTGAAAGTGAAGTCGCTCAGTTGTGTCTGACTCTTCGAGACCCCATGGACTGCAGCCTACCAGGCTCCTCCATCCATGGGATCTTCCAGGCAAGAGTACTGGAGTGGGTTGCCATTGTCTTATCCTAGCACATGAAAATATGAAGTATGATTAAAGTTTATAAGGCAAAAATGGCTAAATCCAGTAGGATTTAGAAATATTACCAAAAGAACAGAGTTTTTGGAGTGGGTTACATAAGGAAAAGGGGATTCTCTTCAGATCAAAGACTCAGGCTACTTTTGCATATAGAATCCTTAGTGAAGAATTGCTTTAGGACGCAGGTAGGCATCTTACACTGAATGCTGAGATCTTGGAATCTTCAATAAAAGAGCTAATTCTCATGCTTAATATAAGAAATCAAACAGCTGTCAGAATCTTCTGGATTATATTGGCTTACAAAAAGCACATGTTTGTAAAGTCTGATACAACCTGAAAATGATAGAGCTTTTTCCTAAATACACTGAGTTAGTCCAAGCATTTGAAACCATTAAATAAATACAAAACAAAAACAGCTGAGGATGTTGGAGCAATAGAGCTCAGTAAAAATGAGTTTAAATATCTGATAGCGTGGAATGACAGAGAATCTGAAAATTAGGTTTTAAGAACAGAAGAAGCAAAATTCCTTGAACCTTAGTATTATAGAGTAATATGGTGCATAACTGATACATAGTTTCTACAACACCTTATGATCTGAGACTTATTCAACTATTATTTTTGTCTAAAAGTGAAGAAACTATAAGAATATCAAGTTCTCTGACAATTCTGATAGAGTGGATAGAGGGATTAAAGATTCTTAATTTAAAACAGAACTGCTCAGTTTGGAAGTCACATTCAACTTTGTGACACAGACTGTAATATGCCAGGCTCATCTATCCTCTGCTGTCTCCCAGAGTTTGCTCAAATTCATGTCCACTGAGTCAATGATACTATCTAACCATCTCATTCTTTGCCACCCCGTCTCCTTTTGTCTTCAATCTTTCCTGGCATCAGGGTCTTTTCCACTGCTTCAGTTCTTTGCATCAGGTGGCCAAAGTATTGGATCTTCAGCTGGGTGGTATTACACTGTATGTATATATACCACATTTTAATTGATTAATCTGTTATTTTATAGATTTATTATCAATTAACCTGTTCTTTTGATGATTAATCTGTTCTTGATGAGGTTGAAGGAGGAAAGGGAAAGAGCTGGCTTAAAACTAAATATTAAAAACTAAGATCATGGAATCTGTCTTCATTACTTCATGGCAAATCAAAGGGGAAGAGGTGGAAGCAGTGACAGTTGTCCTCTTCTTGGGATCTAAAGTCACTGCAGATGGTGACTGCAGCCATGAAATGAGAAGATGATTGCTTCTTGGCAGGAAAGCTATGACACACCTAGACAGTGTGTTGAAAAGCAAAGGCATTATTCTGCAGCAAAGGTCCATATAGTCAAGGTTATGGTCTTCTCAGTGGTTACGTAGAGTTGTGAGAGCTGTACTATAAAGAAGGCAGAATGCCAAAGAATTGATGCCTTCAAACTGTGGTTCTGGAGAAGACTCGTGAGAGCCCCTTGGACAGCAAAGAGATCAAACCAGTCAATCTTAAGGAGAACCAACCCTGAATATTCATTGGAAAGACTGACATTGATGCTGAAGCTACAGTATTTTGGTCACCTAATACAAACAATCACCTCATTGGAAAAGTCCCTGATGATGGGAAAGATCATGAGCAGAAGGAGAAGAGGATGAGATGGCTTGATGGCATCACTGATACAATGGACATGAACTTGGGCATACTTCCAGAGATGGTGAGGACAGGGAGGCTTGGTGTGCTTCAGTCCACTAGGTCACAAAGAGTCGGACACAACTGGGCAACTGAACAATAATCTGTTTTGTCATGAACATTCGGGTGTATATATCTTTAAAAGTTAGAGTTTTCTCCAGCTATATGCCCAGGAGTCGGGTTGCAGGATCATGTGGGAACTCCATTTTTTATTTTTTTAAGGAAACTCCATGAACCCCCCTCCCACTTCCCACCCCACATCATCCCTCTGGATCATCCCCATACACCAGCCCCAAGCATCTGCATCCTGCATTGAACATAGACTGACGATTCATTTCTTACATGATAGTATACATATTTCAATGCTACATTTCAACTTGAGCACAAAGCAGCTTTTATTTTACCTCTTCTCCTATGTATAGCTGTTCCAAGAAGGTTTTATGATTTTGTTTATTTATTCATTTGGGAAATAAATACATAAAATGTTTTGTTTTCTCAAGACAAAAAATAAAAATTAAGCAATTGAACACTAGGTCCACTACTGTAAGTTATCATTTAAAATAGCAGACATATTTTTATTTTCAATCTTGGTGTAATAGGCAAAATACATTTCCAACCATTTTCCCCTTCCAACAGTTATTCAATGTTCTAGCTTTATTGAACTATTTAAATTTGCAATCTCTCCATCTCTCACCTTGGGAACTTATCATCTGCTGGCAGAGAATAAAGAGAATGGAGAGTAGAAGGAGTGATGAGGAGAAAAAATTGCAGCAAACACAAGAATTATAAAAAAGTTCAAAATGAATTTGCCTAACTGTGTTAAAGCTCAAGCCTATATATTCTGTATGAATATAAAATTTGGACTGGTTATTCTTTCCATTAACTTTCATAATATATATTTCTCCTCTAGGGCTAGATAGATTAATATATATTTTTCGGCATATTTCTATATGTAGTCAGTTTTACGTATGGTTGCGTCTCCAGAACTCCACATAAAGAAACACTCAATTTTTTGTTAAGTGAAAGAAGTAATATTTGCCATTAGATGTTATGAGTGATAATATTATCTTATCAATTTACAATTATCTCAATGGGAGGACTGAAACTGTGGACAATTTTATTAGGGACTATGAATTAGTTACTGCTCTAAGTGTTTAATAACATTTTGAATGGTTTTGCAAGGTTCAAAATAAGTTAAATGTTTTTTAAATTTTCTGTGGAAAGTGTATGTTCTATAGTATATTCCAGAAAGGAGTTTTATTAAGAGTAAATTGTTTGAAAGCTAATAAATCATCAAAAAATTATAAAACACAAAATTAAGTATCTAAAATAGGAACTAAGAGTTACAATATATTCCCAAAAACAAACATTTCCAATTTTAGGAGAACAATCCTTTTGAATACTAAGTTAAGTTTATAATCTTACTGATACATATTTAAGTAGTAAAATATATATATATATATCTTGCTAAGACCCTAAAGCTACCCTGAAATCTTCGTCAAAAAATAAAATTCTAAAAATTCAAATATGTGAATGTACACAGAAAGATANAGGAGAACAATCCTTTTGAATACTAAGTTAAGTTTATAATCTTACTGATACATATTTAAGTAGTAAAATATATATATATATATCTTGCTAAGACCCTAAAGCTACCCTGAAATCTTCGTCAAAAAATAAAATTCTAAAAATTCAAATATGTGAATGTACACAGAAAGATAGTCATGTTTGTGAAAGCATATGTCTTGGCCATACTTATAAAAGTTACATTAAAAATTATGGATTGCTAGTAAAAAAATATGTGTGCTATGGATGATTGTTTTTTTTTTTGTAAAATCAAATAATGAAACAAAAAGTATTTTTTTTCTGTTAGAGCTTTTAATATTATCTCAAACATTTTCCCAAAACATTTCATATTTTATTAGAAATTACTATATTGATATATTTTTGGTATAGATGTAATTAAATACTTATAAGATTAAAATTATTTTTGTTTATTTTCATGTATCTGTGATTTATTTCTTATTTTTGCACATCTTACTGAACTTCTTTCACCAATATAAATTGTACTCTATGTTTCATTCACTTTCACTTGTGCTGCCACTAACCATATAGTGAGCCTTCATGGCACCTACTTCTTCATAGTATTTTGTTCACAACAGCATCAAGTACAGTAAATAATCTTTCCTTTGACTTTGATATATAAAAGCCAGAGCATCACTAGACTATTCACTGTTGTTGGAAGCAAAATGTAGTTTAAGTCTAGTGGCAAGTAGCAGTTCTGTGTGCCTTCACTTTACATCAAGTCATGGATAAAAGTTATATTGAAACTGAGCTCAATAAAAATTATGATCTATCCCCAAATACTGTGAATGAAAGGGATTCTTTCTTAGATATCCTGAGAGCAAAAAAGAGAAAGAATACGTGCTCAGAAAAACAAATGAGCATGTTGTTTAAGGAAGTGGAATAAAACTGCTTTGATTTTTGGTTCAGTACATGTCATTTGTCAACAAAGTTGTCTAGCAATACTTAATCTGTTTGAGATTATATACATCAATGCATATATGACTATAATATTTTACATGTTTGTGGAAGGAAGAAGAATTAAATTATGGGTTATATTACTTATAACTACAGAATTACAAATTACGAATTATGTGCTACATAATCAAAGAAAAATATAATTTTAATTGAAAACAATAGAATGAAAGTCCATTAATGAAAACTTCTAAAAATCTACTTAAACTTGTCATAATAAACTGCTTAATCTTCCTGTGATTATTACTATCTTGTGTTCAGTTCAGTTCAGTCACACAGTCATGTCTGATTCTTTGCAACCCCATGAACCACACCATGCCAGGCCTCCCTGTCCATCACCAACTGCTGGAGCCTACTCAAACCCATGTCCATTGAGTCGGTGATGCCATCCAACCATCTCATCCTCTGTCATCCACTTCTCCTCCTTCCCTCAATCTTTCCCAGCATCAGGGTATTTTCAAGTAAGTTGGCTCTTTACATCAGGTGCCCTAAGTATTGGAGTTTCAGCTTCAACATCAGTCCCTCCAATGAAAACCTAGGACTGATCTCCTTTAGGATGGACTGGCTGTATCTCCTTGCAGTCCAAGGGACTCTCTAGAGTCTTCTCCAACACCACAGTTCAAAAGCATCAATTCTTCGGCACTCAGCCTTCTTCACAATCCAACTCTCACATCCATACATGACTACTGAAAAAACAATAGCCTTGACTAGACAGACCTTTGTTGACAAAGTAATGTCTCTGCTTTTTAATATGCTGTCTAGGTTGGTCATAACTTTCCTTCCAAGGAGTAAGCGTCTTTTAATTTCATGGCTGCAGTCACCATCTTCAGTGATGTTGGAGCCCCCCAAAATAAAGTCCGCCACTGCTTCCACTATTTCCCTATCTTTTTGCCATGAAGTGATGGGACCGTATGCCCTGATCTCAGTTTTCTGAATGTTGAGCTTTAAGTCAACCTTTTCACTCTCCTCTTTCACTTTCATCAAGAGGCTTTTTAGTTCCTCTTCACTTTCCCCCATAAGGGTGATGTCATTTGTATATCTGGGGTTATTGATATTTCTCCCAGCAATCTTGATTTCATCTTGTGCTTCTTCCAGCCCAGCGTTTCTCATGATGTACTCTGCACATAAGTTAAATAAGCAAGGTGACAACATACAGCCTTGACGGACTCCTTTTCCTATTTGGAACCAGTCTGTTATTCCATGTCCAGTTCTAAAGGTTGCTTCCTGACCTGCATACAGATTTCTCAAGAAGAAGGTCAGGTGGTCTGGTAGTCCTATCTCTTTCACAGTTTTCCACAGTTTATTGTGATCCATACAGTCAAAGGCTTTGGCATAGTAATAAAGCTGAAATAGATGTTTTTCTGGAACTCTCTAGGTTTTTCGATGATCGAACAGATGTTGGCAATTTGATTTCTGGTTCCTCTGCCCATTCTAAATCCAGCTTGAACATCTGGAAGTTCACAGTTCAAGTATTGTTGAAGCCTGGCTTGGAGAATTTTGAGCATTACTTTACTAGTGTGTGAGATGAGTGCAACTGTGTGGTAGTTTGAGCATTCTTTGGCATTGTCTTTCTTTTGGATTGGATGAAAACTGATCTTTTCCATTCCTGTGGCCACTGCTGAGTTTTCCAAATTTGCTGGCATATTGAGTGCAGCACTTTCACAGCATCATCTTTTAGGATTTGAAATAGCTCAACTGGAATTTCATCACCTCCATTAGCTTTGTTCGTAGTGATGCTTCCTAAGACCCACTTGACTTTATATTCCAGGATGCCTGGCTCTAGGTGACTGATCACACCATTGTGGTATATTCATATACATTAATTTATTATATCATGCAAATATATGTATGATACATGGGGAGTTCAAATTCAACAAGCCTAAGTGATTACTGTGTCAAGCTTGCTGTTAGAAATTTGCAATATAAATATATGGTTCAAGCAGTGCCTGATCCTAAGAAGTTTAAATATATTGGGGAAGAGAGGCACATGCCCAGATAACTGCAATGTGTACAGAATACTAGCAATGTGATAAAAGTAGAAACAAAGTGATATTGTAAAGAGAAGGGAAGGTGAGGTGAAGTCGCTCAGTCGTGTCCGACTCTTTGCGACCCCATGGACTGTTTTATAGTTCTCAGCAAATATGTCTTTTACCACCTAGGCCAAGTTTATTCCTAAGTATTTTGTTTCTGATGTGATTTTAAAAGGGATTAAAAAAAACCTTTTCCTTTCTGATATTTCACTGTTACTGTAAAGAAATGATGGGTTTTGATATGTTAAGCTTGTGTCCTGCTACCTTGCTGAATTTATTTATTAGTTTCAGTAGTTTTTGTTGGAGACTTTAGGGTTTTCTATATACAGTATCATGCTATCTGTGTAGATGACCATTTTACCTCTTCTGTTCCAATTTACACACTTTTTATTTCTTTTTCTTGACTGATTGCTGTGGCTAGGACTTCCAACACTATGTTGAATAGAAGTCTTAAGAATGGACATCCTTGTCCTCTTTGAGATTTTAGTGGGAAGGCTTTTGGCTTTTCACCACTGAATATTATTTTGGCTGTGGTTTTATCACAAATAGTTTTTTATTATGTTGAGCTATGTCCCCCTCTATACCATTTTGATGAGAATTTTTATCATGAATGGATGTTGAATTTTATCTAATGATTTTTTTTTGCATTTATTGAGATAATCCTAATTTTCTTCTTCTTTTTTGTTGATGTTGTGTATCACATTAATTGGTTTGCATATACTAAACCATTCTTTTGACACTGGGATTAATCTAATTGGATTAGAGTGTATAATGCTCTTCATGTGTTATTGAATTTGGTTAGCTAGTATTTTGTTGAGAATTTTTACATGTACACTCATCAAAGATGTTGGCCTGTAAACCTGTTTTGTGGTAATGTCTTTACATGGTTTTGGTATCAGAATGACAGTGGTTTCATAGAATGACTTTGGGAGTGTTTCCTCCTTTTTTGATCTTTTGGAATTTTGAGAAGGACTTGTCCATATGCTTCTTTGAATGTTTGGTAGAATTCCCCATTGAAGCCATCAATCCTAGACTTCATTTGCAGGGAGTTGTTTTTTCTTTTTTAAATTAGAGATTCTATTTCACTTCTAGTGATCAGTTTGTTAGTTATCTTTTCTTCTTGATTCATTTTTGTTGGGTTTTATGTTTTCAGAAACTTTCCCATTTCTTCTAGATTGTTCAGTTGGTTGGCAACAAGTTTTCATAGTATTTTGTTATTGTCTTTTTGTATTTCTGAGATATTGGTTGTTAGTTCAACTTTTTAATTTCTAATTTTGTTTATTTGCATTCTATGTTCTTCTTGACCTGTCCAGAGGCTTGTTGACTGTGCTTAAAATTTAAAACACCCCTCCACCACCCCAGTTATGAAGAGTAAAAGTTATAAAAGTTATAAAGAGTAAAAATAAGGTTGGAGGTAAACATACAGATATTTGTTACAGGATAAAGAAATGAGATTTTTGAGCCAAATACATAAACTGAATCACAACTCTGCCAAATATTTAGGGAAACATATTAAAGAGTTGCTTACAATGTGAGGATAGTAAAGATTAAGTATAATATAATAATATAATACAGGTTAAACAGGCACTAATTCTAGTCTGACTCATAAAATGAGTTATTTTTATTGGGATTGCTTTTATTAAAATGTTAAGGTAGATTCAGGCTTGGCCTGAATATACATTGAAAATTGTTTCCATACTTTTAAAAATTATCACCAAATGTTTAAAACTGTTTTATCCATAATTTCTCACATTCTAATTCACTTCATTTTTATGATTATAGCATGCACATCATTGCAGTTTTATCAGAATCATAAGCAAACTGCTGTTGTTTGATCACTAAGTCATGTTCAATTCTTTTGTGACCCCATGAATTGTAGCGCACCAATTTTCTCTATCCATGAAATTTCCCAGGCAAAAATACTAGAGTGTGCTGCCGTTTCTTTGTCCAGGGGATCTTCCTCACCCAGGAATCAAACCCACTTCTCCTGTATTGGCAGACAGTCTCTTTACCTCTGAGCCACCAGGGAACCCCCATAAGCAAGTAGGCCAAGCCAAATTTTCTGATCATCATGCTGCTATTGTTTTTGAACAAAAGTTCTATTTTCAACCATAATATCCATATAGTTAATATTCTAAATAAATACTTATTTTTAATTGCTGTGTACTCAATCTCTAAAGTTACATAAATGTTAATGTTGATATCATCATGACAGTGATTTGAAATGCAGAACCACAGTCAGTTCCATATATGATAATACAATCACGTCACTTTATCAGCTGTTGTTTCTCTACAGTTAAAGCTTATTTTTAATTTTAACATATACTTGAATTCAATTCACATTTTAATGCTCTTTTTACACCTAAGTTAAGGTTTTTTGAAATTATGAGGTAGTTTGATTTAATTAACATTCTTGTGTATAATTTCTTGCTATATATTGACTATAATAGGAATAACACATTATTTTGAATGACATATATCTAATTTCATATTTCTGAAATTCCCTTTCAATGTTTCATTTTTATAATTCTTTCAATTAGGAAATATACTAATGTTGGAACACTTGTTTGTGTCATACATGCTTTGTATCAGGCATTAGAAAACTGTAACTTCTGTTACCATAAAATAAATTGATCCTTTATCTCCTGAGTCATGTACTGGTGTCTATCTGTGGCATCATATTGAGTTGGTTGTATGAACTGTGCATGCCACTCTGAATATTTATGTCATACTTGGGCATGAAATTCAGGTTTTATATTAGGTGGTGCATCAGAAAGTATCTAGTAACTAACACAAGCTACTAGTGACAGAGATTCAGTTTCTCAACACAGATATAACACATTAATGAACAAAGTGATTAAATCGCTATTCTTCCTCTGTATTGTCTTCTTAGTTACAAAATATTGGTTATCCTGTATATCTTGCATTGATAAAAGTATCAATTGAATTTATTACTTTTAAATACTTGGGAAATGTAAAAACACAAATGCAACAATTCCATTGCTTAGGGAATAGGGTAAATTTTTCACTTCTCCCTAATTTTGTACCATATTGAAAAGAGGTGATTTGCTAAAAATAAGACTAGCAAGTTACTGTAAAAATTGGATAGACTCAGACATCTGAAAACTAATATCTTTAAGAGATTTCTTATAAATTAGAGTTATAAACTACCAAGTACATTGAGAAAGCCTACCTCATAAACAATGATTTTTAAAATTTTTTAATTGAAGGATAATTGCTTTACAGAATTTTGTGGTTTTCTGTCATACATCAACAAGAATCAGACATAGGTACAACCATGTTCCCTCCCTCCCATCTCCCTCTCCACCCCACCCTTCAGTCTGCCACAGAGCCCCTGTTTGAGTTCCCTGAGTCATATGGCAAGTTCCCAATAGCTACCTCTTTTACACATGGTATTGTAAATTTCTATGTTCAGTTCAGTTCAGT
>SJYX01011935.1:19870-33938 GCA_006410675.1 Oreotragus oreotragus
CCAGTCAGTTTTTTGAATGTTGAGCATTAAGCCAGCTATTTCACTCCCCTCTTTCACCTTCATCAAGAGGCTCTTTAGTTCCTCTTCACTTTCTGCCATAAGGGTGGTGTCATATGCCTATCTGAGGTTATTGTTATTTCTCCCAGCAACCTTGATTCCAGCTTGTGCTTCATCCAACCTGGCATTTCTCATGACATACTCTACATAGAAATTAAATAAGCAGGGTGACAATATACAGCCTTGACATACTCCTTTCTCAAATTTGAACCAGTCCATTGTTGCGTGAGGTTCAAGATGGCAGTAACAGTGATGGTGTTCAAGGTAACAGTGATGGGGATGGTGCTGAAAGACCCAAGGCAATCATGACTCAAAGCAGATGTGGCAGTAAATATTCTGCCCTTACCAAAGAGTAGCTGAGCACCTCCTTGCTATGATGAAAACAGAACCATTAGAATTTAGACTTCATGTGGTAGGGAATTGTGTTGTGTCTATAACACAGCCTGGCACACAATAGATGCTTAACATTTATTGAATGAATAAACTGATTTTATTCAGTCATTCATTCATTTATCTCCTGGGAGTTTACACCATATGCAGAGGTTGAGGGCTGCAGTAAGGAGCATTTTCCAAAATCAAGTATAGAGGTAGCCATCCAAATGAATAAAGGGTAAATATGCTTGAGTCATCTGTCTGAGGCAAATCTCTGGAGTTTTTCAAATTTTGACTATAAATTGTTCAAAAAGCTCATTTATTACCACTCATTTTTCACAATTTATTTGGGGATGAGCCCATCATGTGTCCAAATAAGCTGTTTTATGTGCCTGCCTTTTGGAGGAAAGCGAGGATATCCAATAGTTATTACCAAGTCAAAATATGGAATTGATTTTAAATGCTAACAAGAAATTAGCATAAAGTAAAGATGATTATCTTAGGAATAGCTCTGTTTGCTTTTCACTCTAGCCAGAAATAGGGCCTAGAACCTGACCAGCATATGGTTGCTAGAGCAAACACCAAATTAATATGTGTCCCCATAAGATGCCCTTAATAAAATCATCAACGAGACATTTAAAAGTCAAGTACATGAGGTATTGAAATTGCCATCCATCCACAATCCAAGCACATGATAAGTTTTCTAAAGTCAGATCCCCACCTAGCACTCACTCCCTTCTTTCTTTTCAGATATGTCAGGGAAGATTCACTTCCAGCAAAGTAGAAGAACTTCCCTAGTTTTCCAAGTGGCAGATCGAATCTTATGTATAATATTCCATGACCGCTGGACATCTGGGCTGATAGAAGTGTCCTGGGGATGAGGAGAAACACAAGCGCCTTAGCCAAGGGTTTTGCCATAAGTCCTACTTTTGTTTAGGTTCGAAGACTTTATCAACAAAAGAAACTACTTGTTACACACACAGTAAACAATTCCAATATTTAATAGAGGATTGTTTGACAATTTCAAAACACAGTCATTAAAAGGAAAGAAAGAAAAACAGTAAGGAGAAGTAACAGCATATATATATCATAAAACTGGGCCAACAATCTACATCCAGACTTGAACAGTGCTGGGAAGTTCCACATTAACAGCAATTTGGAGTCCCAAATGGGAAAGGGTCCTGGAAGGTGACCCACCCTATGGGCGAGATTTTAAATTGCAGTTTTGAAAAAAAAAATTGCAGTTTTGGGGGCTCCCGCTTATAATTCCAAGCTGCACCCTGATATCATCATCAGTTTGCTTGCAAAAATATGGCTCTGCAGGGGGCGTATACCTGTGAATGAAGGAATCTTTTTCAAAGAAAGTGATGTCTCAGTCTGGAAGGATGAATAGGTGCCATCCCAGGGAAGGAGGAACAGGGGTGAGCATACATTCCAGGCAGAGAAGAGCAGGTCCACAGACAGTGGTGGGAAGAAGCCAGTTCCTGCAGAGTCCGTGGGGGAGCAGGTATTCAAACCCAGATGAGACAGGACTGGAGATGTGACGGGTAATGAAAAAAGAAAACTGATCACAGATGGAGACAAATCTAGGATTTCTTGGTCTCATTTGCTCAGAAGTAAATTTTGAACAGAACTATTCTCCAATCAGTTAGGCAAAGAAAAATCTGGGAAGAGCAAGATCTTCTTTCAAATGGCTAATTATGAGTTCTGGTGAGATTCAAGGGGTCAGTAAAGACTTACTGAGAGGTCGTTATGGTCTGGTCCCTGTCTTCATGGGGCCCACAGGCTGAGAGGCACACAGACCAGAAAACGGGCAACTCTAACGCAGTCTGGGGTGTGCTAGCGTAGGGATGGCTCCCTGTTCCCACGGTTGATTCCTTCAGACGCAAACCTTGAGAGAAGGGTTTATTGGGAGGGGATCCCAAGATGCACTGGTTGGGAGGTGGGAAGTGAGATGGGCAGGGGGTCTGTGCATATTGCACAGTCACCGCTCTGGGCACCCAGGTCCCCTCCCACAGGGCATGTCTGGGAGACTGCATGGTACGTGCCCCAGGGTGCCTTGCCTGACCACCGCCTCCTCCATCTCCCATCCACCATGATGAAGGGCTGCTCTGCGCATGCACATCTCCTGGCTCATTCAGTGGGTCCTGAACTCTGGCTCCTTAAGACAGAGAAGCAGGTATAAGAGCCATCCTAGGCAGTGTGGGGGGCTTAGGAAAGCTTCTTGGAGGTGCTGGTGCATACGCCTTAAGTGGGTCAGATGAGGAAGAAAAGAGGGAAGACCATCCCAGGTAAGGAAGCAGCATCCATCATATTTACTAGAATTATCAGTACTCATGTGTGTAATTTTCCCTCCACTGGGCATAAATGCTTATGGGGCAATGATTAAATATTATCCATCTTTTTACTCAGCTAACCTTTCTCAAGCATTGACTTGTTTTGTTCTGGGCCAAAAAAAAAAAAAAAAACCCTAAGGGCAAGAAATATGGGACAAGGTATACATGGAGCAGCTGGTGTACCCCTCTCTAGCTTCAGAGAGGGCCACCAAGAACAACCAAACTAAAACTCCCATCACCATGAAGAAAATGCAAAAATGCTTCCAAGTGTGCAACTGTGTGAGAGAAGCCACACACTCTGTTTCCCTAAGAACTTTATTGTTTTTCTACCAAAAAAAAATAATTTAATTTTTAAGAATTAGAATGTACAATGTCTAAAAACGATGTTATACATGCTAACAGTCTATTTTTTTTTAATCGACAATATGATGGACACAAATCATAGACACAAACATATTTCTACAATGTTATAGAATATTATATGTCATATATGATTTCTTTACCTTCTGTTTAACCCATATTTACCTTAAGACTTTTGAACAAGGTTAATGTAACTGAATGCTGCTTTCTATTGTCTTCAGTTCCTCGCATATCTCCTGTGTTTTCTTTGAAATAGGAGGCTTTTTCCCTCAAACACCTGCTCACACTATGACAAAGGCAAGAATAAAAGACATCATAATTTTTCAGGTTCAGGCCTGTCGTTTATTCTTGGGGCCTTGGAGTCTGTGAGCAGATACTGTGTAGATGCAGGGTCTTGCTAGACCGACATCATACTGACATCTGCTGGTCACTTAGAGGTCATCATTGGGAACAATATTGAAAATGGAGAAAGCTGCTCTGAGTTGCTTTCCAAGTGTGTGCTGGACTTAATATCTCTTCTGTTTTCAAAGCTTCAGTCAAGATATGGACCAGGTTCTCAGGGAAACTATGTCCATTAATGAATAGATATATTTTGGACCTTTGGCCTCTTGGTACTGAAAAACTGATGCGTTCGAATTGTGGTGTCGGAGAATGCTCTCGAGAGTCCCTTGGACTGCAGGGAGATCAAACCATTCAATCCTGAAGGAAATCAGCCCTGAATATTCATTGAAAGGGCTGAAGCTGAAGATCCAATACTTTGGCCACCTGATGTGAAGAGTCGACTCCTTAGAAAAGACCCTGATGCCGGGAAACATTGAAGGCAAAAGAAGGAGGCAGCAGAAGATAAGATGGTTAGATAGCGTTACCAACTCAATGGACATGAATTTAAGCAAACTCCAGCAGATAGCGGAGCACAGAGGAGCCTGGAGTGCTGTAGTCCACGGGATCAAAAAGAGTCAGACAAGACTCAGCGAATGATCAGCAAATTTGGACCTTGTTTTACTTGATCTCTGTTTCATTCATTTCTTCCACTTGCCATTGATCACACTAACCTCCCCTCACTCAGCATTGTCCTCGGAGTATTTGTGGTGGGAAAAGTAGGCAGATGGAAAACTTTCACAAACTTACCCGTTTACTTTATTTCCACAAATGACCCTCAGAGCCTGAGCTCTTAGGTCTTCAGAACAAATGTAAGGGGGGTGTGGGAGGATGCCACGTGCGTTTCTGCATGGGCATGGAGCGGGGCATGGAGAAATGGTGTTGAGAACATCCTGTGGAATGCCAGATCTCGGTGTTCCATCATGTGCTGTTCCAAAGGCATCAGTAACATTGCAATAACCAGCCCATCAGAGAAACCGCACTGGCAGGAAACTAAATTGTTATTTGTCATTTTGGAAAATAGCTTAAAACAGTAAGGTGTACTTTCAGAACCTGAGTTCCCACAAAGAGAAACTCCACCCAGAGAATGAACTCCTGCTTCTTATCCTTCTGTGCTCACTACTTCCTGCTGGTGTCACCTAGCCTCTTGCCCCTGCTATGAGAGCGTGGTCACAGAAAAATTAGATTTCAAAGTGCAGACACTGGGTTCACATCCCTTCTCTATCCCTTACCCATCAGGGCATGAGCAAGTAATGTTGTTGTTCAGTTGCTAAGTGACTCTTTACAGTCGCATAGACTGCAGCATGCCAGGCCTCCCTGACCTCCACTATCTCCCAGAGTTTGCTCAAACTCAAGTCCATTGAGTCTGTGATGCCATCCAACCATCCCACCCTCTGCTGTCCCCTTCTTTTGCCTTCCATCTTTCCCAGCATCAGGGTCTTTTCCAATGAGTAGGCTCTTCACATCAGGTAGCCAAAGTACTGGAGCATCAGCCTTAGCATGAAGCATCCTTCCATGACGATTCAGAGTTGATCTCCTTTAGGACTGACTGGTTTGATCTCCTTTAGGACTAACTGGTTTGATCTCCTTGCTGTCCATGGGACTCGAGTCTTCTCCAGCACCACAATTCAAAAGCATCAATGCTTTGCTGCTCAGTCTTCTTTATGAAGACGCAAGTAACACAATCTTTCTAAGTTTCACTTCCCTCAACTGAAAATCCGTGTGACCACAGATAACGCAAAAGGAAAGGGAACATCCATGTAAAGAGGCAGCAGAAGGAACCTCCTAGTACACACAAAGGATTCACTTTTCCACCTCAATCTCTCAGCAGGTGCCCAGCCTCTCTCATCTCCTTCCTGCCTCCATGTCCGCTCCTCTCACAACCGATGTCTTAAAAGCAGTCTCCAGCCTCCACTCCACCTTCCTATCAGAGGTTCCCACTGCTGCATGGACATCCCTCCTGACAAGCTCATCAGTGACTTGTTGATGGTTTTTCTGTCTTTATTTCACATCTTAGAATTCCAAGACACCCACTTACCTGGTTTTCCCTCTATTCCACTCCTCAGATCCTCTTTGAATGAGGAAACTCAGAACTCAGTCCTGGCCCGCTCATCTTTCCTCTCTGGTTTTTGGCCCTGGTTGACCACCTCTGATTCTAAAAATCATGGAGACCCTGATAGCTCCTGCATTTGTAGCTCAATCTAACTTCTCCCTGAGCTCCAGGCTCAGATGTCCAACTCTACAGGACCTGTTCTGGATGCAGTGCTGGACATCTTTTACACACCACCTAACATCCATTCAGGCTATCTTTCCATCCAGCCGTTGTTTTGGCAACCAGCTGCACATGGGAGGAACTGGAAGCTCCAGCCCCGCCCACCTCTTCCACTCCTTCCCAAGACTTTTCTGCTGCTATAATGTTGAACATCTGCAGCAGCCCACTTATTTACAAGTAGGAGATTGAGGGAACTGACCCCACTCCACTCCTCTTGCCTGGAAAATCCCATGGATGGAGGAGCCTGGAAGGCTGCCATCCATGGGGTCGCTAAGGGTCAGACATGACTGAGTGACTTCACTTTCACTTTTCACTTTCATGCATTGGAGAAGGAAATGGCAACCCACTCCAGTGTTCTTGCCTGGAGAATCCCAGGGACAGCGGAGCCTGATGGGCTGCCATCTATGGGATCACACAGAGTTGGACATGACTGAAGTGACTTAGCAGCAGCAGAGCGACCCTTGAGAGTGGGGGTTGAGAGCCTGTGGACAAGCGTAACCCTANTGTTCTTGCCTGGAGAATCCCAGGGACAGCGGAGCCTGATGGGCTGCCATCTATGGGATCACACAGAGTTGGACATGACTGAAGTGACTTAGCAGCAGCAGAGCGACCCTTGAGAGTGGGGGTTGAGAGCCTGTGGACAAGCGTAACCCTACCCCTTCCCCAGCAGGACTGATCCCAAAGGGCCCATGGACTCAAAAACACCTCAGGGAGTGACTTCCCTTCTGTCTCCCATGTCTTCTCAGCCCCTGGATCACTTCCCCAAATAACTGATGTATAGGGTCTGCTTTTGGAGGAACCCAAGCTAAGCTGTATGTGTCGTATGCCCCTCAAACACCAAGAAAATGTTACCACCCTAGTCCCACTTCTCCCTACCCAACACCCCCCATCTTCTACCTCCAAGGTCAGGCTGTGCATCTGAATTCCTTGCAAATACTCTAGTTGATTCCTGTTGTTGTTCATTGTTCTGTGGCTCAGTTGTATACGACTCTGCAACCCCATGGACTGCAGCATGCCGGGCTTCCCTGTCCTTCACTGTCTCCTAGAGTTTGTTCAAACTCATGTTCATTCAGTTGGTGATGCCATAGAACCATCTCATCCTCTGTGGTCCCTTTCTTCTCTTGCCCTCAACCTTTCTCAGCATCAGGGTCTTTTCCAATGGGTTTGCTATTTATATCAGGTGGCCAAAGTATTGAAGCTTCAGCTTGAGCATCAGTCTTTCCAGTGAATATTCAGGACTAATTTCCTTTAAGACTGACTTTTTTTTAAGTGAAGAAGCTGGCTTTAAAAAGTTAATTCTTAAATACATACAAAGGTGAAAACCACCTGTCTGGGGACTCTCACATAGGACCTTCGATGAAGCATTTGGAGAACTCTTATAGAGGGTGACAGCAGAAATCCTTTCTCAGGTTGGGTGTCTAAGACCATGGTTTTGACTGCCCTTCTTAGCATACACATGAGCGTAGACATCCCTCTTGTTTTGCTGAAAGTTTTACTTTCATTTTAGGCTCAAAAGACTTGGTAACAAAAGAAATCCCTTGTTACACACACAATAAACAATTTCAATACTTAATAGAGGATTATTTGACTCAATTTCAATATAGAATCATGAAGAAAAAAAAGAAAAAGAAACAGAGAAAAGTAACAGCACATGGTCTTTCCAGCGGTCATAAGCGGATGTGAGAGTTGGACCATAAAGAGGCAAAGTGAAGTCGCTCAGTCGTGTCCGACTCTTTGCGGCCCCATAGACTGTAGCCTACAAGGCTCCTCTGTCCATGGGATTTTCCAGGCAATAGTACTGGAGTGGATTGCCATTTCCTTCTCCAGGGGATCTTCCCAACCCAGGGCTCGAACCCAGGTCTCCTGCACTGTAGACAGATGCTTTACCATCTGAGCCACCAGGGAAGTCCTATAAAGAAGGCTAGGTGCCAAAGAATTGATGCTTTCAAACTGTGGTGTTGGAGAAGACTCCTGACAGTCCCTTGAACTGCAAGGAGATCAAACCAGTCAATCCTAAAGGAAATCAAGCCTGAATATTCACTGGAAGGACTGATGCTGAAGCTGAAGCTCGAATAATCTGGCCACCCAATGTGGAGAGTCAACTCATTGGAAAAGACCTTGATGCTGGAAAAGATTGAGGGCAGGAGGAGAAGAGGGTGACAGTGGATGAGATGGTTGGATGGCATCACTGACTCAACAGACATGAGTTTGACCAAACTCAAGGAGACAGTGAAGAACAAGGAAGCCTGGCATGCTGTAGTCCATGGGGTTACAAAGAGCCAGACCCAACTTAACGACTGAACAAGAACAACAAAACAGCATATTTATCATCAAATTGGGCTGACAACCTACATCCAGACTTGAACAGTCCCTCATTATCAGTAATCTGGAGTCCCAGTTGAGAAAGGGTCCCAGACATCCACCCCATGGGTGAGATTTCAAATTGCAACTTTGAAGCCTCCTGCTTATAATCCCAGGCCACAAACTGTTGTCATCGTCAGTTTGCTTGCAAAAATACAGCTCTGGTTTTTCTTTAACTTTTACAATGCTGTTAGTTTCACCTTGTGAGTCATAAGGCCCTGGAAGGGTTGACCAGGCCTCCAGGGGCTCAAGAAAATTCCAAGACCCACTCCCTCTCTTATCTAAAATGCCACTTGACTTGCTGGTAACAATTGCTGTGTTTTGCAAGCAGGTACATAGTCTGGGCAGTGTCCAGGCAGGTCAGAAGCAGGTTAGAGCCCTGCCCTCCTGCTTCTGAAGCCTGAACTAGACTTCCTCCATTTTAATTTCCCGAACACCTCCCAAGTCACCCACAACACCCATTGCCCCTCTGTGGGCAGCATGACTGCATTTGGCATCCACAGGTGGCCTGATTGCCTATGAAAAAGCCCTGTTTCCCATTTGATGTGGCCTGAACAGCAGGTGTGGGTCAGGCTGGGGCTCTCCCATCCCCTCCACCCCTCAAGTCTGACTACCGCCCCCCATGATGCCTGTGGGCAAGCCTGAGTGAACCAGGCTGCAGGCTCTGTGGCTCTCAGCACACTTGGGTTCCTCCAGCTTTCTCCCCTTCTTGTGGATGCTCCCACACAGTTCACAGTTCCCAGGGCTTAGTGAGCCTTGCAGGCACTTTTCACCATGAGCTATGAGGCCACATCTGTTACCCCATGGTGCTGGACTCCACCAGTGGCGTGACCACACGGGAGACACATGGGAGCTTTGAGAGAGTTGTACACATGCTCATACACACATGCAAGCATGTGCCCAGAACATTCACACTCACAACACACACACACACACACAGATTATCTGCTTATTTATACTTGTGACCCAGAGACCATCCAAGGCACATGGGGTCCATGGGACTCCTCACCCCCTGCCATCCCTCCTGCTCCTCCAGCATCATTCAGTCCCCAGGTCCATTGAGAGCTCTGGGGACTCAGTCAAGTCCTTGAACTATCCTCTCCCTCAGTTTTCTCATCTCTAAATTGGACAAAATCCCACCTTCCTGTTGTCATTGTTCAGTTGCTATGCCATGTCTGCCTCTTTGCAACCCCATGAACTGCAGCCTGCTAGGCCTCCCCGTCCTTCACAGTGTCCCAGAACGTGTTCAACACACATTAAACGAAATGTCCCTGGGGCCCCTTTGATGCAGCAGCATCTGCACCCTGAGGGCTCCTTGTGCTGGAAGGGATGGGTTTCCACCTCATGGAGCAGGAATTCATGCAGGAGGACACGGGGCCCGTTAGGAGGAGACTGGGCTCCCTGGAAAGCAGTGTCAGAGACAGTGCTGGTGGATAGGATTTTACTGGTGGGTTCAACCCCAGAGGCAGACTGAGGGGAGGGGTCAGAGTGTGGACGGGAGAACCTGTCACCCAGCACGCTGGAGTACGACAGACTGCTCCCTCACCAGGGAGCCCCAAGAAGGCTGACACACCTCACTCAGGGGCACCACTTGGAGGGGAGCCCCTGCCCTAGTCTTCTGAGCAGTGGTGTCCCTGGGAGGGGCTCAGAGGGAGCACTGCAGAGGGTAAGGGGGAGGGGCTCAGAGGGAGCACTGCAGAGGGTAAGGGGAAGGGGCTCAGAGGGAGCACTGCAGGGGGTAAGGATGGAAGAGGGGGAGGGCAGGCACACAGCAGCGGTTGCTGTTGGGCCGCACACCCGTGCAGCCTGCCAGACCCACCCCTAAAAGAACTTGGGCACCGAGGTTTAGTGATCTGGATAGGAGCACAGCTGGTTCCTGACACAGCTTGTTCCCAAATGGAGTCATCTCTCTGGCTTTCTCTGCTTTCTTTCTAATCTTGACTCTTGTCACCTCACTTCTCAGTGGTTCTGGGGGAACTCGGGCTTTTGAAGATACTTGCATCATAACAAGCATCCTTTCATCTCACCAGGGGGCAGGGGCACTCAGCACGTGAGGTTCCTCTCCAGGCCCAACCACCTCCTCGGCCAGGTCCCTGGGGAGGGGATGTTGTTGTGTTGCTGTGTGTCTGTTGTTCTGTTGTGGTTGCTGTTCCAGTCCTGGGATCCTTGACAACCCAGAGCTCTTCATCTGGGGCCTTTCAGCACTCCAGCATCCCGAGCACTACATTTCCTGCACCCCTACCCTGACCCTCGTATCTCCCACAGGCCCTGGCACGCACAAGATACACTGTAAATTAGGATTGACAGAGGATATTCCTGGACAGTAAATATTATTAAATTTAAAACAAATGACAGGCACTAGCAGGCACACAGCAGCTTTGTGCCTGGGGCCATAGGTGAATTGAGAGCAGAGGATGAGGTGACAGGTGGCTTACCGCCCCTCCTCCACCCAGGAAGATCCCAGTCTCCTGGGCGGCTCCCTCCCCAGACCTGCTCTGCTGCATCCATCAGGGCGAGGACTCCTCATGTCTTGGAAACTAGTGGTTACCCCTGAGCCAAGACAGGGAGCTTTACTGCCAGGGCTGTGAAATGTGGACCCTTGGCTCCTCCATTTACAGCCCAGCTGGGCAGCTTCTTGCCAGAGGGACTGTGCTGACTCGGTGGGCCCTGAGCTGGGAAATATCTGCTAGTGGGCTTCATGCACCCCCCTTTCAGGAGAGAAGCTATAAGTAGGGGGGTGTGCATGAGTGCCCAGTCATGTCGGACTCTTTGCGATCTGCCATGAACTGTAACCCACCAGGCTAGGTCCGTGGGATTCTCCAGACAGGAATACTGGAGCAGGTTACCATTTCCTTCACCAGGAGATCTTCCTGACCCAGGGGTCGAACACGCATCTCTTGAGTCTCTTGCTGCTGCTGCTAAGTCACTTCAGTCGTGTCCGACTCTGTGCGACCCGATAGACGGCAGCCCACCAGGCTCCCTCGTCCCTGGGATTCTCCAAGCAAAACTCTGGAGTGGGTTGCCATTTCCTTCTCCAGTGCATGAAAGTGAAAGGTGAAAGTGAAGCTCAGTCGTGTCCAACTCTTAGCGACCCCATGGACTGCAGCCTACCAGGCTCCTCCGTCCATAGGATTTTCCAGGCAAGAGTACTGGAGTGGGGTGCCATTGCCTTCTCCTTGAGTCTCTTGCAGTGCAGATGAATTCTTTTACCACTGAGCCACCTGGAAAGCCTCAATAGGCAGAACCCAGCCCTAACCCAGTGCCCCAAAGTCAGTCAGTTCAAGGTATCAGGCGCGATCTCCGGCTTTCCCCTCAGCGCCCCCTGGAGGCCCGTGGTGAACCAAACCTGAGAGCCGCCGGGGCTTGGGCGAGGGGGGGGTTCGTCCTTGCCACCCAACCCGGCTCAGACGTGGAGACCGTGAATCTCAGTGTCCCCGGCAGCCCAGGAGTCACAAGTCCTCCCCTCTAAGGTCCGGGAAGCTGGACCAGGGAGCTGTCCCTGGTTGAGACGCTGGATAAGTAAGTGTGCACAGACACAGACATCAGAGCAGGAATCATGCAAAGGAAGGGCCTCGATGGTCCAGCTCGCTGAGAAAGCCGTGGGGTCTCCACGTGCCCCCTCAGCCTCCTCTCCAGGCCAGGCAGGAGTACGGGGGCGGGGGGCTCTGGATCATGGACACAGCCCCTCACCCGCTCCCCACCCCTCACACCAGGAGGTGGGCAGTGGCCACGGCTCCACCCGTCTGCTTCCGGTTTCAAGGCCAGGGACAGACCTGCTCCAAAGGCCTCACCCAGCATCCAAGGAGGTGGAGAGGGAGATGGTCTAGCAGTGGCGGGAGCCAGAAGCTTTCCCTGCCCTCCTCCCCGCACCGCTCCCCACCTCCCGCCCCCAGCTCCTCAGGTCTGAAATCCAGGGAGACTAGCAACCCTGTGGGCACCCACCCAACCTGACTGTGCACCAGGCCCAGTCCAGGCCCCGGGTGTCTCTTCTCAGATTCTCCTGCCAGCTGTGCGGAAAGCTGAGCCCCTGCTCCCGTGTGCAGAAGCTGAGCCTCAGAGATGGGACTGACCTTGCCCAGCGCTTCCGCTGGTAAGTGGCGGAGCCTGGATTTGAGCCCAGGTGTGTCTGGTCCTCAAGGAAGGTAGGAATGGAGGTTTTCATCTGCACGGGGAGGCAGGAGCCTGGAGCCAGAAACAGGGGGGAGTGGGGCTCAGAGTCCCACATGAGTCCCTTGGCCCCCGCTGAGGGGTGTCATTCGTGTCTACGGCCAAAATGTGGCCTCTCCTGTGCCACTGCCCCCTGCCCCCACCCCNGAATGGAGGTTTTCATCTGCACGGGGAGGCAGGAGCCTGGAGCCAGAAACAGGGGGGAGTGGGGCTCAGAGTCCCACATGAGTCCCTTGGCCCCCGCTGAGGGGTGTCATTCGTGTCTACGGCCAAAATGTGGCCTCTCCTGTGCCACTGCCCCCTGCCCCCACCCCCCACCCAAGAAGATCAGGTCCTCAAGTGTACGCTTTTTTCCTATGTTGTTTATTGCTGAGTTCCCACTGCCTACATCAGTGTGTGGCTATAGTGGGTGCTCAATACCTATTTGAATAAGTCAATCAATCAGTCAGTCAGTGGGATGGCTGATCAGACGGGCTAAGAATTGAGCAGATCAAAACTACAATTTCTGCACATTTACTCTCATGGAATTAATCCAGACCTATTTTCACTGTAGTGATTTTGAACATTCCTACATAATGGCCTCTCTCTCTCTGTGTCTGTCTCTTTAGCACAAACCTTGCCCATGTGCTCCGTGAATTATGGGCAGTAACAGTATGAGAAAAGGGCAGGGGCATTGGGGTGAGAATTCCTCAATAAATACAGACACCTCTCCACTCCTGTATAATATCTCCAAACATCTCATGGAGGGGGGAATGAAATGTAAAAGTTTATCTGCCTATGAAACCTTTTGAAACTAAAAAAGAGAAAATAAGATTTATCTGCTCTCTATATCCTGAAATTGGCTCAGAAAGAAGTTTGAGAAAAATCTCTGTACATCTGCTGCCCAGTCTCTCCTCGGCTGCACGTTGCTCAGAGTACACGAAGCTGAAGAAGTCATGAAAATGTGCAGAAAACCTCATCCCAACCCACACGGCTGATCATTTTCCAAAACAGCATTCCTGCCAAATGGACTTCTGGCTTCATCCACTCAAACAGCTTTCTTGCTCACGGATTGGAAGAAGAGTCGTTTAGCAGAAAAAGGGACCCATAGTGTGAGCCTGACATGACAATCCCGTTCTGATCAAAAGAACCGAGGCAGGAAACAAACAGGGAGAAGCAGATGATGTTTACCTGGCGTTCTCCTTCCCGGGTCCTTCTCCCGCAGACGCCGTCCCCTTGTCACCCAGGCATCTCAGCAGCCACCTCTCTGCCCCACACTGCCCACAACTGGCTGCTTGCTTTACACACTCATTTCACAAACATATATGTTTAGAGCTATGCTCAACCTGGCACTGTCTAAACTACCTCCTGTAAATGAACCGAATACAGTCTGTAAGGTTATTATTGCATCCATTTTACAAATGAGGAGGTGGAGAGTCAAGTTCAGGGACTTGTCTGAGGCCACACAGCTAGCAGACAGCAAGGCTAGGTCTCCTATGAAGGTTAAGAACTCACTTTGCAATGCAAAGGACATGGGTTCTATCCCTGGTCAGGGAATTATAATCTGACGTGCTTGGAGCAACTAAGCCCAAGTGCCACAACTATTGAAGCCCACGTGCTCTAAAGCCTGTGCTCCGCACCTACTGAGCCCTCAAGCCACGACTAGAGAATCCTTGCATTGCAACGAAAGATTGTGCATGATGGAACAAAAATCTCACATGCTGCAACTGAGACCCGATGCAGCCGAACTAATGAATTAATTAATTAAAACACACACACACACACA
>SJYX01011937.1:0-68634 GCA_006410675.1 Oreotragus oreotragus
GACATAGAGTAGCTCCTCTCAGTAAAACTTTAATCTGCTTGTCTGCTGCTGGGTGGGGCTGTGATCCCTCTCTATTAGTTGTTTGGCCTAAGGACCCAGCCCTGGAGCCTACAGACTCTATGGTCTGGCTTATGATGGCCTTCAAGAGAGCTCACACCAGTTGGTACTTCCTGGGACTGCTGCTGCCAGTCCCCTTGTCGTTGAGGTGAACCACTGCCACCCCACACCTCTGCAGAGGTCCTCCAACACTGTAGGTGGGGTTGGTGCAGTCTCCTGTGGGGTCACAGCTCCTTCCTCCTGCATCCTGCTGTGCACAAGATTTTGTGTGTACCCTCCAAGAGTGGAGTCTCTGTTTCCCCCAGTTCCATGGAAGTCCTGCAGTGGAATCCCACTGGCCTTCAAAGTCAGATTCCTTGGGGATTCCTAGTCCCTTTGCTGGACCCATCAGGGAATCCTGATGTGGGGCTCAGAACCTTCGCACTAGTGGGAGAGCCCTGTGGTTTAATTGTTCTCCAGCTTGTGGGTCACCCACCTGGCAGGTGTGGGGTTTGGTTTTATCCTAATTGCACCCCTTCTGCTGTCTCATTGACTCTTCTTTGTCTTTTACTGTGGGGTGTCTCTTTTTTGTCGGTTTCAGCATCTTTCTGTTGCTAGTTGTTCAGCAGTTAGTTGTGGTTCAGTGCTTTCCCAGGAGGAGGTGAGCACATGTCCTTCTACCATTCTTTTCTTCTGTCACTTCCTTGATCCCTGATTTCCACAGGGTGATGTGATGAGGGCCAGATAGTTCAAGCATATGCAGTAGATTACATTATAGGAGTGAAATCCTGAGTTTAGGGAACCTGACTGTTCATAATAGGCCGCAGGCAAGTCTGCCTAACCTTTACCCTAGAGACAGACATTATCTTTATTATGCTGGATAATAAAAAAATCTGCCCTCTACTCCAGAGGGAAACTTCTCTTTATCTGCCAACAATGTTCACTGTATAAAGAACCTTTGAAAGGATAGTCTGGAACAGAGATTATCAGTGTCCCTGCTTATGAGATGTGCAGAAATGTGAGAGACCTGTGAAGAATTGTTCTGAAACAATCACTGCTAAAATGATGTCATTTTTTTACATTTTATGATTTTATGGATGAAAGGTACTTTTGCTGTTTTAATTTTGCATTTGTTTGCTTATTGATGGAGTTGAATATCTACTTGCCTGTTCATATTCTTTGCTTAGTTTTCTGTTGATGTTCCTCTTTTTCATGTTAATTTGTAAAAGCTCTTTATGTGTCATGGTTATCAGGGACTTGGTACACCATTGCTAGTATTTTTTCATAGTTTATTCTTTAGATGCTTTTTCTGGGAGCTTTTGCCGTATTGGTTTTGTTGTTCAGTCACTAAGTCGTGCCTGACTCTGCGACCACATGGACCGCAGCACACCAGGCTCCTCTGTCCTTCTCTACCTCCCAGAGTTTGCTCAAACTCCTGTCTATTGAGTTGGTGATGCTATCTAATCATCTAGCAAGTTTTAATATGTATGTTGTCAAGTCACTCAGTTGTCTCCAACTCTTTGCGATCCCATGCACTGCAGCACACCAGGCTTCCCTGTCCTTCATTACCTGCCAGAGTTTGCTAAAACTTATGTCCATTGAATTGGTGATGCCATCCAACCATCTCATCCTCTGCCATCCCCTTCTCCTCCAGCCTTCAATCTTTCCCATCATCAGGGTATTTTCAAATGAATCAACTCTTCCCATCAGGTGGCCCAAATATTGGAGCTTCATACACACACACACACACACACACACACACACATGATCTAGAGAAGTCCATTTTCCTGCTCATTCACATAGCAGAGATGTGAGACCTTGGGATTANCTCCTCCGGCCTTCAATCTTTCCCATCATCAGGGTATTTTCAAATGAATCAACTCTTCCCATCAGGTGGCCCAAATATTGGAGCTTCATACACACACACACACACACACACACACACACATGATCTAGAGAAGTCCATTTTCCTGCTCATTCACATAGCAGAGATGTGAGACCTTGGGATTAGGGAAGACCTTGATTAGGAACTCAGCCTCAATCCTTTCCATCAAGTTGAATGTTATCCAACACAACTATTTCCCAGTCTTCTCACATGTAAAATGAGAATTGCCTTTAAGGGAATAATTAAATGGATTTTTTTAAAGTACTTTAAAAGCCACAGAATAGTATAGTACATAAATGTTAGCTCTTACATATTGTTATGTATGCATGCATGCTAAGTAGCTTCAGTCATGTCCGACTCTTTGTGATCCTATGGACTGTAGCCCGCCAGGCTCCTCTGTCCTCTTGCCTGGGATACTCTAGGCAAGAATACTGGAGTGGGTGGCCATGTCCTTCTCCAGGGGATCTTTCCAACCCAGGGATCGAACCTGGGTCTCTTTATGTCTCCTGCATTGGCAGGCAGGTTCTTTAGTCCTAGCACCTTTAGGGCATTGAGAAATGCTGACTTTGGAAACTTCCCTTGGGTACAGTGGTTAAGACTCTGCACTTCCATTGCAGGGGTGCAGATTCAATCCCACATTGGGATGAATTCATGATGCAGCCAAAAGAAAAACAAAAATGATGGCTTTATTATATAATTAATACCCATCTTAGGGGTTGAGGGTGGAAATGATTATATATGTAAGATTTGGTATTTTATACTTCCTTAATAGGGTACTTTACAGGCTAGTTGGGATTTTTTAAGTGGGAGATATTGATGAATGGTTTATATCTCCTGTAGAGGAGATTCAAAAGAAAGAGTGATATTTCCCACTCAGCCTGCCCAGTGGTGTTCAGAGTCTGAACTACCTGCCTCACAGGTCTGAGCAGCTTTCTTGATGCTTGACACTCAGAAGTCCCCCACCCTTCTTCCTTGCCTTCTTGGGGAGGTAAGAGCCCATTTAATCAACTACTTATCTATAGGACCCCTGGAATCCTTGTAGACATTTGAGTTTGTGAACCCTCATTTTGAGAAGTTGTGATCAAACCTTGGCAGTCTCTCTCACCTCCTTGCCCATTTGCATAATAAATTCAGTTGCCAAATTCTTTGGTTCTATTCTTTCCATTGAAGTCTCTACATTAGCACTCCTGCTGCTCTCCTAATATGTCCACATTACGTTACATCTTGCTTTGTCTAATGTGATCATCTATTTGGCATCCCTGCTTCTTAATTTTCCCTCATTTCAGTCCATCCTACACATCACTGCCAGATATTAATTATGTCCCTAAAATAGTATCACTTTTGCTTCAAAATAATCTACAGTCTCCAGTTTACTTGAATTAAGCGCAAACTATTCCAACATGGTATTCAAGGGTCTCTGCAGAATGTTCATGTAGCCAAGACTGCCAGTTTTTCTCTCCTCCTCCTTAATAAGAGACACTGTTTTCCTAATGTTAGCCAGACATATGGCTGTTCTGAATAAGGACTACATTTCCAAGCTTCCCTTTTAGTTAGGGAGCCATGTGACTTAATTCTGCCAATAAGATGTGAGATGTGACATGTGCAAGCTCTGGAAAGTACCTTAGGGAAAAGACCCATACATTTTGCCCTCTCCTTCATCCTTCCTGATAGCTGGGGTACAGATGTGGTGGCTGAAGCTCAAGCAGCCATTTTGAACTATAGAAGGAAGCCACACACTGAGGATGATAGAGCCTAGTTCCTTGATCCCATGGAGCACTGCGTCAGTCCTGACTCGACTATCTTGGGACTTGTTTTATATAGGAAACCAACAAACTTCTGTCTTCACTGTTTTATTTTATTATACTTTCCCAAATATGTATTTTCAACAGTTTTAATTTGGTATAGTTGATATACAAAAACTGCACTTACTTAATGTATACCGTTTAATGAGTTTTAATATATGCATGTACTTGTGAAACACTGCAATCAAAGTGATAGACGTGTTATCATCTGCAAAAGTTTCCTTGTACACTTTTGTTATCATTCTTGTTGTTTTTGTAGTAAGAACACAACATGAGATCCATGCTCAACACTTTTGTAAGTACACAGTACAGTATTCTTAACTACAGACACAATGCTGTTCAGTAGATGTCTACAACTTATTCAACTTGCATAATTGAAACTTTGTACTAATTGAACAACTCTCAGTTTTCTCCTACCCTCAAACTCTCACAACCACCATTCTGTTCTCTGCTTCTAGAATTTGTTTACCTTAGATACCTCTTGTAAGTATAATCATGCCATATCTGTCCTTCTGGATTTTATCACTTAATATACTATCCTTCAGGTTCATCTGTGTTGTCACATATGATAAGATTTCCTTCTTTTTCTTAAGGTTGAATAATATTCCACTGCATGAATACACCATATTTTCTTTATTCATTGATTTGTTGATGGACAGTTTGTTTATTTCCATATCTTGGCTATTGTAAGTAGTGCTGCAGTGGACATAGCAGTGTAGTTACTTCTTTGAGATGCTGATTTCAACTTCTTTGGATGTATACTCAGAAGTGGGATTGGGGTCCAAATATGCATTTTAATAGGATTTATTGAGATATAGTTCACATACCATTATTTTCACCTTCTAAAAGTGCCATCTTCTCATATGTGCCGTGCTCAGTCACTCAGTTGTGTCCGACTCTTTGTGACTCTTTGCACTGTAGCCCACCAGGCTCCTCTGTCCATGGGACTTTTCAGGCAAGAATACTGAAGTGGGCTGCCATTTCCTCTTCCAGGGGATCTTCTCAACCCAGGGATCTAACCTGCATCTCCTGTGTCTCCTGCATTACAGTTGGATTTTTTACTGCTGAGCCATTGGAGAAACCCCACCATCTTCTCACATATTTGTCCCCTATCCTTTGGATCCATAACTTTTTTGTTTATTTGTTATGGTTGGCCTTATTTTATAATTATTACCCACCTGTCACATCTTCTCTACTCATATCCTTAGTACCTAGCATTTTTAGGAGCTCAGTTGTTGGTTAACTTTGCTTGCTGACTATATTTGTGAATGTATGGAAACACTGGTTAAGTTCAAATTCCAAGATGAACAAGAATGAAATACATATGAGAAACCTATGTGCATTTTGACTTTTTCCTGTGTCTGACTCTTTTGTGACCCCATGGACTGTTGCCCACCAGGCTCCTCTGTCCATGGGATTTCCCAGGCAAGAGTACTGGAGTGGGTTGCCATTTCCTTCTCCAAGGGATCTTCCCTACCCAGGGACCGAACCAGGGTCTCCTGGATTGGCAGGCAGATTCTTTACCACTGAGCCACCTGGGAAACCCTGACTTATTCCTAGAAAATGGGTATTCTTTTCAAGACAACACATTGAATTTAAAGAAGTTTAGCAATGTTAAACATAATATAATCCAAGACAGGATCTTAATTAATAAATATGTCAATTGTCCTTTCATTATGCAGATTTTAGTCAGGATCCTGACACAGAAAAAATGGGCACCTCTTATGCTTAATCAATCTTATTGATCCCATTTTTAAAATGAGGAAACTAAAGCCCAGAATAAAAAAGTTATTATTTCAGGAAATGGTATCTCATTATTCGATATTATCTAAACACTTTAGTCATAACCAGTTTCCTGGAGCTCTGAGAATATTACTTCCCCTACATCAATCAGCACTTCTCAAACTGTGAGCTATAGAAGACTATAGATGCTTGATCATTATATGGATTCTGGGACGCCACCATCTTCCTATGAGTTAGAATCTCTGGGAATGGGGTTCTGAAATCTGAATTTTTTATAACTTCCTAAGAAGATTTCTATGTACATTGAAGTCTGAGAACCTCAACTCTGAATAATTAATAATACATTAAACCAAAGTATCTCAGCCTTGGTTGAGCATCAGAAGCCCTACGGAACCTGAGTTACCCTATTTCTGGGCTCCAGTCCCAGAGATTCTGAGTCAGCCAGCTTTGAAGTCTTATCCATTCTACTCTCATTTCACCAAGAAAGATTGAAGGCAAAAGGAGAAGGGGGCAGCAGAAGGGGGCAGAGGAAGATGAGCTGGTTAGATAATCACTGACTCAGTGGACGTGCATCTGAGCAAACTCTGAGAGGTAGCAGAGGACAGGGGAGCCTAGAGTGCTGCAGTCCATGGGATCACAAAGAGTTGGACACAACTTAGCTACTGAACAACAACAATATGTTTTCCAGGCTAAGTCGCCCCTGCTAGGAAAGAAAGTTGAAATACTATATGGATGTGTGTGTGTATACACATTCAACAAGATCGTGTCAACTTCCCAGATCACCAGAAAAAAACTATTAATTAGGAAAAACTAAGATTCTTAGACTTACTGTAATAAGACAGAACATAGCTTGAAAGACAAGATTGTGTCTCAAAAGAGGAAAGTCAAGGGAGGATATTTAGAGGATTTTAAAAAGGGGCTTCCCTGGTGGCTCAGAGGTTAAAGCATCTGCCTCTGATGTGGGAGACTCGGGTTCGATCCCTGGGTCAGGAAGATCCCCTGGAGAAGGAAATGGTAACCAAAACTCCAGTATTCTTGCCTAGAGAATCCCATGGACAGAGAAGCCTGGTAGGCTACAGTCCACGGGGTCGCAAAGAGTCGGACACGACTGAGCGACTTCACTTCACTTCAAAGGGGGGCAAATGACGTTGGGATAAAGGCCTTGGAAGTTAGGAAATGGACTGGGCAGAGTTTACAACACAATAGCTTTGGGTTGTTGGGCACAGGGAGGTCAGGGTCTTCAAGAGTCTCTATAGATGGGCCAGTTACTCTTCGTAAGTAAGTCAGTTTCATTGGCTTTCAATTCTTACTCCCCAGGAGCAAATACATACTTCCTGGAGAAAGCAGGTAGATTATTTAGTCTGGTGCCAGGATTACTGAACACAGGAGGAAAATACGCTTGCTTCCACTGAGTGCTCAGTCACTCAGTCGTGTCCGACTCTTTGCAACCGCATGGACGTTCCTCTGCCCATGGAATTTTCCAGGCCAGAAGGCTGGAGTGCCATTTCCTCCAGGGGATTTGCCATTCCTTGCCATTTCCTTCTCCCAGGGATCATCCCGACCTAGGGACCAAACCCGTCTCTTGCATCTCCTACATTGGCAGGCTGATTTTTCACCACTGCACCATCTGGGAAGCTCCATACATACTTGCACTGAAGTTTCAATTGTCCTTAAAAAACCACTTTCCAGAATTTTACATTCTGTGAGCCCTGTGATAGAAATCTACCAAATAACATTTGTATTTTGACATTTTACAGAAACTATTCCAACACATTGTATATTATATTATTGATACAATAACTTGTGAAGTTTTAAAGCTAAGTTATTTAATATTTCCATTTTACAGAAAAGGAAATGAAAACTCAGGAAAGTTACGTAATTTGTCCTAAAAGTAAGGTGCTTTAGCTTGGAACTGAACACTGCTATTCAGACTCCTAAATCCATACTCTTAAATAGCACCACAAACAGGTTTTACTATGTTACACTGGAGGCTTTAAAAAGAAGAAAGAAAGTGCTGAGAAAACTGGAGTTAGCCCTTGAAGCTTGCTTAATGTATGAATAATTTGGTCATGGAAAAACTGGAAGGACCTCATTATAATTTGGCCCCAACTCTAAATTTCCAGGATTGTGGACACTAGAGAAGGAGCTATAATTGATCAACAGCAGAGTATTATTATACGTGGTAATTAGCTGCATATAAATCAACTGAGAAATAGGAAAAAAAAAAAAAAGATGGCGTCCTGAGTGTTAAAAGCACTGCATAGCACTTTTGTCCAGGTTGATTAGCTCCTTAATGCAGACAATCTAGAATTAGTTTTGTAGTTTCCAAATTATAAACTCTTACAGAGTGAAATGTGTTTTTCAAGGACACAAAGCACACCCCGCCCCCAAGTCTGACCAGGAAGTTACACAACTTTTCAAGTGGAAACTTACTTGTGGGACTTAATGACCCATGTCACTTCCGTTAACGAAATGAAATATACCACACTTCCCGAAGTCTCTTTAAATTACAGATTTGTCTAAATGGTTCCTTTCAGATAAACAACTGTAAAAATTCCCTCCAAACTATAGAAGCGTACTGGATGCGTACAGAAGCATATGATGATCTGGAAAAAAAAAAATCATGAAGGAAAATAAGAGAAATAAGTCACAACTGATTTCTTCACTCTTCAAGCAGCAGCAGATACTTGAAAGTGTTAGTCGCTCAGTTGTGTCTGACTCTTTGCGATCCCATGGACTGCAGCCCTCCAGGTTCCTCTCTCCAAGGAGTTCTCCAGACAAGAAGACTGGAGTAGATACCATTCCCTTTTCCAGGGTATCTTCCCAATCCAGATATGGTAGGTCTAACGCATACAATGAACTATCTCTTGGATACTGAATGCCGAAATAGATTAAGTATCTTCTGCAGGGCTTCCCTAGCGGCTCAGATGGCAAAGATCTGTCTGTAATGCAGAAGACCTGGGTTCGATCCCTGGGTTGGGAGGATCCCCTGAAGCTCAGTCGTGTCCGACTCTTTGCGGCCCCATAGACTGTAGCCTACAAGGCTCCTCTGTCCATGGGATTTTCCAGGCAATAGTACTGGAGTGGATTGCCATTTCCTTCTCCAGGGGATCTTCCCAACCCAGGGCTCGAACCCAGGTCTCCTGCATTGTAGACAGACGCTTTACCATCTGAGCCACCAGGGAAGTCCTAAGGGAATGGCAACCCACTCCAATATTCTTGCCTACAGAATTCCATGGACAGAGAGTCTGGCGGGCTGCAGTCCTGGTGCTGCAAAGAGTCAGACACGACTGAGCAACTAACACTTTCAAGTATTTTCTGCTGCTTGGAGAGTGAAGAAATCAATTGTGCTTTCCTCAAGTGGGGTCCATACACTAAATCAGGGCTCTCAGCCCTCACTGTACCTTGCAATTATCTGGGAAGCTTTGAAAATTCCTGATTTTCAAGCCTCACTCCAGACCACAGGGTTTTTTAATTTCCTCAGGTGATTCCAAAGTGACGGCAGAATTTAGAAACAGTGCTCAAAACCAGTGGTTCTCAAAATAAGCAACAGCAGCATCTGGGAACTTGTGAGGTATGCAAATTCTCCAACCCCACCCTAGCCTCTCTTGAAACAGAAAATCTGGGGGCGGGACCTAGCAGTCCTGTTGCCACACACCTCCAGGTGATTCTGCTTTAAGCAGCAGTGCTACTCAGAATCACTGTTCTAAATATAAGGGCTGCATCCTTCCACCTGCAGCTTGAGGGAACACAAGCCTGACCTGCCCCAAACACAGCTTAAGACCTGCGACTTTCATCTAAAACCAGAAGCTATTGACACAACACACAGGCCTCTGGCTTTAGGTAAATTTTGTGAAGTATCCTGTGAGTGTAAACTGTGGGACTTTAATGTAGACATGAACAACAGAGGTCCTGGGCCCCAACTCCAGAGCTCATCCCGTGAGGCAGGCTGGTCTGACATAGAGCATCTACGGGGACCACAGTCAATAACCCATGGCCAGCATTTGGGGGTTTCCTTGCAGGATACATTACACCTTCTTCCAGCTGCCAAGATTTTTGCTCAGGGGTTCACCTTTTCCCCTTTCAGTCCTTGAGCAAAGTCTCAGTCTTCAGGAGCCAGGCCAGTCACCTAAAGGCTCTGGCACTGAGGACCTCAGCCCCACCTTCCTCTCCACTCTGTCTCCACTCTGTCTCCTCCCATCCTCCTGGCAACACTAGCATCACCTGGAGAACCATCCAGTTCCTCCACTGCATACTTCCTGAACTTCCTCATTTCCGAGGACCTTTCCCTAGGCTCAAGCTCACCCATTTCCACCACCCCCCCCAACTCCCACAAGTCTTTTAAATCCACTAATTCAAGCATCCCACCTCTGGCCTTCAGCCTCCTCCCCTTCCAGCACCTTTGCTTGGATACTCCTGGTTCACCTCACCTGCCCTTCTCATCCCTTGATCCTCATTCTCCTCTTTTTTTGTTCCTCCTGAGAAAATGAATGCCCCTCACTCAAGGGCAGGGAATTTAAAAAGGCACCTTTTTCACCCCTCCAAATACTCATCCTGTCACCACTGTTTGAATTTCACTATTGCTCCAAATCTCTGCCACTCTAATATGATGGAAAAAGTCCCCTCTGCTTTTCAAAGGCTAATCAACCTATGTGTTCTGGTCCCTCCCTCTACCCCTTTTCTAAAAACTTTCACACCACTCAGTATCTGTCCTTATTTGTGTCCCCTTTTTCAATCATACCTTGAAACTGGATCTTTCTCATCATCTGTTAGACACGATATCTTCCCTGGTGGCTCAGATGGTAAGGAGTCTACCATCTGCCTGCGATGCAGGAGACCCGGGTTCAATCCCTGGGTTGGGAAGATCCCCTGGAGGAGGGCATGGCAACCCCCTCCAGTGTTCCTGGCTGGAGAATTCTATGAACAGAGGAGCCTGGTGGGCTACAGTCTGGGGGATCACAAAGAGTCAGATACCACTGAGCAATTAACATGTTGCTGCTGCTGCTGCAAAGTCGCTTCAGTCGTGTCCGACTCTGTGCGACCCCATGGACAGAAGCCCACCAGGCTCCCCTGTCCCTGGGATTCTCCAGGCAATAACACTGGAGTGGGTTGCCATTTCCTTCTCCAATGCATGAGGGTGAAAAGTGAAAGTGAAGTCGCTCGTTGCATCCAACTCTTCGCAACCCCATGGACTGCAGCCCACCAGGCTCCTCTGTCCATGGGATTTTCCAGGCAAGAGCGCTGGAGTGGGGTGCCGTTGCCTTCTCCAAACTAACACGTTAAACATGAGCTAGTCATTCCTGACTGAATCTTTCCCTGTATGAAGATGCATGCAGGCACTGTTCTATTCCCACCTTTTTTGCTCATTCTTCCCACAAGGGTTGTTCGCGTTTCTTCTCTTTGTTTCCTCTCTTTATGGGTTCATCATTTGTTCCTCAGCCCTTCTGGTCTGGTTTCTGACCCCCTACACTACTTTTTCTGATGAAGTCAGCTCCATGTGGTTAAACCCAGTGACTAGTCTTCAGTCCTCATTGTCCTTGACTCCTCGGAAGCATCTGACACTCTTGGCCATTCCCTTCCTCTCCTCTTTCCTTATTTACTTTTTAAATTTTTTTCAATGTGGACCATTTTTAAAGTCTTTATTGAATTTGTTACACTATGGATTTTTTGGGCCGTAAGGCAAATGAGATCTTAGTTCTCTGACCAGAGATTGAACCTGCACCCTCTTCACTGGAAGGCGAAGTCTTAACCACTGGAGTACCAGGGAATTCCCCTCTTTCCTTTTTATGTTCACCCATTAATCCCCCCTAGAAGACACACTTCATGAAAACACATGGGTTATCTGTTTTGTACCTGTTGTATCTATATCCTAGAACAGTCCTGGCACATAATAAGTGCTCATTAAATACTTAGTCAGTGAATGAGTGAATCAGTTGCATAAATCTTCATCTCATTATAGTACATGAAGGGAAGTGCAACTAGAAAAGAGCATACGATGGGGGTCTATCCTCATATCAGGGAGAGGCACAGTGTTTGTGAAGGCTTCTGGTTTTGACACTCCCATGCTCTCCAACCTTCCTTTCCACCTCTCCAACCTCTCCTTCCCAATCTCCTTTACCAGATGAGTTCTCCTTCCCTCACCCTAATGTTGTGCCATTCCTCAGGAATTGTTCCTGGACCCTATTTTCTTCACACCTTACAACCTTTCCCCAGGTAACATTAGCCGTGTCATTTTCCATCTACATGGAAGACCTCAGCCTGGGCCTCTCTTCCGAGCTCCAGACCAGTAGATCCAGTAGATCCAGGAGATCAGGAGATCCCTGCCTGCTCAGCATCTCTGCCTGCATGTCTTATTGCTTGCTGTTCAGTCGCTGTCATGTCTGACTCCTCATGACTCCATGAACTGCAGCATGCCAGGCCTCCATGTCCTTCACCATCTCTGGGAGTTTGCTCAGATTCATGTCCGTTGAGTCAGTGATGCTATCTAGCCATCTCATCCTCTGTCACTCCCTTCTCCTTCTGCCTTCAATCTTTCCCAGAATCACAGCCTTTTCCAGTGAGTCAGCTCTTCACATCAGGTGGCCAAAGTATTGGAGCATGTCTTGTATGCACCTCAAACAGAGTATGTCCAGAATTAGGTAGACACACTAGTGCTTCTCCATTCCCCTTATTTGCTTATTTTCTGTTGTTCTCTATCTCAACAAGTAACATCACCTTCTGCCTAGTTACTCATGCTTCCTTCTCCCTTATTAATTCTTCTTCCCAGAACTGAGGATAATGATTTTAGACACACTTATAATAAATGAGATTCAATCTATTAGGCCCCTCATTCTTTTTTTAATTTTTATTTATTTGGCTGCATCAGGATCTTTTGTTGCAGTGTGCGGGCTGTCTAGTCGTGGCACATGGGCTTACTTGCTCCATGACTTGGGGGATCTTAGTCCCCTGACCAGGGACTGAACTCGCATCTCCTGCTTTGGAAGGTGGGTTCTTAACCACTAGACAATCAGGGAAGTCCTCCCTATTCTTTTTTTACTCTACTTACTGCTGCTGCTGCTAAGTTGCTTCAGTCGTGTCCGACTCTGTGCGACCCCATAGATGGCAGCTGACCAGGCTCTGCCATCTCTGGGATTCTCCAGGCAGGAACGCTAGAGTGGGTTGCCATTTCCTTCTCCAATGCATGAAAGTGAAAAGTGAAAGTGAAGTCGCTCAGTCGTGTCTGACTCTTAGCGACCCCATGGACTGCAGCCCACCAGGCTCCTCCGCCCATGGGATTTTCCAGGCAAGAGTACTGGAATGGGTTCTCTACTTACTAGATGTAGATCAATCCCAAGTATAGTACACGTACATAACTTTCCTTTACAAAATTGCCTTATCTGGAGTTATTAATTGCCTCTTTTTTGGTTTGTTCATTTCATTTGTTTGCTAACTATATCTTCCCATACCTCAAATAGCTCTATTAAACACTCCTTAGCACACTGTTTGACTTTGTCAAGCTTGATATATAGTCCATCCAATCCATTTTCCTCCCAGGGATATATATTTTTTAAGAATCCTCTCTTCTTTTTCTCTTCTCTCACTCTTCCCTTGTTTCCAGGACCCCATGTCTTCTTCCTTTCTTGGTTTACTCTCTCATTTTAATGAAGTATTTCCTTTAGTAGCTTCTGAGAAGCATCATGGGAAAGATTGAAGGCAGAAGAAAAAAGGGACAACAGAGGATGAGATGGTTGGATGGCATCACTGACTCAATGGACATGAGTTTGGGTGAACTCCGGGAGCTGGCGATGGACAGGAAGCCCTGGTGTGCTGCAGTCCATGGGGTCACAAAGAGTTGACATGACTGAGACTGTACTGACCTGAGGAGCATCAAGTAAATTTTTGAGGCAACATGTCTGAAATGTCTTCACCTTATCCTCATATTAAGATACTAATTTGGCTAATTTGGCTGAGTATAGAATTCCAGCTTGAAAATAACTGTCCATCAAAAGTTTGAACGTATTTCATTGTTTTTATTGTATAAAAAAATGCTGTGGCTGAGAAGTTTGATGCCATCCGATTTCTAGTTCTTATACATGACATGCTATCTATGGAAGATTTTGAGCTTCTCTATTTAGTACTGGAGATCTTAAATTTTGTAATGGACCCTGATACATATATTTTTTATCATTCATTTCTTACACTTTTACAATCTGAAAACTCAAGTTCTTCAGTTCTGATAACTTTTCCTATATTATTATTAATTTTCAATATATTATTTCCTTTCTAGTATTATTTTTTCTATTTTCTCTTTCTGGATTTAAAGTTTTATCCTTTTTTTTTTTTCTTGCATCATCTCTTTTTCCTCTAACTTTTGTCTTCATATTTAATTTTGATTTCTCCCTTTCACACCAGAGGCTTTTCCTAAAAGGCTGTCATACTTGGATATTGTAATTCATTTTAAGCTACACTGTGTGTTTGAATGAGTTTGTTGATTTGGTGAGCTTTACTGTGGGTCAGTTGTATGGCCATCTGGCTTTTTCATAGGGACCTTCAAATGTCAATTTCTGCACGTTTTTATTCTGTGGTAGTTGTTTCTCCAGAGAAGATCCTGTGGTCTCCTACTTGGTGGTGTGTATAAGTTTCCCTTGACTTACTGGAGAAGGTGGATGGGAAATTTTTTAGGTCTTATAACCAAGAGTGGGATCTGGATGCTCACTGCTCAAAAGCCAGGGAGAAGCTAGTTTGGTGGAAAGGAAAATTTCCTTTAGTTTGGATGCTGGCAACCAAAGGGAAAAGCAGATGCTTGTCCAAAGGCCTACCCTCCCATCCTCTGACAATCAGTGGGCGAGAGCTTTTATAGACAGAGTGCAGGGGCAACATGCAGAAAGAGCATGGTCAGTTCTGACAGTCATCCTGAAATCAGCCATCGGCCAGTCTTAGAATTGTGGCAACGTATGTCATGGCTACAGTCTGGTCATCACATAGTTAACTTCTTCCACCTGATGGAGGTTTCAGTACTATAAGACAGCTTGCAGGATACGGCTCAGAACATTATATATAGCCTCTGAGAAGGAAGTAAAGATTCTTCACTTTGATTAATGACTACATTATTATTATTTGGCCTCCTTTGACATTTTCCTTTGTTTCTGCATTTTCTCACTTCTCTGGTTAAATTTATTCTTTGGCTAAGGTTCTTCCACAGACGAAAGACAGGCTGAGGGCATGTGGGACAAGGACCATAGGGGTTTTGCTCTGTTTCAGTCTCACTTTTCAGTTAGCCGACTTTCACTTAATCCCTCACTTTCCCCAATTCTGCATCTTGGTTCCTGAATATAGTATCCCTCTTCTTCAGTTTCTGCATGGATGCTGTCTCTGTCTCTCTGGGCTTTACAGAGTGATGACATGTAGGGAGCATTAAAATGAATGTATCTAGGCAGAAATTTTGGAATCTGACCTTTCTTAGGAGCTGACACTATCTCTCCAGAGAGAAATAGCTGTGAGTGGCTGGATACAGGCAGGATTTCTTGTCCTTCCTCTAACTCCAGGTTTAGGGTCTCTTTCCTAATTCCCATGTTCCTTTTGTCTTTAGTATTTTATATCGGATAGGAATACAGCCCTATTGATATGTAAAATTTGGTAGAACTAAAAGGAAATCATGGAGAAGACAATGGCACCCCACTCCAGTACTCTTGCCTGGAAAATTCCATGGACGGAAGAGCCTGGTAGGCTGCAGTCCATGGGGTCGCTAACAGTTGGACAGACTGAGCGACTTCACTTTCACTTTTCACTTTCATGCATTGGAGAAGGAAATGGCAACCCACTCCAGTGTTCTTGCCTAGAGAATCCCAGGGATGGGGGAGCCTGGTGGGCTGCCATCTGTGGGGTCGCACAGAGTCGGACACGACTGAAGCGACTTAGCAGCAGCAGCAGCTAAAGGAAATCAACCCTGAATATTCATTGGAAGGACTAATGAATGCTGAAGCTGAAGCCCCAATACTTTGACCACCTGATGGGAAAAACTGACTCATTAGAAAAGACCCTGATGCTGGAAAAGATTGAAGGCAGGCGGAGTAAGGGACGACAGGGGATGAGATGGTTGGATGGCTTCACCAACTCAATGGACAAGAGTTTGAGCAAGTTCCAGGAGATGGTGAAGGACAGGGAGCCCGGTGTACTACAGTCCATGGGGTCTCGAAGAGTCGGACATACTGAGTGACTGACAACAAGCAGTTGTTGTTTAGCCACTAACTTCATGTCCGCTAAGTGGTGTCTCTTTTGTGACCCCATGGACTGTAGACTGCCAGGCTCCTCTATCCGTGGGATTTCCCAAGTAAGAGTATTGGATTAGGTTGCCATTTCCTCTTCCAAGGGGTCTTCCCAATCCAGGGTCGAACTCACATCTCCTACACTGGCAGGAGGATTCTTTACCACTGAGCCACCGGAGAAGCCCAAACCTAACTCTTAAACAAAGATTTATTTGTGTCAGACCTATGCAGTAGGGCTTAGATACACCACCATTTTGTGCATTGTTGGGGTGCTGGGAGAAATGGGAAGAGGCTGGTGAAGAAATGTAAGTGTTTGGCTGAAAACATCTTTGTGGGACTGTCTCTTTGACCAGTGTTTCTTTCCTTGTTTCCTGGAGCAAAGCTACTGAGTAGTCATTGCCCATTTTTAAAATCACTGGATTTTGAAAGTTGTCCCCATTTATGGCAACAACAAAGAAAAACCTTGGTGTCTCACTAAAAGAACCTCAGAATTAGACCAAAAGAAGAACATTTTAGAAGGGGTGTGGAAAGAAGAGCTGATGACTCTTTTCACAGTTGAGATGATATACCTAACACTGTGCTAGTCATTATAATGCACATAAATGACTGAATATTTATGAGCCTCATTAAGAAGGATTAAAAGAAATAGGTGAAACTAATTTTAACAATATAGTTTATCTAATTCACTATTTCCAAAACTATCACTTTGACATGTAATTAGTATAAAATGTCACTGAGTTATATGATATTTTCATGTTTGTTCTGAGTCTCAAACACGGTATGGGTTGTATTCTTCCAGCACATGTCAGCTGGGACTTAATCATGTTTCAAGTGCTTAATGTGGGCATTGGTTACTGTACTGGATAGCACAGCTCTTAAACCATTCATTACCAATGGGAGGCATGGGCTGTGACTATAAGTTATCACAACGACTGTAAGCTTCTGGTGAAAACCCAGTATATTGAACCATTCAAATGCAAAGCAGATGTGATTGTCAATAAGCCTTGCACCTTTGAGCTGAGAAAACTGTGAGCCTGCTGGACATAAGGCCTTGGGAGCCATTGAATGGGAACAGGCTTTCTGTCTGAAGGACCAGCTCAAGAAATCCTGGGCATTTTCCTTTCTTGAGGCATCCAGTATTTCCACCCCCCCTGAACCCCTTTACAAATTAAGGCTTTTATTTTCCTAATTTTCAATGGGAAATAAACTTTTGTGGTAACTAAGGTGTATTTTATGAGCCTCTTGGGAATTTCTGGAATTCAGATGGAATTCATGGATGGTGTACTGATAAACAAAGCAGAACAGACTTCATCTTCTTTCTGGGGTGGATGGGCCTGAACTTGATTATAACTAATTTCCATATTAATTGAACAAGCATGAATTCAAATAATATGCTACTTTGCCTCGAAGTATACTAAAATTCCTGGGATCCCAAATGTATTATCAAGATGACCTAACTCATTCTCACTCTGCAGACCCGTTGTTTGGATTGGTAAATACAGCATTTTATCTGAATCTGCTTCACTCCATGAGCTATTTGCTTGTTACTCCTAAAACAGCCATGGCTGGGACAGGAGGGTGGGGTTATCCCCTTTCTAGACCATCTGGCCCCTCTTGTTTCAGATTCATGCTCCATCCTCCATGTTTCTCATACACAGGACTGACAGGTATTCATTAAGATGGAAATGCACACCCTGTTTGACTTTCAGAGGATCAGCAAAATTATTTTTTGTCTGCATGAAAGATGGCACCTTGAAATATTCCAGTCCTGGTCAACTCTTCAGACAAACGACCTGCTTATTGTCAAATTGCCAGCTCAGGCCAAGGCATCTCCCACTCCTGGTCTGCCTGAATCCCAGCAGTCCTCTCCAACAAGCCTCTCACACTTCTAAAAAGGTGACATTTTAGCAGTCTGTTTATAAAACTGCCGAAGGAACATTCATCACAAGGTGCAAACAGAAGAGGCACTGGAGAGAAATGTTTTTCACCAGGTTTTCCAGAACCCTACCTCCCAGGCCTCCTGGACATCTCTTGTTTCCCTGAGCAACTCCTCAAATATCAGAAGAACATGATTCAGCAGAACAGGGGACCCCGGAAGGCAGACACATGCTGTGTGAAAGCTTGGGCCAGGCAGACTGGAATGGTTAGAAGGGTCAGAATCCACCACAACTGTGTCCAAGGGATTATTAAAATAATATGCTGAAGGGAAATTTTTCTGATTACAGCAAGAGTCCAAGAAGTTAAGGAACTGCTGATAAAATATCCCTGACTGACTGGAGTTGCCCCTGGCATTATATTACATTTTGACAGGCTGCCCATGTCGGAAAACAAATAGATATTCCTTCAACAAGATGGTGACAAATCAATTCTTTTCCAGGAACAGCGGCCACTGGAGCATAGATTTAGGAGCATTATGCAGTTTTCTCTAGTGACTTATCCAGTTTGCTGTCTGCCAACTTGTTTGAACTTCTTTGGGGGAAATACCAGAATCAGAAGTTAATGTCCTGAGGAGAAGCTACCATCAGAACATTACTCATTAACTGAGAAAACCTGAAAATAACCAGAAAGATCTGGCTGCAGTCATTGAAGCCAGACCAATATGGAGCCGCTGTCTCTTTCCTCCAGAGGTCACTGGTCAGGCCATCCATGAGATGCTTGGGAAATCAGGGAAATAAACTCTGATGGACCACCTAGCCTGTGTTATACTGTTCAAGCAGAGTTACGAGGTCTTCCAAGCACCCCAGGATTCCCTATCACTGACCTCACTCAGATGTTTACAGCCAGGGTATGATCCACCTTGAGGCTGCCCTGGTGGTTCAGCAGTAACGAACCAGCCTGCCCTGGGTGGGGGAGATCCCCTGGAGGAGGGCTTGGCAACCCACTCCAGTATTCTTGCCTGGAGAATCCCACGGGCAGAGGAGCCTGGAAGGTTATAGTCCATGGGATCGCAAAGAGTGGGACACAACTAAGCAACTGAGCATATGTGCACATATATACAGTCACACACTCACATTCATTCACACAAGCTCACACACACACCCACACACACACACACACTCAAACACACACACTCGAGATCTACCTCAGATCCAAGAAACTCGCCTCAGCTGGACTAGCTGCCTCTCCCACCCTCCTCTGTCTCTTTCTTCTCTCCATGTTTGCACTCTCTTTCTCAGCCAACAAATGGAAATGGAGATTTAAGCAGTGGGGGCAGGGACTTCCCTGGTGGTCCAGTGGTTGAGACTTCACCTTCCATTGCAGGGTATGTAGGTTCAATCCCTAGTCAGGAAGCTAAGATCCCTCATGCCTTGGGGCCCCAAATTCAAAAGAGAACAGAAGTAATATTATAGCAATGTTCAATAGAGACTTGAAAAAATGGTCCACATCAAAAAACAAAACCAAAAAAAAAAAAAGAGTGGAGGGGTAGAGATGGGAGTCAGGCAAATGTCATGGTGTCCTAGGAAAGGAAAGAGACAAACCCTGTGGCCCCTAATAATTAAAAGCTACTCAGAGGAGCCACTTTCTGGCTGAGACAGGAGGTGGGTAAGAAACAAAGATAAGTCCCACAGTGACATAACAAATATGTCTGCTTCTTTTCTAGGCCGTGGGCACCTTGAAGGAAAGAGCTACATCTTAAGGTCTTCCTTTAAAGCAATGTGTATTTTTTTTCTGACTATGGAAGAAATCCATGCTCATTATAGAAAAACTGAAAAATATAAAAGATCTTTTTATACAGCTTTTTGAATAGTATTTGGAAAGTAACAGGCACTCAGTAAAATTGTGTTGGAAGAAAGGAAGGAAAGGAGAAGTCTAGGACGCGTATAACTGTGACATCAATCTCCTCATTAAGATGTACATTATTTAGCAATGGCCACTTGGGGGCCATGAGTCAGGAAGTGCTAAAGCCCAGAGCTGTTCAGGGTGGGGCTCAGGTTCACAGGCTGCCTGTGGCTTTGCTCTCTGGCTACCATCCTGTCTTTGCTCTCAGAAGCTTATCAGGAGGTATAAAGTGAATTTACCAGATTGTGAGGAACTGGATTACTTAGCCTGGAAAGAAGAAGCCTTCAGAACAACTTAAAGTTAGTATAGCAATATTATTTCTATTATAAAAAGTAGTAAAATTTATTAGTGACAAATTGCAAAATATAAATAAATCCCCCAGAGTTCCAGGCCTGTTGATATTTTGGCACATTCCCTCCAGGCAAGTTCTCTAGACATATGTTTTTGTCATTTGCTCTTTTCTTTGGTATCATGCTCAATTAGTGAAGGGTCATAATCCTTCACTGGTGATGAAACCCATATGGTGGGTTGCATTGGAACTAGCATTGGAAAAGATCCAATGGGAGCACATATAAAATGCTAAAGTGCATTGCACCCAGCCTTGGCAAGCATTGTTTTCTGCAAATGTTGTGTTAGCAATAAAAATATGTATAAGGTGTCCTGGGTCAAGACGCAAAATGAACCGTATGGACAAAGAAGGTTGCCTGCCATTCCAGTGAACAAGTGTTGGCTACCATCAAGCCATCAGCCAAAACACCACACCACCACACACCACTCTCAGCCACGATGTGCCTGAGGGGAATTCAGGACTTTGGATGGAGAAAAACAGAATAATGACTCTAGATAATTATTAATAAAGAAGCATATCAAAGGAATAGTTTCAATGAGCCAGATTCTTTCATCTTCCCATAGGTAGAGAAACACAAAAATCATTAACTTGAGGTGCCTGTGTTTTGTGATTTGCAGTAATCTTTTTATGTTCCACTACATGTTTTCAGCAAGATTTTCTATATATCCTGACTCCTCCCTTACCTCTTTGGCACAGTTCCTCAGTTATCTGAGAAGTTGCCTCCTGGTCTACAGTCTTCAGTACTGTTCCTGAACAAAACATAAATAGCAACTTTTAGATTGAGCAATTTTTTTTTTCAGTCAATAACTGGTTACTCTGGGTCATGGTCAAAAGGTTTAAAAAATACAATATTTCTTTATGCTTGTTCCATGGACCAATTTAATAGAAAAGTATTTATATGCCATTTCATGTTAGCGGAAACATCATTGTATCTAGTAGTCTAATATGCCACCAGGTGGATGTACTATAATATACCTAATCTTTTCCTACTGCTTGGCATTTAGGTTGCTTCATTATTATAAATCATATAGAAATAAAAAATATATCTGCATAGATTTTTCTACTTTGAAGATTAGATTTTCCCAAATAAAATGATTAAAGCATATGACTTAGAAAATGCTCAGAGAGCTCTATGCTTAATGACAGAGACACAGACACTATTTTGATGTTATTTGTCCCCAGCCCTAGCCCCTCTCCAGCCCACATTTTCAAAGATTCCTGTGGGAGTTCAAGTGCAGCTGGCAATGTGCACTTTGGATTTTCTTACTGAGAAAAGTTATCAAGAGGTAAATATAAGCTGATTATAGCCTACTGGAGCTTTGTTTCTGTTACACCGTCACCTCTCCCAACCTAGGACAAGTACTTCCCAAGTTAGGGTTGTGTGCCACTAAGATGACTTTATCTGATGGATATGCATGGCATTAGATGACCTTGAATTAAAAACAGAAAACCGAACTCAGGGTGTTCTCAATGACTGAAATAGCCTAGAGGGCAGGAGAGAGGAAGGCATCCTGGCTGGTCTGTTCATTTGGCTCTGGGACCTCCAGTATGCCCGCCTCACTATTGGGCTAGCAGCATCTCTTCTCATGGCTAAGACTGCTCCAGGCCTGGTGTTTGTACTCAACACCAGCCCCAGTCAACATCCAGAGGAAGAGATGCGTTCTCTTTCAGGGCCTCTCAAAAGAGAGAAAATCTTCTTTCTTCCCTCAAAGCCTCCAGGGAATTTTATGGGGCCAGTGTGCTAAGAGGGTAAAGCAAGACTCTCTCCATTCATTCCCTTGTTAACAAAAGACAGCAGATCTCGGGATGCCTTTAGGCAAACAAGTGTCTGGCTTGCTTTGAATACCATACGGGTGTTTGGTTTTGCTTTTCTTTTTTTGCCCCCCATTGCTCTCTCTTGATGGCAAATAGTGCTGATTTTCTATTTACAGTTGTAATAAGAATTTTTAAAATTATCATTCATTTTAAAAACAAAATTTAGGAGATGTAGACTCCTATCTGGAGGGAGAAGTCAAAAGCACCACTCTGAGTTGTGGAATGGGAATATCTGAAGAGCAGTCACTGCCTTGAGACTGGGCCACAGTCACTGGGGCCATGCTCAGATCTCGCGATGTTTGGGTCGTTCCACACGGGAACTAGGAGCAGTTTCTCGCGAGAGCCTATGCTAAGGGTTCTGTGAGGCACCATGTGCTGGTGTGCGTTGGTGTGCTGGTGAACATGAGCACTAGGAAGGGCTGAGGCTGCCACAGCGGTGGATCCTGAGGTACCAAAGCCCCATCCTGAACTCTGCTGTGGGCTCTTCTAAGCCCATTGTTTCTTTTAGATTTGCTGGGGCCTAGACAATCTCAGAGCCCAAAATTTGGCCTGGCTGGTACTGCGGCCTGAGCCTGTTGGTTTAACAGTAGCAACAGGAATGGCAGCAGCTGCAGTCTTCATTCAGAATAGAAGCCTGGGAGGGGGCACTTGTTTAACACTTGGAAATGAATTGTCTGAGTAGACACACGTGCTAACAAAGCAAAAGACTTTATTGGAAGGAGGTGCTGAAGCAGAGAGCAGCTGGGTAAGGAAACCAGGAGAACTGCTCAGCCAGGACTTGCAATCTCAGGTTTTATGGTAATGGGGTTAGTCTTCTGGGTCGTCTCTGGCCTATCACCTTGTTTGGGTCCGTATTCGGTCTGACTTGGGTCCTTCCTAGAGTTGTTTGCATCTCTCAGCCAGGACGGATTCCAGTGCGAGGCTTTCTGAGGGGTTGGCGGGATGTAATATGGACTGGCGTCTCCTCCTTTTTTTTGGCCTCCCCTGGTGGCACAGACGGTAAAGCGTCTGTCTACAATGCAGGAGACCTGTGTTCGATCCCTGGGTCAGGAAGATCCCCTGGAGAAGGAAATGGCAGTCCACTCCAGTACTGTTGCCTGGAAAATCCCACGGACTGTCTGTCCATGGGGGCACAAAGAGTCGGACACGACTGAACGACTTCATTTCAAATTCTGCCAGTTAGTTTTCCATGGCAGCACCCTGTTCCTTATTAGAATCTTTTGTGACATGACTTGTGCAAGCGGTTGTTGTTGTGCTGGTCAAGGTGGGCTATTTTAGTTAATGGGCCCCTAACACAACAACAAAAAATCACAGACCAGGTGGCTTACAAGCAACAGATATTTATTTCTCATAGTTCTGGGGTCTGGAAGTGTAAGACGAAGGTGCTAGAAAGGTCGTGTGAGAACTATCTTCCAAGTTGCAGGCTTCTCTTTGTATCTTTACTTAGTGGGAGGGGCAGGTTAGCTCCCTCGGGCCTCAGTTATAAGGTCATTAATTTCAACCATGAGAATTTGGTATTCAAGACCTATTCACCCCCAAAAGGTCCTACCCTCTAATACTATCACATGGGGCTCTAGGATTTGAATGTATGTTTTTTGGGGAGATATAAACATTTAGATCGGATTAGAACCACGTAGGAGTTTTGATAAAGCAAGTTTCTGGGCTCAACCCTCCAAAGAGTAGAATGGTCTCCACTGGGGTCTGAGTATCTGTATTCTTTTTAAGAAAAAAAAAAAATCTTCAAAGACTATTTTAATAGGTTTCCCAGGTGGCGCTAGTGGTAAAGAATCTGCCTGCCAGTGCTGGAAACACAGAAAACAAGGATTTGATCTCTGGGTTGGGAAGATTCCTTGGAGAAGGAAATGGCAACCCACTCCAGTATTGCCTGGAAAATTCCCTGGACAGAGGAGACTGCAGCCTTACAGTCCATAGGATTGCAGAGTGTCAGACATGACTGAGCACGCACAAAGACTATTTTAAAGTAAGCCAAAGTAAGAACAACTGCTGAGAACTTTGGAGAATCCTTTTGAAACTGGACATTTCGGGGCAACATGGGTCTTGTTTGGCTTGATCTGCTGTCTCCATCCGAGAAATGTCATGTTTATATTCACTATTAATCCAGTCAAAATGAACATAAAGATATGCAAGGTTGGCCAGAGAGCAAAAGGGACAAAAGCTTTATTATAGATGATAAAACACATTTGAAAATACTGCTTCTCAATTAGTGTTCTCACAGTAAATTTGCAAGGATAGTTATAAACGCTAGAAGATATTAATGTTGACTTGTGATGTCTTTAATGTGTGCTTTAAAAAAAAAGTGTACATTAAAGCTTGGAGTGTTTGAAAACCTTTAAAAAAAAAGCCAGTGTCCCTTTTGTTATTATTTTCTTGGTGATATAAAATATTAACTTAATATTTTGAAACTGAACACCTAAGGGTATTCGGGAGAAGGCAATGGCACCCCACTCCAGAATCTTGCCTGGAAAATCCCATGGATGGAGGAGCCTGGTAGGCTGCGGTCCATGGGGTCGTGAAGAGTCAGACACAACTGAGTGTCTTCACTTTCACTTTTCATTTTCCTGCATTGGAGAAGGAAATGGCAATCCACTCCAGTGTTCTTGCCTGGAGAATCCCAGGGACGGTGGAGCCTGGTGGGTTGCCATCTATGAGGTCGCACAGAGTCGGACACGACTGAAGTGACTTAGCAGCAGCAGCAAGGGTGTTCAGCTTCAAACTTCAGGTGTTCATCTGCTCGAGATTTTAGCTAGGTGTTTGAAGATGAGTATAGTCCCTGAGAGAGCAGAGTTACTACATTTTCAAAATTCAGTCTTTGTCATATTCATTTGAAAAGTCATATATTTATACTTTGATGCTTTTCTGCTGCTTTTGGCATTTACAAAATAAGGTACCTCATTCTTCACTAGTCAACAGTAAGACCAATGTAATTTAGGAGGTTGCTAATCTATAATTCCTCCCTATGAAATTATACTTGTACCTTTGTTCTTCTTTCTGTATCATGAAATGTTGACATTTTTAATCTCAGCTACTTGTAGCATAAATGACTGCTAATGAAGGGGCTTTGAGTTTCTATGTAAAAGCTGTTTAAAAATGATTAAAGAAGACAATTCAGATGATAGAAACAAACTACCTAATACTTTACGAAGCAAGAGTCTTCTTTTGCAGACAACTGCAAAATAGGATGGAAGACAGGAACCTTTTATAGGATAAAGACTAAAAAGCAAGAAAGAGAAAAATAGAAACTCTCTGATTGGCAGGTAACACCTAGTCCACCCAGTTTCAGATGAAAAGGCCCAGAGTGGGCTTTGTGTTTGGGAATTGGCTGGATGGATATATTGCATTTCTAGTCAACTGGAGCATTTATAGGGACACAAAATTTGAGTTTCCATTTGCTGATGTGGCTCACCATCCAGGAGTGTCTCCATAATGGACCTAGAAAGTTACTTCAACAGAACTAAAGGTGAAGTGGCAACAAAAGAAGAAACCCAGGCAAAGGATTGAATGAACTTTCTGAAACTCTGAAAGGTATCTTGTTTGTTAGAGGGATTCCCATAAGGGCCCTGGTTCTAGACCAGGAACAAATGATTTATTAAAGAAGGACGCCAGATGAAGAGAATGTGCCCATCACTGTTAGCACTATTTCCCATCCTGATCGTATTTTTTTATTTGAAATTCATTTATTCAACAAATGTTTAAGCACCTGTATGTGGACTTGAGTTTGAGCAAACTCTGGGAGATAGGGAAGGACAGGGAGGCCTGGTGTGCTGGAGTCCATGGGGTTGCAAAGAGTCGAACACGACTTAGCAGCTGAACAGCAACAACGCACGTGCCATATTCAGGCAGTGAAGTAACAAACACGAATATGGAGACCGCCCTTGGAGGCCTAAGTCCGGTTAGAAGGCGAAACCTTTGTCCCTAGCTAGAGAGTTCTTAGGACAATGAGTTCCAGAAGGACTAAAATTCTACTGGGGATAGTAACAAGCAAAGAGACTTGAGGCTGGGAAGATAGAAGTCCTTCAGTGGGTATCAGAGAAATCCTTCTCCTGGCATGCTCTACTGTGTCTGGACTGCCTCTGACCCAGCAGGCAAGACCCTGGCTCAGGTTTTGTTTCCTCTCCTTGCCCTCCTGATCACCACTGCTTCTCACACCGTCCCCACTTTGGCTTAGCTTCACTAAACTACCACCTGCACCTGTGTGTGTGCATGTGTTCATCACTCAGTCATGTCCACCTCCTTGCAACCCCATGGACTGTAGCCCACCAGTCTTCTCTGTGCGTGGAATTCTCCAGGCAAGAATACTGGAGTGGGTTGCCATTTCCTCCTCCAGAGGATCTTCCCGACACAGGGATCAAACTCAGGTCTCCTGTACTGCAGGCAGATTTTTTACTGTCCAAGCCACCAGGGAAGCCTGAGTCTCTGTGCTATCTGGACCTCTGTTCCAGGAGCCCATAACCTTGGTTTGTTCCTCAAAATTTATATCTGTATTAGAAGCCATTATCATGGAAATGTTATTTAATAATCCAGAATCATATCTGGAAGATCACTTTTTCACTCTTTTATTCCACATTGAAAAAAAAATTTCACCTAAAATTTTTTAAGAATTAAAAAATAAGATAATTTATAACCTAGATCAACTATATTCTTGATGCAATTGTGTCTTATACCATGATACGTTAAAAACACCGGGACATTGAAACTAGCAAATAATATAACTGTAAAGCATCAAGAATATTCCTACTACAGAGGTACTAGTAAGATGTATTATATGTTACCATCTTTTTAAGCTGTAAAGAAAGTACTTGAACACTGCATGATTTGAAGTGTGATGGCATATAACCAGGATACTTAATTCCAAAGAAGAATCATGCACTGGCACCTGCTAACTAGCCAAGTCGTGATGCTTGTGTTTGTGTATGTGTGTTTAATAGACTGTTATATCCCAGTTTTGCTTTTTGACAAATATGCATTTAAATATATGTCTTACCTGTATATTTTTTTAACAAAATGTTTATTTGCTACTCACCAAAGACAATATCCTTTGAAACCCAGCCCAGAAAGCAACAGCTTAGAGAGACTGAGTGAGATCTGATACATTCTGCCTTTAACTTATCAGTTTGTGTGTGTGTGTGTGTGTTCAATCAGTACTGATGACTTTATGGCAAGGTTTGTGGACAGAGAAGAACAAGGAGAAGGTCAGGTAAACCAAACTATTGTCTGTCATATTATCTTTTTCTTTTCTAAAAAAAAAATTAACATTAGAGATTAGAGCCCCAACAAAATGATTTTTCCCCTTTCTACTTAAAAGCACTCTTGCCTCGTTGATGTTTAATGCTTAAAATGATCACAAGGGATGCCTTTGTTTGCATCCATGTAAGCTGCCTTCCTTTAAGTTCAATGTTATAGCCCTAGAGGGCAATTCATTTACTTAGTTGCTTTTGGTCAAAATGGTTCCTGGGCCCTTTAGAGGAATATTGATCATTCAACCACTAAACTATTTGCCGAAAAGCAGAAGAAACCACTTCATGTCTTTCATAAAAATACTCTCAATGATAGTTGAAAGAGTTTTATTTACACCTGCCAATGCTGCCTTTTATGTCTATGTTTTACTTTCTGCAGAATTTATCTTCATTCCATCATATATTTAAATAAAGCATAGGTCACTGTGATTATAGTAAAACTCATGAGGCAATGTGGGACTCTCATGGGACAATTTCGGTTGCTTTTTTAGGGAGTCATTAGAGCTACTCCCAAATAGTCTAGCTCTCCCTCCTTCCCAGCCCACCAGAGGATTGCACTTCCCTGTCACAGGAGTTGGGAGTGGTCAGGAGACTTGCTCTAATGCAGAGATGGGTGTGGAAGTTGTGTGTGTCACTTTTAGACAGAAGGTTTAAGAGCTAGCCTGTCCCTTTACACATCTCTCACTGCACTGGCATCATGCTGCTGCTGCTAAGTTGCTTCAGTCGTGTCCAACTCTGTGCGACCCCATAGACGGCAGCCCATCAGGCTCCCCCGTCCCTGGGATTCTCCAGTCAAGAACACTGGAGTGGGTTGCCATTTCCTTCTCCAATGCAGGAAAATGAAAAGTGAAAGTGAAGCCGCTCAGTCGTGTCCGACCCTCAGCGACCCCATGGACTGCAGCCTTCCAGGCTCCTCCATCCATGGGATTTTCCAGGCAAGAGTACTGGAGTGGGGTGCCATTGCCTTATCATAACCAGTCTCGATCCAGAACTGGCTTTCCTTTCAGCCTGAGTTCCAGAGGACATGAAGAGGTGGAACAAAGCTCCTGCTGACATTTGATAGACACATGGCATCATTATGAACCTGAGCTGTTTTAAACTGTCAAGATTTGGGGGCTGCTTGTTATGGGAGCATAACCTATGCTCTCCTATTTCATCTCTTTTTTTTAAGTCTCAAGGAGAAACTATCTTGTAAGTGCCAATTAAAAGGGAATTTTGTTTCAGGGTCACAATAACCAAATGAGAGCATTAGCTCTTATCTAAATGGAGCAAATTAATTAAAGTTCTGCATTTATATAATGAGCCAGTTGCTTCTCCCTCTCAATAATAGTTTCACTCTTAAATAGGAGGAGAAATCATGGAAGCTTTTGGACCACAGACTGTCATTGTCACTTTTATTTTGAAAAATTTTTCCTTGTCATTTTATTACTAAAGAACACATGTCCCTGAGTAAGTCACTTTATTTTTCTAAACCTCAGTTTCCCTGCTATTGGAGGAGACTCACTGGTTCTCCTTGCATCATCTCACAGCAATAACATTCTGTGCTTAATGCACAGTTCTTAGAAATCAGTAGGAAAATTAAGTGGAAACTAGAACTCATCTTTTAGCTCTTCTAGTTTCTGAAAAGTGTTATTAAAGCTTGAAGTAATTCTGTGAGACTATATCCTCCCTGAGAGAGAGGCCTAAAGTGAAAGAAAGGATTTTCAAAGAATTGAAAATGTTAGAAAATTTGGAGTTTTTTATAATGTTTTTTATTTTGTCTGATTCTCGGTATATGTTTGATTGAAGTATAATCTATAATACATCTGGGGAAAATGTAGATTTTTAATCTACATCTTCATAAGTGAAGAGCTCAGTGAATTTTCACAAAGTACACACACTTTTTAAGTTGAAGTATGGCTCAGTGGTAAAGAATTCACTTGCCAATGCAGGAGACACAGGAGATGTGGGTTTGATCTCTGAGATGGGAAGGTCCCCTGGAGGAGGCATGGCAACCCACTCCAGTATTCCATAGGATTGAACAGACTCCAACACGACTGAAGCAACTGAGCTCAAAGCTAAAAAAAACAAAAGTTAATTTGCAATGTTGTGTTAGTTTCAAGTATACGGCAGATTGATTCAGTTATACATATATAGTTGTCGTTGTTTAGTCATGAAGTCATGTCAGACTCTTTTGTGACCCCATGAATGTGGCCTGCCTGGCTTTGCTGTCCATGGCGTTTCCCATGCAAGAATACCGGAGGGCGTTGCCATTTACTTTTTCAGGAGATCTTCCCGACCACTGAGGGATCAAACCTGTGTCTCCTGCATTGGAGGAGGAGGGATTCTTTTACCACTGAGTCACCAGGAAAGCTTATATATATATATTTACACACACACACACACACACAGACATATATATCATATATATAATCTTTAAGATTATAATCTTATATAATAATTGGCTTCCCTTGTAGCTCAACTGGGAAAGAATCTGCCTGCGATGCAGAAGACCCTGGTTCAGTTCCTGGGTTGGGAAGATCCCCCTAGAGAAGGGATAGGGTACCCACTCCAGTATTCATGGGCTTCCTTGGTGGCTCAGATAGTAAAGAATCGGCCTGCAATGGGGGAGACATGGGTTCTCTCCCTGGGTTGGGAAGATCCCCTAGAGAAGGGCACGGCAACCCACTCCAGTGTTCTTACCTGGAGAATCCTCGTGAACAGAGGAGCTTGGCAGGCTACAGTGCAAGAGGTCACAAAGACTGAGTGATCTGAGTCACAAAGACTCAGTCGGACGTGACTGAGTGATTACGCACAGCACACACATATAATCTTTTTCAGATTCTTATCCATTGCAGGTTATTACAAGATAGTGTGTATAATTCCCTGTGCTATACAGTAGGTTCCTGTTGCTTATATGTTTTATTTATAGTAGTGTGTATATGTTAATCTTAAACTCCTAATTTATCCCTCTTCTCCACCTTTTCCCTTTAGTAACCATAAGTTTGTTTTCGAAATCTGTTTCTACTTTGTAAATTAGTACCTCTGTGTCATATTTTTAGATGGCATATGTAAGTGCTATCATGTGATACTTGCCTTTGTTTGTCTGATATACTTCATGGAGTAAGATAATCTCTAGGTCCTTCTATGTTGCTGCACAGGGCATTGCCTCACTCTTTTTTATGGCTGGGTAGTACTCCATTGTATATATGTATCACACCTTCTTTATCTAATCATCCATCTATGGACATTTAGGTTGCTTCCATGTCTTTGTGATTATAAATAGTGCTGCTATAAATATAGGGATGCATGTATCTTTTCAAATTAGAGTTTTCATCTTTTCCAGATATATGCCAAAGAGTGGGATTGCTGGATTATTTATATTTTTAGTTTCTTAAAGAACCTCCATTGCTATTCTTCACAGAGTCAACTCACTCTTAAAATCAGCTCCCCAGAGATCCTCCCTGTCACTCCCGCCTGACACAGGGTTCCACCTTCCTGACTTTGACTAGGCTCACTTCTCACAGCAGAGGTTAGTCTTGCTGCCTTTTAATGTTAATGAAGACCTCCACAGGCACTCGTGCTTCACCTCTTTAATGGTAGACTCATTTGTGTTTTTGCGTGTGGTTGCAGTCTGTTCTCATTGCTCTGTAATGTTCTATTGTGTGCATTTACTACAGTCTATCCATTCCAGTATGATGGACACTTGGGATGTTTCCAGGTCTGGGCTAGTATTAATTAGTGAATATTTTAATGGTTCAGGAGGTAGACATCCTTAGACCTAAGTTAGAGGATCTAGCTCTGTTGCAAAATATTGTATTTTGGAGTGTCTCACTGTGGATGGAAGTCCCCATTCTGAAGTCCCAGGTAGGAGAAGGGAGAGAGAGGGTGGAGGTCCTGTGGAGCTAGAGGACTGAGTGCTGCTGAGTTCTGCTGTTCCCAGCCAGAATGCCACATCCCTTTAGTTTAATCCTTTGAACCCTCAGGCAGTAACATCATGTGGAATTCCCTAAAGAGCATTTTCTGGAGCAGCATTGCTGTGTCAAAGCAGGAAGTCAGCAAAAAAATGGTAGATGCTTAGAAGGAAAATGTTTTTTCTAGACTTGCTGTTCAAAACTGAAGGAATCCTGTAAACACAGTATGTCAAATACCAAATAAAATGCATTAAAATTCACAAGGGAGAGAGAGAATGTGAGCAATTGCTAATCACCTGATTCCCTTTTTGGTGGATCTTGAAACTTACAGTTTCCCCCATCCCACCCTCAATCCAATTTAGGGTGTGTAATCATAGTAAAAATGGTAAGAGATCCTTAAGTATGACCTTTTCTTTGTTTTCTCTATAAAACCATGAAATTATGAGAGAATAAATAAAAGGCAACATACCAATAAGCTTGTCAGTTTAAATGTCATACTTGTTTTCATTCCTGAAACTTGGGGCTTTTCTTGACCTCCTGGAATGCAAATGCCTTCTGCCATCAAATGTATTCCATTTCACCCTGAATTGCCAGCTCCTCTCTTTGGTCATGTTTTCTTCATGTGTGTTTTGGCAAATTGACCCACTAGCTATTGGTCCAAAGAAAGCAATAGTTTAGTTAAGTTAATGTAGCTTATTGAGTACTTTGTGTACCTTCTCTCTAATCCTTCCTGTAATTTTGAGCATTATGATTTTTGTTTTGCAGAGGAGAAAACTGAGGCTCAGTGAGATTAAGACTTGTGGCTTAAAAGGTACAAGGTCAGTATTTGGACATGAATCTGTTCTTGACCTCCATCTTTCCACTGGAGGTATGTGTGTGCTGAGACTTATATTCTCAACCCAAAGTTGCAGAGATTTAACAAATTGCGTGTGGTAATTTTAGAACACTCATTTTTATCTGAAGGCTATTTTGTCCCGCACAGGACATCTGGCAATGTCTGGGGACAAACAGAGGGAGGGGAATACTACTAGCATCTAGGGGGTGGAGGCCAAGAATACTGCTAAACATCTTTCAATGTGTAGAACAGCCCGACCACAAAGAATTCAGTTGAGTTCAGTTGCTCAGTCATGTCAGACTCTTTGCGACCCCACAGACTGCAGCACACCAGGCCTCCCCATCCATCACCAACTCTCGGAGTTTACTCAAACTCATATCCATTGAGTCAGTGATGGCATCCAGCCATCTCATCCTCTGGCATCCCCTTCTCTTCCCGCCTTCAATCTTTCACAGCATCAGGGTCTTTTCCAATGAGTCAGTTTTTCGCATCAGGTGTCCAGAGTATTGGAGTTTCAGCTTCAGCTTCAGTCCTTCCATTGAATATTCAGGACTGATTTCCTTTAGGATGGACTGTTTGGATCTCCTTGCAGTCCCAGGGACTCTCAAGAGTCTTTTCTAACACCACAGTTCAAAAGCATCAATTCTTTGGCGCTCAGCTTTCTTCACAGTCCAACTCTCACATCCATACATGACCACTGGAAAAACCATAGCTTTGACTAGACAGACCTTTGCATTACCTTGGCAAAGTAATGTCTCTGCTTTTAATATGCCATCTAGGTTGGTCATAACTTTTCTTCCAAGGAGCAACTGTCTTTTAATTTCATGGCTGCAGTCACCATCTGCAATGATTTTGGAGCCCAAATTATCTGGCCCCAAATATACCTGCCGTCCGGGTTTTTGTGCATCATAATGTGTTTATTAAGCTTAAAAGTAAGAAGGAAATGGCAACCCATTCCAGTATTCTTACCTGGGAAATTCCATGGACAGAGGAGCCTGGCAGGCTACAGTCAGTGAGGTCCTAAAGAGTAAGACACGACTAAGCAACTGAACACACAAGCTTAAAAGAGTGATAAACTGCATTTGAAGGGAGCAAAGAGGGGTAGTTGAATATGTCATTACATTAAGGGTCAGAATATCTGTGTTCTGGTCCCAGGTCCTCTGTTAAGTAGACTCATAACTTTGTGAAAATAGACTCTCTAAACCTCAGTAACCCTATGAGCAAATGGTGAGAATAGTATCTGTCTCATCAATTTATCTATTAATCCATCAGACTTTTATTTATTACCCACTATGTTTCAGACTGTGTTAGACACTGAGTGTGTAGTAGGGAAGGGCTACCCTGGTGGCTCAGCAGTAAAGAATCTGCCTGCAATGCAGGAGATGTGGATTCAGTCCCTGGGTTGGAAAGATCCCATGAAGGAGGGCTTGACATGAATATTCCAGTGTTCTTGCCCGGAGTTATCTCATGGACAGAGGGGTCTGGCAGGCTATAATCCATGGAGTTGCAAAGAGTTGCACAAAACTGGAGGGACTGAGCATGCAAGCATACAGCGGGGAACAAAATGGGCACCAACCCTACCTTCACATAACTTAGTGGGAAACAGAGATAAGAACTATGAGATAATCTGGTAGCCTAGAGATGGGATACATAATCTAGTCCTAGGCAGTGAGAGAAGTGAGAGGTAAACTGATAACTAGAGAACAAGAAGGTAGGCAAGCAAAAAATAAGGGAAGAAAGTAGAGAGTTCATTGTTTGCAAAAGCCCAGACGTGAGAAAATTCATGGAATAATAAAAAACCTGAGAAATGTCCAGTATGACTGAGTATAGCATTCAAAGGGAAGAAAGAGACATGCCTGGGGAGGGAATTCTTGCTCAGTTCTTGGAAGATTTCATGGGCCAGGGTAAGGAATAGAAATTTCAGCCTGGGGCAGAGAGGGGGAAATGAAAGGTTTTAAAAGCAAGGGGGTGACATAGTTAGACTTGAGTTTTAGGAAGATCATTCAGATTGCGGGAGGAAAATGAGTTCTAATTATGCTAGGGACTAGGAGACCAGATGGAGCTTGCTGCTGCTGTCCCAGCACAGATCAGGGTGGCCTCAACTCGGGTAGAGGCAACAGGATTGACAGATGTGAATGCATTTAAGAAAAGATCAACCAATTCCTGCTACTGAGGGCTTGATGAGATATCCCTGTCATAGAGCACCAGAGTTCCCAGAATGAGGCATGACTGTCACTGCTGTCTAGAATCCGGAAGTATTGATAGGATTCTATGAGGAACTGTATCTTTGTCTTGTTAATGTGGAGCCTTTGTGGTATGTGATTGGCAGGGCGTAGTCATATGTCTGCACTCAAACTGCAAGGGATTTTGGGAAAGTATGTATCTGGCTTCTCCCTGGGGAGAATGCCCTAAACTTAGGAAGGATGTTTAAGAAAAATATTCCCTACAGTACCAATGGAATGTGATTTGTTAGAACCTATTTAAAAGCTAATCTGAAAATATCTTTCAAATTAAAAACATTCTTCCTTTTACAAGCCCCACTTCTCAGAATCTATTCCATAGAAGTAAAATTACCCATATGTAGAGAATATATGCATAGAGATATTATAGGAATAAAAATTCTGGCTATTCTTAGTGGCAAAAATTTTGTAACAAAGTGAGTTAGAGCTAAACCAATTGGGACTGGGATTCTATGAAAGGCTGAGAGATGTGCTAGGACACCTCAAATAGTAACCTGTCATATTTCACAAAAATCTGATTCATACCATCTTCCGGGGAGTGAGAGGAGGAGGGTTTTGTTTTTTTTTGCCCTGACTGACTCGCTCCTCCTCCTTCAACAGCCCTGTCCAGACTCAAATCACTGAATATTTTGCTAATATTTGCTCTGAGATTCACTCAGGAAGTGACCACGAGTTTTAGTTTATGCAGCTTCCCCCAGAGCTCTCATGCCTGCTCTTGGGTTCACCGTACATCACCCTTGGGCCAAGAAATTCTTTGTGACCTGTCCTGCAGGAAACAAGGTCTTCACAGAGAAGCCCCTGAAGTAATCTCTGGATCTGAGCTGAAACTTCTGCCTACAGTTCCTTGTCTCTCTGGGTAACAGCTTGGTTATAACAGCTTTGTGGTCTTACTCTTCTTGGGCTGCTGTAACAAAATACCAAAGACTGGCTGGCTTAACAGAGATTTATTTTCTCAGAGCTCTGCAGTTTTCAGACCAAGGAGCCAGCAGATTCAGTTTCCTGTGAGGGCTCTCTCCCTGGCTTCTAGATGGCCAACCCTCACTGTGTCCTCACCTGGTTAAGAGAGGGAGCTCTAGTGTCTCTTTCTCTTCTGATAAGGACAGTGATTCTAGCACAGGGGCTCCACCCTCATGACCTCACCTAAACTTCCTAAAGGTCCCATCTTCAAATACCATCACGTGGGGAGTTAGGACTTCTGCATAGAAATTTTGGAGGGACGCAAACATTCCCTTCCTAGCATGGCTTCTGAATGTAGTCATCCAGAACACAAACTTTGAGGTCAGACTAAGTCCTGGTTCTGCCACTTACCTGCCGTACGAACTTGAGCAAGTTAGTTAGCCTTTCTGTGCTCCAGTCTCATCTATAAAATGGATTAGGAACAGTATCTGTTTCATAAGGCTGTTACGAGGATCAATTGCTTAACATATTTATATGTATATTACATTTAACACATGTAATGAGGCTTCCCTAGTGACTCAGATGGTAAAGAATCTGCCTGCAAAGCAGGAGATGCAGGTTCAATCCATGGGTTAAGAAGATCCCCTGGAGAAGGGAATGGCAACTCGCTCCAGTATTCTTGCCTGGAAAATTCCATTGACAGAGGAACTTGGCGTGCTACAGTCAATGGGATCACAGAGTTGGACATGACTGAGCAACTAACACTTTCAGTATGGCTGTAGAGGGGTGCCTTAAATGTACACAGATCAAAAATGTGTTTTTCATCATTCACTTCTCAGTGTAGGTATTAAATTATTATCTTCCCCCAAGTACTTAACCTGGTTGAAGTACTCTAGCAGCTTTCTTTCTCCCAACCTCTGGTTGATCCTTTCGTTTAAAAACAAAGTTGTATTTATTATCAATACACAAGCAATATTATAGTAATGGTGATTCATAAGAGACACATGGCTAAACTTCTTGAGGGTGGGAGAGGAAAGGAGGAATTTCAGTTCTCTAGATCCATTCCTGAACTGGAGGATGTTCTACTACCCCAATACTTTCTGTACTTGCAGTGTTGCTACTTTCCATTTTCTAAAGCTCTATTTAACCATTGTAATTTGCGGCTTTCTTCAAAGCTAAGTATAGAACAAAACATAATAATGCAAACTGGCTCCCACTGAGCTGAAATGAGTAGTGTTCTCTCCCCAAATTCTCTTGCGAGCTTTAATAACTTCTTGAATCTCTCTGTTATTTTCCAATATTGTATACCTGTTCCAGAAGTACTCATTTTGTCTTTCCTAAACTGGCTTTCCTCTGCTGGAAAAATGATTCTGCTCCTGTCCTCTTACCACACCTCTGTTTTTTGGTTTTCAGCTCCCGTTCTGGGGTTATAACCAATTTAGCAGTTGTTGATCATGGTAAGAAGCTGTAATTGAGTCGGCACTGGAGATGAAATGGCTTGTCAGAACATTTCATTTGCGAGAAACCACTTCTAGGACCCAGAGAATGAGCAGGACCATCCATATGCATTATACTTGCTTGGGAAGTAATAGAGGGGATTTCGAGATGGAGTTAGTTTGGGTTATATTCCTTGACTCTGTGGCATACTCTTCCTTTTTTTGTCTGTTTTAAAATTTAAGATTATTCTCTAACAGAGGCAGGAAAGTTCCCTGTCTGGGTTGAGGCCTGGACACTATGTTTAGACTGTAAGCTCTCAGAAAGAGCAAAATATTAATGCTCAGCTTGTCATGGGAACTCAGAAAACATGAATTCAAATCTACAGGCAGAAAGAAAGTGTTATGCTTAAAGAGACACTGGGTTGGTCAGTGGTGACCTTATGGCTGCTTTTATAAATAATGGGTAGCTATGTTTGATTCTATATTCAAATTCCTACAAAAAGGAGAATGTTTGGACTTTAAAAAGTACCAGGGTGAAAACAGTAAGGAACTGGAGCTGAAGTTAGAATGAAAGGGGCAAGAGAGAACTGCTTCCTTTCTGGCATGTGAGGGGTTCCAGAGTACTTTCTGGAAAAGGCTGAGATACTTTTCTACCCACATTCCCTCTGGACTCAATTGCCCACAATTCCGTGAGAGGCCTGTGGTCTTCGGCAGCCTCAATTGCCCACAATTCCGTGAGAGGCCCGTGGTCTTCGGCAGCCTCAATTGCCCACAATTCCGTGAGAGGCCCGTGGTCTCCAGCAGCCTCAATTGCCCACAATTCCGTGAGAGGCCTGTGGTCTTCAGCAGCACCAAGTCCTTGTTTGCTCTACCTTAAGCATCTCTTCCCACAGGCGCACTCACTACCCCCACCCAGACCCCATTCAAATGATGCCAAGTCTTCTCCCAGCTAGGCTTAAATTCCCTCCTCCTCTGCTTTCCCATTGCTCTCTGTTCATGCCTCTAGTACTTAACACACTCCAGTGTCCATACTTCTTTTAAAATCAGACCTAGAGTAATGGATTTAGGGAGAACAGTTTATTTGGGAAGAGATCTTAGGAAGCACTGTGAGGGAGTAGGAGTGGGACCAAGAAAGGAGAAAAGCGAATAAAAGGTGTTTTAACAGGCAGGTTATTGCTGTGAGCATCTGGCCTCAGTTCCATTGGGGACCTCCTGAGAGACTGAGTGACATGGGCTCAAAAAGTTTCCTACTGAAGGGCGAGGAACTGCCACTCTCACTGGATGAAAATTGTCCTGGAGGTGTTATTTCTCTGACAATTCCAGTCTGTCTCCAAGGTGCTGAGCTACTCCGAGGTTAAAGAATGCCTTTATGTGGCGAGATGCCATAACTCCTGGTGGAACTATCCAGAGTGGAAGAAGGGGGACGCTGAGGGGATATGGACTTGGCAAGGACAGCCTGCTACAATGATTGACAGTTGTGTAAGCTTTTGGAAGGCAGGATATGAACTGCACTCATCTTTACACACCCAAAATATCCAACATGCGGCTTTGTACCTAGTCGGTGCTTACTTACTGTTAAATAAATGAGGTTAATTAACATAAAACATATCTAATGAACCAATGATGCATTCAACTAATATATAGTGAAATACTAACTATGCACTAATCAGTCAGGCCTTATCCCTGCTCTTGGGGGAGCTGACAGTCTCACAGAAATGACAGGCAACAAATAGTTACAAAGAGGTTGATAAGTATATTGACTGACATCATCAGTGTACTTATCATTCATTGGTACCCCCTCTCACTGGTATCACCCATTGGTACAAAACCTATCATTTGAATCTCAGCAGGTTAGATTTTTATCTTCTAAGTTTCCTTTTCAGATGGAGAGTAGGAACAGAGATTAACTTTAATGAAGTTATTTCAATGTGATTTCACATTCTGGATTGATGGACTTGGATTTGGATTTTAAAAAGACATAAAAGGACATGATACATGGAAATGTAGAAATACAGCTTCCTGATTCCTTTCCGGTTTTTACTTGAAAAATGATTTGTTAAAATAGCTAACTAGATTCTTGATTCAAGAAACCAGAGGAAAAAGTGTATATTTTTGCCTTGCCTGATAAATAATACTCAGTGAGTGCTGAAAAGAAGCTCAGAAAAGGAAAGAAAAAAGTGTCCCCCAAAGTGGGCTTGTCTGCTTCGATTTCAGTTTGAGATGAGGAGGCTAAACAATATAACCAACAGAACTTTTGACCATAGCACTTCAGTTTTCTAGAACTTTAAAAAATAATGCCTTTCAGTTTCCAATCTGGTGTGTAAGGGACTTGGTGTTTACTCAGATGAATTAAAAACTTATGTGCACAGATGTGTATGGCAGCTTAATTCATAACCATCCAGACTTGGAAGCAGCCAAGGTGTCTTTCAGTAGGTGAACAGATACACAACTGTGGTACCTTCAGATTCTGGAATATTATTCAATGCTAAAATGAAATGAGCTGTCAAGTTATGAGACGATGCAGAGGAAACAGACAAATACTGCTCCATGAAAGAAACTGATCTGAAAAGGCTTTATATTGTATGACTTCAATTGTATTGATATGATTTTCTGCGAAAGGTAAAACTATGGAGACAATATAAGAAAAAAGTCAGTGGTTTTCAGAGTCTCTTCCTTTCGGGGAAGGAAGAGATGATAGGAAGAGCACAGAGGATTTTTGGGGGAGTAAAACTATTCTGTATGATATTACAGTGGTGGAGTTAGATACATGTCATTAAAAATGTGTCAAATCCCATAGAATGTAATATCACAAGGGAACCCTAATGCAAACTATGGATTTAAGGTAAAATGCACTCAACATGCCCGCAAATTTGGAAAACTCAGCAGTAGCCACAGGACTGGAAAAGGTCAATTTTCATTCCAATCCCAAAGAAAGGCAATGCCAAAGAATGCTCAAACTACCGCACAATTGCACTCATCTCACATGCTAGTAAAGTAATGCTCAAAATTCTCCAAGCCAGGCTTCTGCAATATGTGAACCATGAACTTCCAGATGTTCAAGCTGGATTTAGAAAAGGCAGAGGAACCAGAGATCAAATTGCCAACATCTGCTGGATCATGGAAAAAGCAAGAGAGTTCCAGAAAAACATCTATTTGTGCTTTATTGACTATGCCAAAGCCTTTGACTGTGTGGACCACAATAAACTGTGGAAAATTCTGAAAGAGATGGGAATACCAGACCACCTGACCTGCCTCTTGAGAAACCTATCTGCAGGTCAGGAAGCAACAGTTAGAACCGGACATGGAACAACAGACTGGTTCCAAATAGGTAAAGGAGTCCATCAAGGCTGTATATTGTCACCCTGCTTATTTAACTTCTATGCAGAGTATATCATGAGAAACTCTGGGCTGGAAGAAGCACGAGCTGGAATCAAGATTGCCGGGGGAAATATCAATAACCTCAGATATGCAGATGACACCACCCTTATGGCAGAAAGTGAAGAGGAACTAAAAAGCCTCTTGAGGAGAGTGAAAAAGTTGACCTAAAGCTCAACATTCAGAAAATGAAGATCATGGCATCCTGTCCCATCACTTCATGGGAAATAGATGGGGAAACAATGGAAACAGTGTCAGACTTTATTTTTTGTGGCTCCAAAATCACTGCAGATGGTGATTGCAGCCATGAAATTAAAAGACACTTACTCCTTGGAAGGAAAGTTGTGACCAACCTAGATAGCATATTGAAAAGCAGAGACATTACTTTGCTGACTAAGGTCCATCTGGTCAAGGCTATGGTTTTTCCAGTGGTCATGTATGGATGTGAGAGTTGGATTGTGAAGAAAACTGAGCACCAAGGAATTGATGGTTTTGAACTGTGGTGTTGGAGAAGACTCTTGAGAGTCTCTTGGACTGCAAGGAGATCCAACCAGTCCATTCTAAAGGAGATCAGTCCTGGGTGTTCATTGGAAGGACTGATGCTAAAACTGAAACTCCAGTACTTTGGCCACCTCATGTGAAGAGTTGACTCATTGGAAAAGATCCTGATACAGGGAGGGGGGCAGGAGAAGAAGGGGACGACAGAGGATGAGATGGCTGGATGGCATCACTGACTCGATGGACGTGAGTTGAGTGAACTCTGGGAGTTGGTGATGGACAGGGAGGCCTGGTGTGCTGTGATTCATGGGGTCGCAAAGAGTCGGACACGACTGAAGGACTGAACTGAACTGATGTTTTAGTGCAAGTTCAGTGATGGCAACAAATGTAACATTGTGGTTTGGCATGTGGTTGGTGGGGAGGCTGTGCATGTGTGGGGCTAGGGAGTATATGGAAACTCTGTACTGTCTGCTCAGTTTTGCTGTGAACCTAAAACTGCTCTAAAAATAAATTTTATTAATTATATATCATTGAACTGTTAGAAACACAAGCCTATATTTTGCCAAATTAAAAGAATTCTTTTTTTTTTTAAGTCATGGTACAACTAATTAACTTTTGGGTGACATAATTTGACATGAGAATTCATGGTGCTTTTTTACATTTATATTTAAACTAAATATAATTCAATAAAATACTTATTATGGATTCTACTGCCACTCACGTTGACAAGAACTATTGAGAAATATTAATCTTAAAATACATAGTTCAGAGATGCTAGATCATCTTTATTCATGAAATTATGTTCCCAGAAACAGTCTAGATTTCATTTACACAATTTGTGCTTCCCTGCATCTCATTCCCACATTTGTATTCTCTGCCTCCCTTCATAAGCATAAGGGCTCCACACAATGGGACATGATTTGCAATATACATTTAGAGAACGGTCCTAATTGCTCTGGATTTTCAGCTCAGAGTATACATATTGGTGGATAATTGTTAAACTATCATATATTATTCTAAATACCAATGATAACTATTTTAACAGCCTTACCTATCAAAAAAAGAAATTTTATCCACAGGGAGGTTAGGCAACTGAACGGTTATTTTGTATCAGGCTCTGTAAGAATAAAAGAATGCAGTGAATATGGGGGCCAGCTTTCACCTAACTTTTTCTTAGATTAAGAGATCATTGCATTAGTTCTGATGTCTTCTCCTATAACTTACCCCGAATAACACACCCGTCTTTAAGTGGAATCACCAAGACTTTTGTTTTTATCTTTTCTCTCATTACTTTGTCTTTGATGAGCATGCATTAAAGATGTAATAAAAAGCCTCTTTAAAGGGGCAGAGTTTTTAATTTGTTGTTTGAAAAGCTTCCGAATGGGACATTTTACTCAGGAATTCTTAACAATTTTTGCTCCATGCTGCCCTTTGGCAGTGTGGGGAAGGCTATGGATACCTTCACAGAGTCAGAACTGGAAGAGGAAATGTTTACTGATTTTAATAGAATGTAAGCCTGGAAAAAAAGTGAAAGCGAAATGAAAGTCACTCAGTCATGTCTAACTCTATGCAACCCCATGGACTATACAATCCATGGAATTCTCCAGGTCAGAATACTGGAGTGGTTAGCCTTTCCCTTCTTCAGGGGATCTTCCCAACCCAGGGATCGAATCCAGGTCTCCCACTTTGCAGGTGGATTCTTTACCTGCTGAGCCACAAGGGAAGCCTGGGGTCACACCCTAAGCTGAGTCAGGACAATGAATGAATAAATCACAAACAAGGGAAAGAAAACTGGCACAGGATTTTCCTGGAGCTCATGGAAAGCTTCTGATGGAATCCCTGCTGCTTTCTTACAGCAAGTGCTTTTTGAGGTAGCCAAGCTTATCTTTTTCATCATATGCACATTCCAGTCAAGACGTTTTAAAATATGAAACGTCCCCATTTTCCATAAGGCTGGTTTAATTGCAGACATTCGCAGAAGAGAGGTTAGACCCTGACAGATTACATTGCTCCAAGTGCATCATCCCTCACCCTTGGGGTTGGCACAGGACTCCAAGCTGAGCATCATCAAAGGCCCTGCCAGAGGCTCTGTCTTAAGTACATCAGAATGACCTGGCCCTGATATTTGGTGGTGCCCCGGGGTATCTGGGGGCAAGACAGGAATTCACAATGAGAAAGTTACATGTGGCCTGTGTGGAGATCCTTTCAATTAAAGCTTTTAACGTTTTTTCACAAGCAACCCCTAGGGATTCAGTCATTCTTATCACTAGCTTTGATGGATGGCAGGCTAATGCAGCAAATGGCTCACCCAGCTCGCTTGCAGATACCAGCAAATTCAGATCGTCTACCTTCTCTGGAAAGCTTCTCACGCTTCTTTTTTTTTTTTTTTTTTTTGTAGCTGAGTGGTCAACTTTATGTTTTATTCTCACATTTCTCCTCTACCATATTTTTTTTTGTATTTATTTATTTTTTACACGAACTCCCAAACATGAACCCCCCTCCCACCTCCCACCCCACATCATCCCTCCAGATCATCCCCATACACCAGCCCCAAGCGTCCTGCATCCTGCATTGAACATAGAGTGGCAATTCATTTCTTACATGATAGTATACAAATTTCAATGCTATTCTCCCAAATCATCCCACCCTCTCCCTCTCCCTCTCCTTCTCCCTCAGAGTCCATAAGTCCGCTCTACACATCTGTATCTCTTTTGCTGTCTTGCATACAGGGTCCTCATTACCATCTTTCTAAATTCCATATATATGTGTTAGTATACTGTATTGGTGTTTTTCTTTCTGGCTTACTTCACTCTGTATAATTGGTTCCAGTTTCATCCATCTTATTAGAACTGATTCAAATGTATTCTTTTTAATGGCTGAGTAATACTCCATTGTGTATATATACCACAGCTTTCTTATCCATTCATCCGCTGATGGACATCTAGGTTGTTTCCATGTCCTGGCTATTATAAACAGTGCTGCAATGAACATTGGGGTACATGTGTCTCTTTCTATTCTGGTTTCCTCGGTGTGTATGCCCAGCAGTGGGATTGCTGGGTCATAAGGCAGTTCTATTTGCAATTTCTTAAGGAATCTCCACACTGTTCTCCATAGTGGCTGTACTAGTTTGCATTCCCACCAACAGTGTAAAAGGGTTCCCTTTTCTCCACACCCTCTCCAGCATTTATTGCTTGCAGACTTTTGGATCGCAGCCATTCTGACTGGTGTGAAGTGGTATCTCATTGTGGTCTTGATTTGCATTTCTCTGATAATGAGTGACGTTGAGCATCTTTTCATGTGTTTGTTAGCCATCCGTATGTCTTCTTTGGAGAAATGTCTATTTAGTTCTTTGGCCCATTTTTTGATTGGGTCGTTTATTTTTCTGGAATTGAGCTGTATAAGTTGCTTGTATATTTTTGAGATTAGTTGTTTGTCAGTTGCTTCATTTGCTATTATTTTCTCCCATTCAGAGGGTTGTCTTTTCACCTTGCTTATAGTTTCCTTTGTTGTGCAGAAGCTTTTAATTTTAATTAGATCCCATTTGTTTATATTTGCTTTTATTTCCAGTATTCTGGGAGGCGGATCATTGAGGATCCTGCTGTGATTTATGTCGGAGAGTGTTTTGCCTATGTTCTCCTCTAGGAGTTTTATAGTTTCTGGTCTTACATTTAGATCTTTAATCCATTTTGAGTTTATTTTTGTGTGTGGTGTTAGAAAGTGATCTAGTTTCATTCTTTTACAAGTGGTTGACCAGTTTTCCCAGCACCACTTGTTAAAGAGATTGTCTTTACTCCATTGTATATTCTTGCCTCCTTTGTCAAAGATAAGGTGTCCATATGTGTGTGGATTTATCTCTGGGCTTTCTATTTTGTTCCATTGATCTATATTTCTGTCTTTGTGCCAGTACCACACTGTCTTGATGACTGTGGCTTTGTAGTAGAGCCTGAAGTCAGGTAAGTTGATTCCTCCAGTTCCATTCTTCTTTCTCAAAATTGCTTTGGCTATTCGAGGTTTTTTGTATTTCCATACAAATCTTGAAATTATTTGTTCTAGTTCTGTGAAAAATACCGCTGGTAGCTTGATAGGGATTGCATTGAATCTGTAGATTGCTTTGGGTAATATATTCATTTTCACTATATTGATTCTTCCAATCCATGAACATGGTATATTTCTCCATCTATTAGTGTCCTCTTTGATTTCTTTCATCAGTGTTTTATAGTTTTCTATATATAAGTCTTTAGTTTCTTTAGGTAGATATATTCCTAAGTATTTTATTCTTTTCGTTGCAATGGTGAATGGAATTGTTTCCTTAATTTCGTTTTCTACTTTCTCATTATTAGTGTATAGGAATGCAAGGGATTTCTGTGTGTTGATTTTATATCCTGCAACTTTACTATATTCATTGATTAGCTCTAGTAATTTTCTGGTGGAGTCTTTAGGGTTTTCTATGTAGAGGATCATGTCATCTGCAAACAGTGAGAGTTTTACTTCTTCTTTTCCAATTTGGATTCCTTTTATTTCTTTTTCTGCTCTGATTGCTGTGGCCAAAACTTCCAGAACTATGTTGAATAGTAGCGGTGAAAGTGGACATCCTTGTCTTGTTCCTGACTTTAGGGGAAATGCTTTCAATTTTTCACCATTGAGGATAATGTTTGCTGTGGGTTTGTCATATATAGCTTTTATTATGTTGAGGTATGTTCCTTCTATTCCTGCTTTCTGGAGAGTTTTTATCATAAATGGATGTTGAATTTTATCAAAGGCCTTCTCTGCATCTATTGAGATAATCATATGGCATTTATTTTTCAATTTGTTAATGTGGTGAATTACATTGATTGATTTGCGAATATTGAAGAATCCTTGCATCCCTGGGATAAAGCCTACTTGGTCATGGTGTATGATCTTTTTAATGTGTTGTTGGATTCTGATTGCTAGAATTTTGTTGAGGATTTTTGCATCTATGTTCATCAGTGATATTGGCCTGTAGTTTTCTTTTTTTGTGGTATCTTTGTCAGGTTTTGGTATTAGGGTGATGGTGGCCTCATAGAATGAGTTTGGAAGTTTACCTTCCTCTGCAATTTTCTGGAAGAGTTTGAGTAGGATAAGTGTTAGCTCTTCTCGAAATTTTTGGTAGAATTCAGCTGTCCTCATGCTTCTGATAGGGACATAGGTCAAGAAGCTTTTAAGAAATGTTGATTTTTACTTAAATAGGTGCATAAATGCTGTTTTCAGCAGAAATTATTCCTGTGGCTTGCTTTTGTCAGAATAATGTTCTCAGCCTGGAATCAGGAGCAGAATAGTCCAGCTATTTATTGTGTGACTAGACAAATCACTTAACTTCTCAAAACCCACTTCTCATATCTGCAATGGGGTAAAATACTTGGCTCATAGTTCTCATTCGGATTCAAAGGAGGGTCCTAGTCAGTACCTAAGTCATTATTCATGAGTCTAACTCTAAGAAGTTGTTATGTATGAGTCAAGTTGTCTGTGTCTATATGTGTACATGTGTGTTAAATATTAATACATATCCATCCATCTATCTATACACACATACATATACATGAGCCAACATATAAGAACTGAAAAATTGCATACAAAAATGAAATATTTCCTGGTTTTTTTTAAAGTAAAATCATAACATTTGGCAACATTAGGGTAAGTGGCAATGGCTCCCTGAGCTATGGCAAGTGCTCACAGTTCTCACTTCCTGGATCGCATCCCTTCCTCTGTGGCCTGCTCTTTGGTCATTTGACTGTACCATATCCCATCTGCACCTCCACTGCCACCCCACCTTCTACTGCAGGTCTGGTGGCAAGAACTCTTCAGAAAAGCAGAGGCAAACTCCAGTTTGAATAGACTGGGGATGTGTATTTACTTTTGTTTGTTTGTTTTAATGTTTTTATTGAAAAGACAGTAAAATAGAATAAAAAAAGAGCAGTGACCATTTTAATCAAACTTTAACTTTACAATTATAAAAATATAACCAAAACTTCAGTTTCTTTTATACATTTTTCTATAAACTTAATGCCAGAGTAATTCTCAAAACCAAATTATAAATGATGCTTGTACACTGTGATGTGAGCACAGCAACCAAAGTTTAAGTTTTTAAAGTATTGACCTTTCCCTTACCAGAACATGATACATTTTCCCAACTTAACTCTAGTCTTACAATACAATCCAACACTAAAATACAAATTACATCTTAACTGGCTTAATCTAGACTTACTTAGGTTTTAATCTGTTTTCTTTTTCCCCAAAACAAGCTAGATAAATGTAATACAGGCTAATATTAAAGTGTATTTTATGGCTCAAGTCAAATTACAGTACTATGCTGCTCATTATGTATTTAACAAAAGCAAATTGCTTCAAGTGAGTCCAGTTTAACCCCAACAATGAGTGATATAAAACATGTGGAATAATTATGGGAAGCCAAACCTTACAGTTATAAAAGCTGATTTGTATCAATCAAAGCCCACTAATGATAGACCTCCTTCGTCTCTCAATTTGGTTAGTTAAACTTAGAAGAGAGGGATTCCAGAGGAGATGAGTCATCTTTTTAAATTAAAAACTATTTCCAGCCTAACCCTATTCAAGAAAGTCCTTTGCCTTTCTCCAGAGCTGCCAAACTGAGCAGATGGTGTTGCTGGAGATGGGGATAAAACAATGGGTCTGAGGGCATATTTCAGCCATAACAGTGCTTCTCCATCAGTGCTTCTCCACCCTTAGGGATTGTGTTGGTAATTTGTGAGACTTTTTGTTTTGGTTGTCACATGATTGGAGGGTACCACTTGCCTTCAGTGGGTAGGGCTAGGATAGAAGATGCCCTGTAGTGCTCAGGAAAATGACCCATGATGAAGGGTTTGCCATATCCCCCATAACTTTCATGTATTCTGCCAGATATTCACACAGGTGAAAAATGTAACTGTCTTAACTGGAACCCCAACTCCACTGTACACACACAGTGTCCTCAAATGGCTCTAATAAGCACCTGCTTTTCTAGGAGCTCAGGTACTGTGTAAATTGAGGGAATAGTGTACTTTCTTTGCTCAGAGGTAATAGCAACCCACTCCAGTACTCTTGCCTGGAGAATCCTATGGATGGAGGGGCCTGGTAGGCTGTAGTCCATGGGGTCATGAAGAATCGGACACGACTGAGCGACTTCCCTTTCATTTTTCACTTTCACGCATTGGAGAAGGAAATGGCAACCCACTCCAGTGTTCTTGCCTGGAGAATCCCAGGGATGGCGGAGCCTGGTGGGCTGCCATCTATGGGGTCGCACAGAGTCGAACACGACTGAAGCAACTTAGCAGCAGCAGATCTCCATCTCAGAAACTACCTGAAAGCATCACTGTTCAGTGTATGTAGGGTGACAGTTCAACCAACTGAGTCAGTCCACTGGTATAGATACTTTATTCAGGGTGTTTTTACCTATAGCAGTGAATATCTGATTACTTAATTAAGGATACTGTAGAGAAAAATTTGGGTTTCCTTAGGTGGTGCTACTGGTAAAGAACCCACCTGCTAATGTGGGAGACATAAGAGACATGGATTCAGTTTCTGGGTTGGGAAGGTCCCCTGGAGGAAGGCATAGCAACTCTAAGATTCTTGCCTGGAGAATCCCGTGGACAGAGGAGCCTAGTGGGCTACAGTGCATAGGTTCACAAACAGAGTCAGACACAACTGAAGTAACTTAGAAGGCAGGCAGGGAAAAATTTGTACTTCGATGAAAAGCTGTGTACTATGTATACCACACCCCTCTGGGTTATCTGATTCTGTGGTAACGATTCTACAACTCTGTAAATTGTAGATAAATGATAACAATGTGAGATAATATTTGTTTATAGACATCTGAGTTCTGTCGTTTCTGGTAGAGGTTCAATTATCCTTTCTTTTCCACTGCTGAAGAAACTAGCTTTGCCTTCATCTATATCATTTCAATATTCCTAATTTATAAATATATCCATTTTTGGCTTCTCTCTTGAATGGGTTATAACATTTGCCTGGTTCCTTATTATGAGGTAATTGCCATAAATACATTTTATATCTCAGTGAGGGTCATGATTTTACCTGTTTTTTTTTTTTTTTTTTTTAATTATCTTTCATCAGTTGTCTTGTCTGAGTATTTGCAAATTGAGAAACATGTCTTATTGAGGATTCCTTTCCCTTTGGTTCTCCTTTTATAACAAGGTGTTTTTATTTTTTTAATGTGTAATACATAAATTTCATTTCAAGATAACAAAAAGGGCATTCAAATACTTGTTATAAAAGAGAGCATGAGGTCTAAAAGGGTTGCAGTCATAGATTCCATCAGAAATTCTCTGAACAAGCCCACATATGTTACTGATTAACTGAGTCATTATTTTTTGTCAGACAGAAAGTTCTAGAGCTCCAAGCTACTTACAGCAGTCACTAAGCTATGAATTGTTTTGGGAACCAGTCTCCTTCCCCCCAGCTCCAGCTTGGTTAAATAGGACAGGTATAAAGTAGCCTTTTATGGGTACCACTGACCCAAGTTTCTCTTTTCAATACTTTCCCCCAGATCATCAAAAGCCAAGAGTATTCCAGACAAACTGCATTGTCTGACTCTCTTGGGTAATATCAAGAAAACATAAATTAAAAGAAGGCACTTTCCCTTATTCCCCCTTCCTTGATCCATATTTTTTCATCCCAAGATAAACACTCCATGAGTACTCATTCCCCATATCACTTGTAGGGAATCCTGATTCTGACTTGTAGTCCTGCAGTAAGTCTTAGGTCCAGCTCCTATAATACATGTATCTGTTGTCACATTTTAAAGTCCAGAAAGGGTGGAATTTCAGGCTGAAATTTCTTTAAGCTCAGAAAGAAACAGTGAAGTGGCTCACCCATCTTGACGCCATAAATTTCACCCCTAGCTGCTGACTGAGAACGTCTTCAGCTGACAATGATGAATGAAAAAGAAAAAATCCACTCCTGGTTGTTTACTACTAAGATATGCTTATTTCAAGATATCATTTTTCCTTTTATTAAGTAAACATTTATCTCCAAAAAAGTACAGAAGAGCTAGGCAAATAAAAATAAGCTTTAGAAAATTTATAAGCCTGGTTTATATATTGCTTTATTTAGAGGATAATTCGCACATTTTTTTTCTTCCACCTACTAAAAGGAACATGCATAATAAATGAAACTAAGCTTGGCAGAAAATCCATCAATAAGGTTAATTTAAAGTGTAGGCAGGATGCAAATTTCCATATGGATATCAAGGGGTTTGTTCTTGTTTCAAAACCAATTGACTTCTAGACATCTGAGTATGCCTCTCTGAAGAACCACCAAATAGAAGGAAATTCCAGCAACTTAAACATCTACATCCTGATGATATGTTCTCTGAAAGTTCATGTTTTGGATTGCCTAAAATTAAGAGCAAGGCTTAGGCTAGAAATGGGGCCATTTGCTGCAAGCAGGCACTCAGGACCTGGGCTGCAGGATTCAAAATCTGGCACCATCACTCACAAGCTCTATGACTTTGAGTGAGATACATAAATATCCTGGGCCACAATTGCCTCATCTGTAAAATGATAGCATACAGTGCTGTATAACTTCATATATAGTATATGTGGTTGAAATGACTACTGCTGCTGAGTCACTTCAGTCGTGTCCGACTCTGTGTGACCCCATAGACGGCAGCCCACCAGGCTCCCCCGTCCCTGAAATGACTACTGGAATCCATAAAAAAAAATTATTAGCATTGGCTGGGCATTGTACCATTTAAGACAGTTTTTAAAAATAATCATAATTGGTGAGGGGAGATATGTGTAGAAATACGAGGAAGTATACTTTTAAAAATTACTTATTTTAAAAGAACTACTCCTTCAAAGAGGAGATAAGGACATAAAATAAGACCCCCAAAAATGGTAGAAATAATTTCTTTTTCAGCATGAGCAAACTTGGTTTTCTGTAGAACTTTAGTAAAGTTCTATCTTCTTGACCTAAGTCCTCAACCAAAGAGGACTTAGGACCAGAGAGGACTCTGATCCTTACTAGGTAAAAGACAGCTTTCTTGGTCATCCCATTGGGATTAAGTGTGTGCATAAAACATGAAAAACAAGAATCTTGGGAAATGAAGATCTTAAATATTTTCAGTAGTAAGACATTGCTGACTCCTTAATTTTTTAGTCTCCAACATGAGAGCTTCCCTAGTGACTCAGCTGGTAAGGAATCTGCCTGCAATGCGGGAGACCTGGGTTCAATCCCTGGGTTGGGAAGATTCCTGGAGAATGGAACAGCTACCCACTCCAGTATTCTGACCTGGAGAATTCCACAGACTGTACAGTCTATGGGCTCACAAAGAGTCAGACATAACTTAGAGACTTTCACTTTCAAAATGAAGAGCATTAAAGTCAGAGCACTAAAGCAAGGAAAAGAAATAAAAGGCATCTAAATTAAAAAGGAAGAAATAAAATAATCTCTTTACAGACGACATGATCTAACATGTACAAAGCCCTAAACATTTTACACACATACACACACACACAAACTGTTAGAACTAATGAACAAATTTGTCAAAGTTGAAGGACACAAAATCAAGACACAAAAATCAGTTGTGTGTCTGTACACTAACAATTACTAAAGAAACAATTCTGTTTGTAATAGCATCAGAAAGAATAAAATACTTAGGAATAAACCTAACTAAGGAGGTGAAATACTTGTACATTGACAATTAAATAATATTTCTGAAAAAATTAAAGACACAAACAAATGGAAAGCTATCCCATGTTCATTGATTGGAAACAATATTTTAAGATGGCTACATCACCCAAAGCAATCTACAGATTCAACACAATCCCTGTCAAAATTTCAGCTACATATTTTGTAGAAATAAACTCATCCTAAAATTCATATGTAATCTCAAGGGATCCCAAATAGTCAAAAAAATTTGAGAAAGAAGAACCAAGTTGAAGGACTCACGTTTTCTGATTTTGAAATACATTATGAAGCTACAGTAATCAAATAGTTTGGTACTGGCATAAAGACAGACAAATAGACTAATAGAATAGAGCAGACAGCTAGGAAATAAATCTTTGCATATATGGTCAAATGACTTTTGACAAGAGTGCCAAAAGGTGTCCTCTTCCCAATGGGGAAAGGACAGTCTCTTCAGCAAATATTGTTGGAAAAACTGGATAATCACATGCAAAATAGTGAAACTGGATCTTAATCTTACATGATATAGAAAAACTAACTCAATATAAGACCTAAAGCTATAAAACTGAGGAAAAATCATAGGAGGAAGTTTTCATGACATTGGATTGGCAGTGATTTCTTGACTATGACACAAAAAGCACAGGAAACAAAAGGAAAAATAGACAAATGGGACTACCTCAAATTTTAAAACTTTTATGTTTCAAAGGACATGATCAACATAGTGAAATGGCAGCCTGAAGAATGGAAGAAAGTATTTGCAGGTCACGTTAACTCCTGGTTAGGAGTTAGTATCCAGGATCTATAAAGACCTCCTACAGTTCAGCAACAAAACATCAGATCGCCTGTTTTTAAAATATGTAAAGAATTTGAATAGTTGTTTCTCCAGAGATGGAATGTAAATGGTCAGCAAGCATATGGAAGGATGCTCAGTATTAATAATCATCAGAGAAATGCAAATCAAAGCCACAGTGAGATGTCACCTCACACCCACTAGGACAGGTACTGTATGAAAGGAGGGAGGGAGGAAGGAAGGGAGAAAAAAAAAGAAAAAGGAAGTGTTGATCCTCATGTGAACACATTAGAACACTTGTACACTGTTGGTGGGATTGCAAAATGGTGCAGCAACTATGGAAAACAGTATGGAGGCTTCAAAAAGTTAAAAATAATACTACCATGTGATCTAGCAATCCTACTTCTGGGCATACATCAAAAACAGAATGGAGTCTTGAAGAGAGATTTTCACACTCGCGTTCATAGAAGCACTCTTCACAATAGCCAAGAGGTAGAATCAAACCAAACGTCCCTCGACAGACATGTATATATGTTATATACATATAATGGCATATTATTCAACTTTAAAAAGGAAGGATGTCATGCCATGTGCTACAGAATGGATGAATACTGGGGTCCAGCCCCAGTTGGACCCAAGGTATCTGAAGCGTGGACGGCGAGCGAGAGAGATATATAGATGCAGAGAGAGAAAAGGAAAGAATTTGCAGTTAAGAGAATAGAGGAGAGAAAGAGGCTGATATCCCTTGGTTTATGCAGAAAGCCAATAAAGCCCCACTGTTCACGTATGCCACAGGTGCCCTCTTGAATAGCAGAAGGTGCCCTGCCTTGGGCTCCCTCTCACGTGGGTCTTAGAAGCCTGGGCAAGAAAGTGAACTCAGAGGGTCCCTACGATCCAGAGAGTCAGCCTGAAAATAAAGAGAAAGAAAGACATGGGGAGACCAAGCTTCAGTGAGTGAGGCCCAAAACTTTATTTTCCAGGGGAGCTTATATACCTTGAGCTGTACATAGAAAATAATGGAATATGCAGAGTCATGCAGGGTCAGCAGTCCTGACCCTTATTGAGACCAGGCTTTCTTTCTACATACCGTTCATATGCAAAAGTTTTACGTGATTTATGTCATCTTCTGGCCAGGAGGCCTGCTAACATTTTATGACCCTTCTTTCTGATAAAGGTTAGTTAACCAGGAAACTTATTTTCTCTAAAGGTGATTCTTCTAAAGTCTAGCACCACTCCCTGAAAGCACTAGATAAATTTGCATTCCTATAAGGCAAAGGTGCGGTGGGCTATAACAAGGAAGGAATTTATTAACTCAAGGTTTAATGTTGTAAATATCAAGGCTACTTATATTTCTATATATCAACTATATTAATTAATGCACTCCCAGGTACACAATGAAAGATATGAAAACTTAGTGGCAAGTATTGGCTCAACAATGAAGCCCTTAACCAGTTCTGTTCTAATAATTTTTAACTCCTTGAAAGGCTCTACATTCCTAGAATGTTTTAAGCTTCCTGTGCCTCTTGTGGTTGGGAGGCTGTAAACAATCACATGCGTAGTTGTAAGCATCTGGATAAACCTATCAGGCAAGTTAGAAAGCTGTCAGAGGGATTTGAACTGAAACACTCTTATCATGCCCAGGAGACTTATTAAACTAGAGTTCTAAGTTGATTTCCTTCAGAGAAAGGTGGTCGGGGACAGCCCCCATTAATATCAGAAGAGTTTGGCGAAAAGTATAAGATAGTAAGATGGACAAATTCTGGTTTTGGGGTAGATGCTTGAGCAGGTCCAGGTGATCCCTCGAGTCCTGATCTGCCTTGCCCATCAGGTCTCTCCACATGACCTTGTCATGGGTGGGATGGATCCAGGGAGTCCCTCGAGTCCTGATTCCGCCTTGCCCATCAGGCCTCTCCCACATGACGTTGTCATGGGTAGGATCTCCCGTGCTGGCTCCCGGCATCCCTTGAGAATACTATGCTAAGTGAAACAAGTCAGTCACAAAATACAAATACTGTATAATTCCACTTATATCTTAAAATTTCACTCACTGAAATTTATGGAAACAAAGTAAAATGGTGGTTATTACTGCCTGAGGGAAGTGGGAAAAGACAACTTTTTATTTAATTGGGTAAAACTCAGCAGTGGCCACAGGACTGGAAAAGGTCAGTTTTCATTCCAATCCCAAAGAAAGACAATGCCAAAGAATGCTCAAATTACTGCATAATTGCACTCATCTCACACGCTGGTAAAGTAATGCTCATAATTCTCCAAGCCAGGCTTCAGCAATACGTGAACCATGAACTTCCAGATGTTCAAGCTGGTTTTAGAAAAGGCAGAGGAACCAGAGATCAATAAACATATGCAAACATCCTCTGGATCATGGGAAAAGCAAGAGAGTTCCAGAAAAACATCTATTTGTGCTTTATTGACTATGCCAAAGCCTTTGACTGTGTGGATCCCAATAAACTGTGGAAAATTCTGAAAGAGATGGGAATACCAGACCACCTGACCTGCCTCTTGAGAAACCTATATGCAGGTCAGGAAGCAACAGTTAGAACTGAACATGGAACAACAGACTGGTTCCAAATAGGAAAAGGAGTCTGTCGAGGCTGTATATTGTCACCCTGCTTATTTAACTTCTATGCAGAGTCCATCATGAGAAACGCTGGGCTGGAAGAAACACAAGCTGGAATCAAGATTGCCAGGAGAAATATCAATAACCTCAGATATGCAGATGACACCACCCTTATGGCAGAAAGTGAAGAGGAACTAAAAAGCCTCTTGATGAAAGTGAAAGAGGAGAGTGAAAAAGTTGGGTTAAAGCTCAACATTCAGAAAACAAAGATCATGGCATCTGGTCCCATCACTTCATGGGAAATAGATGGGGAAACAGTGGAAACAGTGTCAGACTTTATCTTTTTGGGCTCCAAAATCACTGCATATGGTGACTGCAGCCATGAAAGTAAAAGGCGCTTGAAGAAAAGTTATGACCAACCTGGATAGTATATTCAAAAGCAGAGACATTACTTTGCCAACAAAGGTCTGTCTAGTCAAGGCTATGGTTTTTCCAGTCGTCATAATGGATGTTTGTTTGGACTGTGAAGAAAGCTGAGCACCGAAGAACTGATCCTTTTGAACTATGGTGTTGGAGAAGACTTTTGAGAGTCCTTTGGACTGCAAGGAGATCCAACCAGTCCATTCTAAAGGAGATCAGTTCTGGGTGTTCATTGGACGGAATGATGCTGAGGCTGAAACTCCAATACTTTGGCCACCTCATGCAAAGAGTTGACTCATTGAAAAAGACCCTGATGCTGGGAGGGATTGGAGGCAGGAGGAGAAGGAAATGACAGAGGATGAGATGGCTGGATGGCATCACTGACTCGATGGACATGAGTTTGAGTGAACTCCAGGAGTTGGTGATGGACAGGGAGGCCTGGCGTGCTGTGATTCATGAGGCTTTTACCGCAAGTTAAAAAATGATGAGAGTTAAATGAGATGCATGTGAAGGATTCAGGAGGATGCTTTTCATGTAACAAATGCACATTATATACTATTAGCTATTAATGAGGTTATCAAATGCAAGTTCTCCAACATGGTTCTTTCTGTACCACCCCCTCCCCAGTCTTTCCCTGTCAGAACATGTTCTTTCTCAGTCTGCCCTTGGATTCTGTCCTATTTCATAGCTACATTTGTACCTTTCTAGTGTCAAATGCAGGAACAATGAGTTGCTGAACACTGTGTTCCTTGCTGAGTTCTACTCACCTCCAGGAGTTTGGTAGATACATATATTTTTTTTAAGTTCAGATTTTTTTTTCCTTTCCATTATGAGCACAGCACATCATTGATTCAGAAAATATGGACAATAGTAAAGTAAGAAACAGAAAAAGGAAATCGCTCAAAGTCTTACCTCTTAAAAGTAATTGTGGTCGGTATTTTATTTAGTAACGATTTCCTGTATTAGAGTGAAAATATTAATAAAACACCAACTGTCTTAAAAGGAAGGTAAGAATTTAATATTCAAGTACATTTGGGAATTGTTTTCCTTGAGAATACCTCAGGGTAGGTTGAGCGCACCTAGGCGCCAAGGGACTGATAGGGATGTTGGAATAAAAGACAATATAACTGTGATAATGAAAATATAGATCTTTTAGTTAATATTATTGTGGTTTCTGGGGAAGGCAATGGCACCCCACCCCAGTACTCTTGCCTGGAAAATCCCATGGATGGAGTAGCCTTGTGGGCTGCAGTCCATGGGGTCGCTAACAGTCGGACAGACTGAGCGACTTCACTTTCACTTTTCTCTTTCATGCATTGGAGAAGGAAATGGCAACCCACTCCAGTATTCTTGCCTGGAGAATCCCAGGGATGGGGGAGCCTGGTGGGCTGCCGTCTATGGGGTCACACAGAGTCGGACATGACTGAAGTGACTTAGCAGCAGCATTGTGGTTTCAGTCAAAATAACACATGTCTGGCAACTGAAGCAAAAAGGTAAATTAATTGATGTCAAAATATAATTTTCAAAAAGATGAAACATATGACTCTCCTACTCTATGATATAGTATGTGTGTGTGTCATCTATCTATTTAATAAGAGAACCAACAGGATGGTAAAGCTGGTAAAATGGAGGATACACTGAGACAGATGTAATGATCAGTAAGAAACAGGATGCTGAAATCAAATTGCTAAATTAGATTCAAAACAAAACCCAAAGTAGTACAACTATAGCTTCTGTGGGTACCCATTCCACTGGACAAAAAAGATTTTTCTCTTAGACAAACATTACACGTAACAATTTTAGCATCTGAGGGAGAGGGAGAGAGTGGGATGATTTGGGAGAATGGCATTGAAATATGTATGCTATCATGTAAGAAATGAATCGCCAGTCTCTGTTCGATGCAGGATGCTTGGGGCTGGTGCATGGGGATGATCTGGAGGGATGATGTGGGCTGGGACGTGGGAGGGGGGTTCATGTTTGGGAGTTCATGTACACCTGTGGCAGATTCATGTCAATGTATGCCAAAACCAATACAGTACTGTAAAGTAAAACAAAGTAAAAATAAAAATTTAATTAAAAAAAAATTTTAGCATCAAACTTTTGGGAAATAGGGCCCTAATCAATTGTCTACTGTGGTCCTAAGTTCCTTCACAACAATGTCACATGACCTTTAGTCAGGCAGATTGGACACTTTTCCAATATGACATTGAAAGGCATACAGTCATTCTTTATTTCCAAAGATTTGATCTTTTTTTTTTTTAAGTGAACACAGTTTAAAGATTGTATATACCTTGCTACTAAAGAGATAATTGGTAAGATGTTACCACAGTTCAAAGGAAGAACACATCAGAAGACCAGGAATTAAAAAATGAATATGCAAATAGCCACAGTCCAGCTCCAGCAGCCAGGGAATCAGCCTGAAGGGGTGAGCGGTGTTGACGGATGATGCTGTAGCCTCTGACTCATAGTACGGAACTACATGTTTATTTCAAGCTTCAGGTTCTCTTTTATACTTTGACAAAAGCATTAGGTCAGAGGTTTGACATTTAAGTTTCCCCAACCTAGATTTACTGTCTCCAGAAATCATTATTGTCCTTCAAACAGATTTCCTGCTTCAGCAATTCTCTCAGAATCGGCTTTCAGTTCAGTTCAGTTCAGTCGCTCAGTCGTGTCCGACTCTTTGCAACCCCATGAATCACAGTATGCCAGGCCTCCCTGTCCATCACCAACTCCCAGGGTTCACTCAAACTCACGTCCATCGAGTCAGTGATGCCATCCAGTCATCTCATCCTCTGTCGTCCCTTTCTCCTCCTGCCTCCAATCCCTCACAGCGTCAGAGTCTTTTCTAATGAGTCAACTCTTCGCGTAAGGTGGCCAAAGTATTGGAGTTTCCGCTTCAGCATCATTCCTTCCAAAGAACACCCAGGACTGATCTCCTTTAGGATGGACTGGTTAGATCTCCTTGCAGTCCATGGGACTCTCAAGAGTCTTCTCCAACAGCACAGTTCGAAAGTATCAATTCTTCAGCGCTCTGCTTTCTTCACATTCCAGCTCTCACATCCATACATGATCACTGGAAAAACCATAGCCTTGACTAGACGGACCTTTGTTGGCAAAGTAATGTTTCTGCTTTTGAGTATACTATCTAGATTGGTCATAACTTTTCTTCCAAGGAGTAAGGGTCTTTTAATTTCATGGCTGCAGTCACTATCTGCAGTGATTTTGGAGCCCAAAAAAATGAAGTCTGACACTGTTTCCACTGTTTCCCCATCTATTTCCCAAGAAGTGATGGGACCAGATGCCATGATCTTCGTTTTCTGAATGTTGAGCTTTAAGCCAACTTATTCACTCTCCTCTTTCATTTTCATCAAGAAACTCTTTAGTTCCTCTTCACTTTCTGCCATAAGGGTGGTGTCATCTGCATATCTGAGGTTATTGATATTTCTCCCAGCAATCTGGATTCCAGCTTGTGTTTCTTCCAGTCCAGCGTTTCTCATGATGGACTCTGCATAGAAGTTAAATAAGCAGGGTGACAATATACAGCCTCGACGTACTCCTTTTCCTATTTGGAACCAGTCTGTTGTTCCATGTCCAGTTCTAACTGTTGCTTCCTGACCTGCATACAGATTTCTCAAGAGGCAGGTTAGGTGGTCTGGTATTCCCATCTCTTTCAGAATTTTCCACAGTTTATTGTGATCCACACAGTCAAAGGCTTTGGCATAGTCAATAAAGCAGAAATAGATGTTTTTCTGGAACTCTCTTGCTTTTTCCATGATCCAGCGGATGTTGGCAATTTGATCTCTGGTTCCTCTGCCTGTTCTAAAACCAGCTTGAACATCAGGGAGTTCACAGTTCACGTATTGCTGAAGCCTGGCTTGGAGAATTTTGAACATTACTAGTGTGTGAGATGAGTGCAATTGTGCAGTAGTTTGAGCATTCTTTTGCATTGCCTTTTTTTGGAATTGGAATGAAAACGGACCTTTTCCAGTCCTGTGGCCACTGCTGAGTTTTCCAAATTTGCTGGCATATTGAGTGCAGCACTTTCACAGCATCATCTTTCAGGCTTTGAAACAGCTCAACTGGAATTCCATCACCTCCACTAGGTTTGTTCATAGTGATGCTTTCTAAGGCCCACTTGACTTCACATTCCAGGATGTCTGGCTCTAGGTGAGTAATCACACCATCGTGATTATCTTGGTCGTGAAGATCTTTTTTGTACAGTTGTTCTGTGTATTCTTGCCGCCTCTTCTTAATATCTTCTGCTTCTGTTAGGCCCATACCATTTCTGTCGTTTATTGAGCCCGTCTTTGCATGAAATGTTCCCTTGGTATCTCTAATTTTCTTGAAGAGATCTCTAGTCTTTCCCATTCTGTTGAAACACGATAACAATGATAAAATACAGAGTACCCTGCCTCCGCATTGTAAGCACCCTATCAATGCCAGCTGTTCTTACTGTAGGATGAATATATATATTATTTAGGTTGAATAGTTTTGTTATATATAAAAAACATTACATTTATATGCTTTTATTGCTTATTATATATATACATCTACATTATAGATACAGTGTTAGCTATTTTAAAAAATTATTGTATTGTTTGATAGAATAGCAAATAGAAAGTGTTACATGATGTGTGAACTACTATAAACACAGACGCCAGCCTCTCTTTTCTCAGCTGGCTCTCACACAACATTCAGATGGATCCCTCCTGGCGCCCTCGTGTGCTCCGTATTTCCCTCCCTTCTCCCTTACCTCTCTCTCTGCCTCTCTTTATTTCGAGTAGCTTTTATTTATTTTTAGTAAGAACCCCCAACATGAGATCTACCCTCTTAACGTTTATTGATGCTCACAATACAGCAGGGTTAACTATAGACACCTCGTTGTACAGCGAACATCTAGAACTTACTCATCTTCTATGACAGAAACCTTTTATGGACTAAGTTTTGATGAAGTAAACTAGCGGCAGAACACTCAGCTATGACAAATGTCCTGAAGGTGGCAGCAGAGGACTGAGGTTTGGAAAAAGCTCCAGGGTCCTTGCTTTTTCCAAGGACCTTGGAAAAAAGAAGTCTGTAAAGAATCTCTGCCTGTAAGGCAGGAGACGGGGATCCCATTCCTGGGTCAGGAAGATCCCCTGGAGAAGGGAATGGTAACCCCCTCCAGTATCCTTGCCTGGAGAATTCCACGGACAGAGGAGCCTGGTGGGCTGCAGTCCATGGGGTCACAAAGTCAGACAGGACTAAGCGACTAACACCTCACCGGGGTCCTTGCAGACGCCCTATGTGATTTGAAGGGGTGAGAAAGGTTATCCCATGGGTCTCTTCTCGTATCTTAAAATTCCCTTTCGTTATTACTGCTGGGAAGGGATGTGTCATGATATTGCAGGAAGCTTTTCTAAATGCAAATGATATCCTGGAACAGGGAGCTTGCTATTATTCATCAAAACCTCAGGCAAAATGAGAGCACCTGTGTATTAACAGGACGGAATGAAGTGGACCTGGGGGTGGAGGTGAGACTGGGGCAAGAAGAAAAGGGCGTGGGTTTGGGCGCACCCCAGGACACCTTGATCTGCAGGGAGGGAGCACAGCCAGGGAAAGCCCGAGCTAAACCATCTAAATGGTGGGGCCAGATCCTCTCCTGTCTGGATCTAAGGTTTGAGCCCTGGAACATCATCATCCATTAAGTTTAAATAACATGTAGATTCCAAAGTGTCTATGTGTACCGAATAGATTCTCAGTATTTTCTGGGGATCAGGTTAGCAATAAAATGGATAAAAAGAGGCCGGGGATACTGTCAAGGGTTCAGAGTGATTCTCTGAAATTAAATGTGAAGTACTTCGTTTCTACCACCAGAGGGCAGTATTACCCCACCAAATGTTTACACCCTAAGTGTCCCTCTTGCAAGCTAAGGGGACCGCCTACAACTAACTACACGTGTTTCCCATTTGTATCAGCAATTGGAATTTGCTTATAAGCAGCAATTCTGCCTGCAATGCAGGAGACCTGGGTTCGATTCCTGGGTCGGGAAAATCCCCTGGAGAAGGAACTGGCAACCCATTCTAGTATTCTTGCCTGGAGAATCCCACAGACAGAGGAGCCTGTCAAGCTACGACAGTCTGAGGAGTTCCAAGAGTCAGACACGACTGAGCAGCTAAACTACTACTACTGTAAGGACCAATTGATTCTTTATTTGCGTTTTCCCCATAAACAACAAATGCTTTTTTTTTTTTTGTTGTTGTTGCTGTTGTTGCTAATAGTGACTGCTTTAGATATACTTCAGTTATTATCTGGGATTATTAGATGAGCGCCTAAAGGTGTATTGTCTGCGACTCCAGGCATTTTGATTCAAAATTGTCAGTGAAAAAAAAAAAAAAAAAAACCAAAACCAAAAAACTAAGCAGCATGTGAACTGGCATATGAAACCCTCCTAGCCAGAATATACCAACTGCTGTTGATTGGAAGACAAAACAACATAGAACTTGTTCAGCTGGTAATTTACTCTTCCTGATTTGCATCCATGGCTTTTTCTTAGTAGGATAAAGCAAAATGGTTGCAACATATAGTTCATGTGGTTTACACATTCAAAGCCATTTTCGTGTTAATGCGTTTGGTGGTTGAGAGTTTGCAAAGGTGATTATCAAACAAGGTAGTACATGCAGACAGCCTGGTCCAAGCCTTATACACAGCAGAGATCCTGAAGACACAGAGGCTGCTGCTCCGTTAACGAAGCGATGTGAGCGATCAGGGGACAGGCACAACAGGCCTTGGCTAGGGTGGCACAGAAGTAGCCGAACAGTGACACACCCTGTTGACGCTTTAGAAGATGCATGACAGGGTGAGCTGTCTGCTAGGCATTCCCAGATCACTATATCAGCGCAGGAAAAAGCGCAAAACTTCCTATCTTCAGGAGACTCTGCAGACCACGGTGTTCAGCATTAACACCTTTCGAGAACAGCAGAGCCATATTTTTTCGTTGCTGGATTTGGATTTAAATCCCCCAGGCAAAGTTAAAGGCACACTTCTGGGGCAGTCTTTGCTTGGATCTGCTGAGTGTCCGGTTTCTTGGACAGCTTCAGAGTGATAGAATATTTGGTAGACATAGTGACATTGGGGGCCTCCCTTGTGGCTCAGTCGGTAAAGAATCTGCCCGCAGTGCGGGAATCCGCTTTCAATGCAGGAGACCTGGGTTCTTTTCGTGGGTTGGGAAGATCCCCTGGAGAAGGAAATGGCATCCCATTCAAGTATTCTTGCCTGGAAACCCCATGGACAGAGGAGCCTGGAGGGCTACAGTCCATGGTGTTACAAGAGTCAGACATGACTTAGTGACTAAACCCATTGGGACCTACAGGGCATACATAGCACGCAAAGATGAGTGGCCTTAATGCCTGGGATCATTCAATTTTCCCCATCTCCTCTTGTTTTAGACTTCTACCCCCTAGTAGATGTATATGGGGTCAGTTCCTTAAGTAAGATCTCTTGCTTGGACCAGTTTAGACTCTGGCCATTCTTCAAGCTTTTCTCTTCTTCCTTCCTTCCCTACTTGCTTCCTCATCTTGCTGCTTCCCTCCCTTTCTTCCTTCCAAGCATCCTAATGCCTTGTTACTTATTGTAGTCTGTTCATTTTAGATCCAGACATTAGAAGCAAGTATTTCATTTAACGTATTTCCTGTTACAGACTGAATTATATCCCCTTTTTCCACATAGATGTTGAAATCCTTGCCTGCACTAACTCAGAATGTAACTGTGTTTGGAGATAGGTCTCTCAAGAGGTGAGTGCGTGCTCAGTGGCTTCAGTTCTGTCTGACTCTTTGCGACCCCATGGACTGTAGCCCGCCAGGCTCTTCTGCCCATGGGATTCTCCAGGCAAGAATACCGGAGTGAATTCTTTCAACAGCTTATTTATGTTATGTTAGTTGCTCAGTTGTGTCTGACTCTTTGCAACTTAGTGGACTATCACCCACCAGGCTCCTCTGTCCATAGAATTTTCCAGGCAAGAATACCGGAGTGGGTTGCCATTTCTTTCTCCAGGGGGTTAACTAAGGTTAAATGAGATCATCAAGGTGGCCCTAATCTGATGCTTGGTGTCCTTATCAGGAGACATTAAGATGCAGACACACAGGGCAGAGCCCATGTGGACAAATGGAGAAGGTGGCCGTCCACAAGCTAAGGAGAGAGGCCTCAGAGAAAACCAAACTTGCTGACATTTTGATCTTGGGGTTCCAACCTCCAGAACTGTAGGACAATGATTTTCTGTGGTTTACGAGGCTCTAGTCTGTGGTGTTTTGTTACAGCAGCCCTAGCAGGAATTCATCCCCTAGGAATATGTGTAAATAACAGAATGGTTCTGGAATTTGTGCCTCATTCTTGCTCAGGAGCCATGCTAATCATCTGTGTATCAGTCTAATTTTAGCAGACATGCTACCAAGGCTAGCCCTCGGCATGGATTTCTTAACCCCCAAATTTACCAAAGCTTTAAAACCTGAGCTTTCCTGGAGTTTCGGTCTCACGTCTTCTGTTGCCACATCCCAGCATTGCTGCCCACTTGACATTTGATGAGTGTAAGGAGACCCCACGTCACAGCATTTCTGAGCAGTTTCAGGGCCCTCCCCCCACTCGATACAGCATGTTGATTCACTTTCATATTTAACATCACCATGAGTACAAAAGCACCATTGAAAATCGAACCCTCTTAGAAATGGTGGCATGTGGGTGGGGAGGAACTGGGGATTGTGACTAAAGAGAGAAAGTTGGTCGAAACCTTTCTTTCACTGCTGTTGCAGGCAAAATGTTTCTCTGTCAAGAGAACGGCCACGTGTCTACAGAGCTCATTAAAATTCCCGTGTTTGGGTGAAAATATTGAAGTAAAGTACTGCAGATGGCAGCATGACATTACACATGATGATTTTGAAGCAAAGTCACAGTGTCACTGTCCCACTTTCCTTTTTTTTTTTCTCCTAGTGGGTAAGTTACTGGAAGCTTTTAAAAAATGATTATTTATGGTGAAAACTTGGACAGGCAATTATGCCTGTTTTTCAAGTTCACTTCCATGGTCTGCAGTGGCAATGTACCAGTCAGCAACATCCCCTTGAAAAGCCTCCAGGCAAATACATTGTTATCTAGCTCCCCACTGGGAGAATCCCAAGGTTAGATTTCAACCTATTTTAAAATTAAACTTCAGAGATATGCCCAACCTTCTCTCAAGTTCTTAAAGATAAGTTTACCCAGTGTTAACAAAGAAATAATTATTCTCAGAACCTAGGGCACCAAAGCTATATGAGAGCTGCTTCTTAGACTGACACACACGTGCTGCTCTGTAACAGACATGCAGACATGCTTCAGTTTCCCCCCATTCATTTTTAACCAGAAAAAATGAGTGCTTTGGGAACTCCAGGGATGTCTGTTTTCAGCAAAATCTCTGAAACTCTAGACACCAGGTCAGCAAACATATTCTCTTCAGGTTCAGGCAGTAAATATTTCCAGCTCTTTGGGCCACATGGCCTCCACCACAACTCTGCCTTGTACTCAAGGGCAGCCACAGGCAGTGTGTCTACCAACTGGTGTGGCCCTGTTCCAATAAAACTTTATTTATAAAAGCAGGCAGGCAGATTTGGCTCTAGGTAGCTTGCCAACACTGCTCTAAACCTGGGCTTGCGGATCCGCTGAGGAGGCCTCCCTGTGTTGTTTGAATTCTTGTGGACATTTTACCCTCCCTCCTGTTTTTTTTTTTTTTTTTTGTCTTCTCACTTAAAGGCTGCTATGATTCATATGTATTTCAAGCATGACCTGTATCTTTTTTTTTTTGGAGGTAAAATGTTGAGGGTGACATTGGAGACATATTCAATCACAGTGTTAGCCTGACTATGTTTTGTTCTTTCTGATTTCTTCCCATGAGGTCCATGTGGCCTGGGTTCAACCTTAGGAATAAGTGTTTGGATTCGGGACCATGCTTGTTTTGAAACTGGCCCAGTACGGATGAAGGTAATGGAGCAAATGCTATTCATGTCTCCTGAGGTAACGCATGTGCCTAGTAGGCAGATAATCAGCTTCGGTAGCCATTTACATTGGTAATTATATGAGGAGGTCACATAAACATGTGTTTATGAAGAGCACCCTGGATGTAACAAAATGCATTAAGCAATTTTCAAAAAGGTGATGTGTTTATTAATATGCTTATTAGCAGTCCCTCATAGCTCAGTTGGTAAAGAATCTCAGTTGGTGGGGAAGATTTGCTGGAGAAGGGAAAGGCTACCCACTCCAGAATTCTGGCCTGGAGAATTCCAAGGATTGTATAGTTCATGGGGTTGCAAAGAGTCAGACGTGACTGAGTGACTTTCACTTTCATTTTATCAACTGTCAGTTTCCATAGATGCTGAATCCACACACCGTTCACTCAAAGTCAATGTCTAAACTCTGGTGAAGATGGTCTAAATGTTGAGAATGGTGGTGAGTCTGTGGGAATCGGCAAACATGATCTCCTCAAGGCTATGCTGAGGCAGAGCTGGCCCCAGACTGTTCTTTTTGAAGGGATTCTCTTAAAGGGGATTGGGCTGCTAGGCTGGTTCCCATATGTCCAGGCTGCAGCAGATCCCCAGCAGAGTAAAGCAAACCATTTCCAGGAACTTTTTCTGGGGCAGGTATATATGCAGGGAGGTTTTTGATAGCTTCTGGCCTCATTTTAATTCTAAGCTTATAAAAGCATTATAGAAGTGATGACCTTGAACGCGAAGTTGAAGCTGGCCAAGGATGTCTCTTCTGTCACATAAAATCCACTCACACCACACTTGATACACTTCGTATGGATTAATTTAAGAGTAAACTCCATCGTCCACATGTGGCCTATGGTACTTGTGGGCTGAAGAGCGGGCAGGAATCTGTGGCTGGCCTTCACATCTTGACCTGGAGTCACTTGAATTCCGGCTTTGTGTCAGCACTTATAGGAAAGTAAAGCCATTCCAGAGGCTTACCTGTACAATCAAGGACTTTGTTTACTTTTATCTTTCTTGCCAGCTTGGAAATCTTATTACGTGGGCTGAGCTGCAGAAATAGACAAAACTACATAGAACAACCTGCTTCATGGAACAACCTTGGAAAGTGTGGTGACTGAGATACAGGTAGGCATTTAAGTGGGGGGAGTTTCCATGCTAAATATACTCAAAGGACCAGACGAGTGAATCCACATGGAAAACATACATTGGGTGCTTGGAGACTGTGCTTTCTATAGACAGGCTGTATAAAACCGTATCAAGGAAAGTCTCTAGGGGAAGAAATGAGAATCTGTTCAAGGCATTGGGATCAAAAGTTCTGCTAAACTTGTTTTAATTATTGGCTGAAACTTGATGGAAAGAGAAAAAAATCCTCCAGGTGATACAAAGTAGACCTTCATGCTCCACAGAAGTTTATTCGAAATATTTCCCATCTCCACCCTAATTTGGCAAGCTTTGAATATGTGTATTCAGTGCATATGTAAACCTCTTGGATCCTTGGACTGTGCTGTTCAATATGGTAGCCACTAGCCCAGGTTTCTAGTAAGCACTTGAAATGGGGCCACTGCGACTAAGGAACTCAGTTGTTAATTCTATTGAATTCTAGTTACTTTTATTGAATTTCAGCGTGTGGCTGTTGGTCATCTTATTATGACATCACAGATAAAGAACACTTCCATCATTGCAGAACATTCTCCTTAGACCATGCACAGTTCTAGTGTGTGACAGGTCAATTTTTTTGTGCATAAAATTGTTTTTCATATTGAAGACTTTGTTTTCTACCAACTGGCAAAGTTTAAAAAAGAATGCTATGAAGAAGACAACTTAACTCTTAAGGTTTTGTTAAAACCTTCTTAACATTTGCTCAAACCTCTTCCTCTCACTCTCCCATTCTGAGTAATTCTGTTTATTCCTGTATGTAGCATTTTATATTTAATTATTTCTAATGTAGCTAAATACAAATATACCAATTTCAGGAAAGAAACTTCTTTAATTAGTTGTACTTGAAATGTCCTCATGGATCCTTCCTGTAATAACTGAGAGAACCATTCTCTATTCCCAGTGGGAAAAATGAAAAAGAGAAAGACCTGTTTTCTTCATTCACGCCAAACAGGAAAACGCTGTGGTTTAGCAATGGATAATTAAGTGGGAGGAAGCTTCTTAGGTCTTTAAAATAGAGTAACAAAACACTTATGTCAACTTACCTTGCTCTTCTTCCTAATTTCTCCAAAGAGTATCTGTGAATACCTCATTTAGGCTTTTTTTGGGGTGGGGGTGTCTCACTTGAAGTACATATTAGCTTCAGGAAAAAGAGATCTTATTTTTTAATCACGGTTTACAACCTAATGTGGCATATTTCAGAATGTAGCTGATGATCTCAAAAAGGTCATATACCAGCAAAATGGTCATTTTCTGATATTGTTATCAAGAAAAATGAATGGAAAGCAAGATACATTAAAATTACTAAAATCTAAGATCCTTGAGGGCACCAATCTTGTATGTTTTGTCCCCAGGGTAAACCCAGGTGCGCCCCGCCCCCCTCCCCGTGCTTGAGCTGTTGGAATTTTCTATGCCCCTTAAATGTGAGTCAGCTTGTGTACTGTTATTGGGTAAGAAGTGTTTCCCAGGCGGCTCAGTCGTAAAGAATCTGCCTGCCAATGCTGGAGACACGGGGTCGATCCCTGAGTTAGGGAGATCACCTGGAGGAGGAAATGGGCGCCCACTTCAGTATTCTTGCCTGGGGAATCTCATGGACAGAGGAGCCAGGCGGGGACTGTAGTTCATGGGGTCACAAAGAGTTGGACACGACTTTATGACCAAACATCAACAGCAGGGTAAGAACTGCTGAATATTGGGGATCAGGGTTATTGCTGAGTGATCTGTCTAGGTCTTAAGCCCTCCTGTTTTGGGGACAAGGCAGCAACTTGGGGTGAGTAGATAAGACTCCTGTTGTCTTCATTTAATTGTTTCCTCTGTCAGAGAAGGGTTTCTCAAAGGCAGACCCAACATCACAGATGGACAGACTTAACTGTACCAACTGGCACTTACACTTTAAAACGATACTCAACTTTTTTTTTTTTTCCTTTCAGATTTATTGAGCTGTGATTGACGTACAGTGCTGTATCAGTTTAAGATGTCCAGCAAAATGATTTGACTCACATACATCATAAAGTGATGATCACCATAAGTTTAGTGAACATCCATCATGCCATACAGATACAAAATTAAAGAACTAGAACAATTTTTTTCTGTGTGGTGAAAACTTTTAGGATTTACTCTATTAATGACTTTCGTATATGACATGGAAGAGTGCTCATCTTCCTGATGGATGTGAAATAGGATGAGAGTGAGAGGGGAGTCTTCCTTTGCTTTATATCAACCGCCAGTTGCCCTTCCTTCCCTATTTTGTCTCATCCTTGCACTGTCAGAAACATGTAAGTAACATTTGCTTTGCTTGCTTACTCGATCAGTCGTGTCTGACTCTGTGACCCTATGTACTGTAGCCTGCCAGGTTCCTCTGTCCATGGGATTCTCTAGGCATGAACCCTGGAGTGGGTTGCCATTTCCTTCTCCCGGGGATCTTCCCCACCCAGGGACTGAACCCACATGTCCTGTGTCTCCTGGATCTCAGGCGGATTCTTTACCCACTGAGCCACTGAGGAACACAGCTCCCCACTAAAAGATTGCCAACACCTTTCCCAAATAATAGTGGTCAACATACTTGATAGACTTCAGCTGTCTATTTTGGGAGCCCTGGCAACAAATTTAACTAAAAAAGAAGTCAAAATTTTAAAAAGAAACACTGCTTTATTCTTAAATGTGGAAACAATACAGACCACCAGCTAAGCTAATAGTTTTTTGAGAAAGTTGAATACACATATAAATGAAAGGCGACAAAATGGATTCATGTGTAAAAAGAGGCCCCAGTTTGCTGGCAAATCACTGCTACTCTGAGCTCTCCACTCATAAATAACAATGATCTGAAGAAGCTACAAAGCAATCTGCAAACCCTGTAATAGTACTAACTCCAAATAAATGAAAGCACAGTGCAGTTTTTCTGTGTCTTTTCTGTGTCTTTCTCCAGCCTGCTCTTTCTCTTTTTTTTT
>SJYX01011937.1:95398-111875 GCA_006410675.1 Oreotragus oreotragus
GATGTCTGGCTTAGGTGAATGATGAAACCATCGTAGTTATCTGGGTCATGAAGATGTTTTTTGTATAGTTTTTCTGTGTATTCTTGCCACCTCTTCTTAATATCTTCTGCTTCTGTTAAATCCATACCATTTCTGTCCTTTATTGTGCCAATTTCTTTGCATGAAATGTTCCCTTGGTATTTCTAATTTTCTTGAAGAGATCTCTAGTCATTCCCATTCTATTTTTTTTTTTTTTCTCTCTTAATTTGCATTGATCACTGCAGAAGGCTTTTAAATCTCTCTGCTATTCTTTGGAACTCTGCATTTAAATGGGTATATCTTTCCTTTTCACCTTTGCTTTTCACTTTTCTTCTTTTCTCAGCTATTTGTAAGCTATTTGCAATTTCCAGAGGGCTGCACCAATCACATTCCCACAAACAGTATACATGTGAAAGTGAAAGTGTTGCTCAGTCGTGTCTGACTCTTTGTGACCCCATGGACTATACAGTCAATGAAATTCACTAGGCCAGAATACTGGGTGGATAGCCTTTCCCTTCTCCAGGGAATCTTCCCAACCCAGGGACTGAACCCAGGTCTTCCACATTGCAGGAAGCTTCTTTACCAGCTGAGCCACAGGAGATGCCCAACAATGTACATAGGTTCCCCCAAAGGATATTTTTAGAAGACATTATGTAATTCTAACGTGTAGTTAATATAAGATATGCCTACATAGTTAATTTGTAAAGATTCCTGTCATTTCACTAGGGCACTATATTAGTTTCCTATTTCTACTAAAACAGATGACCACAAACTTAGTGTTTAAAACAATGCACATTTTTAATCATACAATTCTGAAGCTCAGAAGTCTGGAGTGGGTCTCAGTGGGCTGAAAGGGTCAGTGGGGCTGGCTTTCTTCTGAACCCTCTAGGGGGAATCTGTTTTCTCGCCTTTCCCCATTTCTCAGGCTGTGTGCATCCCCCAATGATGGCCTTGCATCACTCCGATCTCTGTTTCTGTCATCACATCTCCCTTGCCTCTGACCTGTAAACCTCCTTCTTTCGCTTTCAAGAACCTTTTGTGATTACACTGGGTTCATTCAGATAATCCAAGAAAATGTCCCCATCTCAGGATCCTTGACTTGGTTACGATTGGGACGTCTCTCTTGCTCTATAAAGTAACTTTTTCACTGACCCCCTTTCAGTGAAAAGGGGTTGATATTTTCTGAAGGCAATGGCACCCCACTCCAGTACTCTTGCCTGGAGAACCCCATGGACAGAGGAGCCTGGTGGGCTGCAGTCCATGGGGTCGCTAGGAGTCGGACACAACTGAGCGACTTCACTTTCATGCATTGGAGAAGGAAATGGCAACCCACCCCAGTGTTCTTGCCTGGAGAATCCCAGGGATGGGGGAGCCTCGTGGGCTGCCATCTATGGGGTGGCACAGAGTTGGACATGACCACAGTGACTTAGCTTAGCAGCAGGAACTTTCAGGAGAATACTTGTTTCCATGCCATGATAGAAAAGGATCCCAGACTGTCTCTGTCTCTTGGTATCAAGATCAGGATGAGACAAAAGTACAGTATTTATCATCATCATTATTTCTGAAAAATTTTAACTTGTTTATTTTTGGCTGTGTTGGATCTTCGTTGCTGCATTCGAGCTTTCTCTAGTTGCAGCGAGGAGGATGGCTCTCTAGTTGTGGTGCCCGGGTTTCTCATTGTGGTGGCTTCTCTTGTTGTGGAGAACCGGCTCTAGAGTGCAGGCTCAGCAGTTGTGGCCCACAGGCTTAGTTGCTCCAGGGCATGTGGAATCCTCCAGAGATTGAAGCTGTGTCTCCTGCATTTGAAGGCAGATTTTAAACCGCGGGATCACCAGGGAAAGCCCAGTCTTTATCATTATTATTGCAATTGTTTAAAAAATATACAAATTTTAGTGCTATTCTTTTTTTGAATTCCCAGGTAAAACTTTGGTAATTTAGCACTAACTGAGACCTTTTGCCCTACATTGGGAGGAATCACCCCGAATTCGATAAATAAAACATTCAGTAAAGAAGTCATTATTTAGGACCCAATTGGCCCAGACTGCCTGAAGCTCTACATGTATTGTTATCATTAAATAGTTGCAGAATATTTCAAATGGTTATATGTATACATACACATTACATAAAAAACAAAGGCACATTTAACATTCACACAAATCTAAACCAATCACTGGAAAATTTATACAAAGGCACGACCTGCCATGTTTAAAAAAATTTGTTTTCTACCTGTGGATTTTATTTCATTTCCTGACATATGGGAAGTAGAATAAAATGCTGAAGGTTATATATTATTAAAGGTGGCCATTTCATGTGGTCCCCTGACCCAGAAATCTCCACTGATTCCTCACTGCCTCTTTTAACTTTTCTTGTATTGTCTTCCTCTGGTCTTTCGTATGAACATCACCAAAATCCTTCCTTCCACTTTTCCCTTAACATCCTTGGTGATTTCCAGCATCCCTGTCTTTTATTATCTTACTGCCCTCTGCTAGGAGACGCTCCTCTTTTCTTATCCACTAATCTTAAACCAACCAACAAATCTATTAAAAAATCAAATTATTTTGATTTGCTGACACCTGTAGCACCCAGGATGTACCCTGCTCACTTGTAATCTTAAGCAAGCTCTTTTTATTTGTGGCAAGGCACAACTATGAATTGCTAACTAATGTATTAATTTTTTTTTTTCCTGGTAACTGTTTGCCCCCTGTCCCTTCCCTTCTTTTGAGGCAGCTGCCAGGGCATTAAAGTTTTATTAACTTGCCCAGAGGGTGAAACAGCCAAACCAAAGAGTTTGTTTTCAATTTGGGGGTTTCAAAAACTTGGTCTTTGAATTTCACAAGGCAAGGATCAAAGGGACTCGGGGGTCAGAAAGTTGGTTCCTAAGCCGGTGAACTGTAAACCGGTGTGTGTGTGTGTACATGTGTGTACCCTTGGGGTTTACAGACTTTCCAATGTAGTATGCAAGGACATGTGTGGCTTCAACCAATCAGCTTCCAGATTCTGAACTCCCTGCAGGCTCTTGTCAAGCTGATCTGTCTGCAGACATTCTTACCATCTGGAGGGTTTCATGCTTACTTTTCACACCTCCCTTTTCCCCATCTCCCTGCTTATTCACCCTTATTCTTGCTGTGATGGAAAAACTCCTGAGGGCCAAACCAAAGCACCCTGTGAAATACTGATACTGAGAAAGCAAAGTGCTCTAATGACTGACAAAAACTTCCTTTCAACTCAGTTTCTAATTCTTTATTTTGAACTAAATTGCTCTAAAATTATCCTGAGGCTTACCCTAGATTATTCATAATGATCTTTGATGATAGACTACTATGTTATGTTATATTTAGGATGTAACCCTGGAAAAGTTTAAAGAATTGAAGGACATTGCTATAACAAAATCTATTCTATTCCCAGTTACCTTTTTTTTTTTTTTGACAAGTCCTCTCAGTGCTATTTATTAAAATAACACTAATGCTGGCCTCTGTCTTATTTTAGCAACAAGATAATATCCATTCATGAAGAGATGAACCAATTAGGAAAAAAAGATGCATTTCTGCTAGCATTTGAATTTCTATATATTTATCAATGTTTAAAAGATATTTGCATTATTCTGTTTAATTATGTACTAAATGAGCAGTGTATGTGAATGCCTCAGAAGAAAAGTTAAAAAAATTGAACTGTAAGGCCACAGAAAATTTTTAAAAATGTCAGTTTATTTACATTTTGAAAGGAATTATCATGTTTATTTACCAAAATTATTTCAAGTATAATGTTGTTGTATTAGAATTAATTCTGTGGGGAAAATGTAATGGGAATAAGACTTTAAGGAACATCATAAAACAAGAGACACATAAATTTATATTTTTAAATGGACAATGGTGAGAATCAAATTCTTTTGGAATTTAGATTCCTTCCATTGGGAACACTGAAAAGAGTAGAATAGCAGTTTTACTTTGGACTTTCAATATCTATATTTCACTGAAAGTCACATCTAGCAACCACTTAAACATTTGATAAAAATCATGTAGAAAACTTAAAAATATGTTGCAGTGAATATAAAGTCTTAAAATCATTTCATGGAAAAGGTGAGCCAAAATGACTGAAGGCCAGATTCTAAGAATCATTCATAATGATTTAAAAACAAGTTTTCCAATGAGCTTAATAACCTTTAAGTCGAGGGTGACAGAGAACATTGTTTTGAAGACTGACAGTGCATGGATTTGCCTCTGACAGTAGGTGGGATGTGGGGTCAGAGGATGCTGGATTGCATGGTGTCCAGTGCTCACTCTAGGCTGCATCCCTGGAAAGTCAGGGATGAGTGGGTAATAGAAGGAGAGCAGAGATGGTTGCATCAGAGAAAGCAATGGCACCCCACTCCAGTGTTCTTGCCTGGAAAATCTCAGGGACGGAGGAGCTTGGAAGGCTGCAGTCCATGGGGGTCGCTGAGGGTCAGACACAACTGAGTGACTTCACTTTCACTTTTCACTTTCCTGCACTGGAGAAGGAAATGGCAACCCAGAAAGTCACATCTAGCAACCACTTAAACATTTGATAAAAATCATGTAGAAAACTTAAAAATATGTTGCAATGAATATAAAGTCTTAAAATCATTTCGTGGAAAAGGTGAGCCAAAATGATTGAAGGCCAGATTCTAAGAATCATTCGTAATGATTTAAAGACAAGTTTTCCAATGAGCTTAATAACCTTTAAGTCAAGGGTGACAGAGAACATTGTTTTGAAGACTGACAGTGCGTGGATTTGCCTCTGATAGTAGGTGGGATGTGGGGTCAGAGGATGCTGGAATGCATGGTGTCCAGTGCTCACTCTAGGCTGCATCCCTGGGAAGTCAGGGATGAGTGGGTAATAGAAGGAGTGCAGAGATGGTTGCGTCGGAGAAAGCAATGGCACCCCACTCCAGTGTTCTTGCCTGGAAAATCCCAGGGACGGAGGAGCCTGGAAGGCTGCAGTCCATGGGGGTCGCTGAGGGTCAGACACAACTGAGCGACTTCACTTTCCCTTTTCACTTTCATGCATTGGAGAAGGAAATGGCAACCCACTGCAGTGTTCTTGCCTGGAGAATCCCAGGGACGGGGAGCCTGGTGGGCTGCCGTCTATGAGGTCGCACAGAGTCGGACACGACCGAAGCGACTTAGCAGCAGCAGCAGAGATGGCTGCGTGGGGGGAACACATGGGGTTTATGAAGTTCCATTCATATGGTTCTTCCTCATGTCCCTTCTGGGTCTGGAGCCCAGTTGCCCTCCAGCATTCACCTGTCTCGTTGACGCACCTGTTTAACTTACCTCCCTTCCCTGTCTCACTTTCCCCATTGTCTCACTTGTGCTTCCTGAGATCACCTTCCAGATACACTATCTGTGTGGGTCTGTGCCCAGTCCCTAAGTCATGTCTGACTCTCTACAACTCCACGGGCTGTTGCCTGCCAGGCTCTTCTGTCCATGGGATTCTCCAGGCAAGTATACTGGAGTAGATTGCCATTTCCTCCTGCAAGAGATCTTCCTGACCCAGGGATCAAACCCACATCTCCTATATTGACAGGTGAGTTCTTTACCACTGAACCACTTGGGGAGTCCCTAAACTGCTTGCACCCAAGCTCTGTTTCAGGATCTGCATTTGGGAGTGCCCCAAACCAAGATATGGGCCATGAGTAACTTTCTTAAAAGGAATAAATTTAATTTCAACTCAATCATCAAGCATTGATTGGGTGCATTCTAGGTTGTCTCTAAGGACACCCAAGAATTATTAATTAAGGCTGTATATTGTCACTCTGCTTATTTAACATCTATGCAGAGTACATCATGAGAAACGCTGGACTGGATGGCGTGCTGCGATTCATGGGGTCACAAAGAGTCGGACATGACTGAGTGACTGAACTGAACTGAACTAAGTAATTAGAAGGGGGTTGTTAGGAGTATCAGCTGCTTCTCTGTACTGAGTGTACATAAAGAGATTTGGGAAAAACTGATCCTGAAGAAATTAGTCTTGAAAAGAGATGATATGTGTAATGAGAAATTGCTCTGCCAAAATGCAGAGAAATGCAGAGAAAGCAAATGCAGAGGCGTAATAAAAGTTGAACATTTAGTGCACTACTTTTGCAGTAACCACAGTTTTTTATTAAACATTTTCCTTCCTTATGAAATTTGCTGCTGCTCCCTCATGGCGACCAGGAACCATAAAAGAACCCAAATATGGTGTCTGGTTTTAAAACAACAATTAAGCTTTATTTGTAAGGGCAAATGAGAGTCATGTTCTATAATGGAGTGGATAGGAAATAAGCAAGATTTCCCCCTTCACTTCCATTATGGCTTATATGAATGCTGGTAATGCAATTATGCAAATGTCTGGCTGAGGTTTGGAATGCCGCGTTTATTATTTAGCAGTAAAGTTATAAAATGTCTAAATTGAATATTACATTTTTCTTATAGCCATGGTCTAAAGCTTATAAACAAGGCTTTATTTTTTAGAGTTTTTAAAACAGAGCCTTCTGGCATGAGAATATATAGTTTTATTCTGCGTTTGGCCTTGAACTTTGAGCAGGGACACATGCTTATAACTCCAGGGGAGAAAACCAAAATTAGGCAAAATAATAAGCATGGTAATAAATTTAAGTTATTAACAAGTAGAGCCAGAGGACTTGGAGGGGTCCAGAGTTTCAAAACTCTGTTGGATGGTTCTTTTGTGATCTCAAGGTATATATGTGATCTCAAGCAGAAAAGATAGAGGTCTATAGTGACCCTTAGAATCATCTCTGAGGCATTGGTGTCAGTTTGTTTACTTTTTTGATGCACAGGGTTACTGAGTAAGTTCTTCCTTCACTGCAACATTGCAGTGTTTTAATAAGGAACAGACATAGGTCAGGAAAAAAAACAGCATGGAAGGCAGTGCTGGCTGCTTATATCCATAGACTTTCTGAGCTGGAAAGAAGCTTTACTATCATCCACTGTTTGAAAAAAAAATCACTTTTTGGCTCTTACTAGACACAGTGCTATACCTTATTCTAGTTTTTTAATCTGTCTTGTGAGGTGAGCATGATTATCTCCATCTTCTTTTTTAAAAATATATTTTATATTGGACTACAGCTGATTTTTATTTTCTTGGGCTCCAAGATCATTGTGGATGGTGACTGCAGCCATGAAATTAAAAGACCCCTGATCCTTGGAACGAAAGCTATGACAAACCTTTGTTGTTCAGTCACTCAATTGTGTCCACCTCAGCAACCCCATGGACTGAAGCACGACAGCCTTCCTTGTCCTTCACCATTTCCCAGAGTTTTCTCAAACTCATGTCCCTTGAGTCAAAGATGCCATCCAACCATGTCATCCTCTGTCACTCCCTTCTCCTCCCACCTTCAATCTTTCCCAGAATCGGGGTCTTTTCCAGTGAGTCAACTCTTCGTATGAGGGGGCCAAAGTACTGGAGTTTCAGCTTCAGCGTCAGTCCTTCCAGTGAATATTCAGGGCTGATTTCCTTCAGGACTGACTGGCTTGATCTCCTTGCAGTTCAAGGGACTCCCCAAAGTCTTCTCCTGCACCATGAAGGCATCAGTTCTCTAGTGCTCAGCCTTCTTTATGGTCCAACTCTCACATCCACACATGATTACTGGGAAAACCATAGCTTTGACTATATGGACCTTTGTCTGCAAAGTGGTGTCTCTGCTTTTTAATACGGTGTCTTGGTTTGTCATAGCTTTCCCTCCAAGGAGCAAGAGTCTTTTACTAATGGAGCACATAGGCAAACCTAGGAATAGTGGGGATTGCCTATATTCCCTTTTTTGACAGCATTTGCATTTTCAGAGATGCTTCTAGTGGATATGGGTGAGCAGTTGGGAAGCTACAAGTTTCCTTCAAACCTCATCACATGGACGATGGCTCAGGCATGGTGAACTGCCCCTCCTGGGGAATGAAGCAGCTAAGTAGGGGGCAGGCACCCTGGGGCTTGGGTGGGCAGAGTCAACTCCAAGCAAAGAGACCTGGAGAATGAGCAGGGTTGCTGTACCTTGGGGAAAGGTGAAAGGAGAGACGCTCCAAACCTAGTGATCCCTAAGGGCAAAGCTGGGGCAGGGTTGGGAGGCCAAGTCAACTGAGGAGGAGCCCATAGAGGAAGTGAGATGAAAAGGCCAGGAGTCTCGGGTGAGCAGGGATGGGTGTTCAGTATTGCCCTGGGGGGAACCAGCTGTGTGCGGCAGAAGCAGAGTCCTCTGGCAGGGAGGTACGGGGCTGTGGCTGGGGACAGTTCCCTTGCTCACTCCTAAGCTTACTGTACAGAGTCAGAGACAGATTATGTAAGAATCGTTGGTATTTCCAAATGCTATTTTGTCTCATCTTTAATCAAGATGACCTGATTTTCATAGTTCACCGGGCCTTCACTTTTTGTTTCTTTAAACCATCTTTTGTTTGAAGCAAACAAAATATATGTCTACATTCTAAGAGACTCTGCTTTTATCAAGAAAATAGCAGCATATTAAAATATGTGGTAACTCTGTTATTATACGTGTTTATCCATTACATGAAGTCTCCTTTGGTGAAATCTTCTCTAATAATTTATTTTCTTTTTTAAGATAAAGATTGTGTTTAGCCTCCTGTGTATTACTCAATTCCATATCACAGTAGACATTCTTTAACTATGTGTGTTCTTTTAACTAGGAATATTATCCGGTTTCATTGTTTCCAAACTGGAACTGATTTTCCCTACTCTGTAGTCTACATACAATTCAATCTCATCTCATCATCTCTTCCTGCGCTTATTCCAAAACACTCTCCACCACTACCTGTCCAGGAAAATACATTTTGAACAAAATTGACAAGCCCTAGTGGGTGTATTTTCCTACATTATTGTGGATTTGCAAAAATTAGGGCATCACATAGGCAAAGAGTAGGAAAAATACATGTGGAATGATATGATATGGTGGAATGATATAATATGGTACAATGAGAGGCCAAATAGCCAAGCTGGGAATGATGCTAAGCAATGATCAATAAATTAGGGTTTGAATACAATGAAATTTAGAAAAATTCAAACATCATGTAGAAGAAAATTTTGTCAAAGAGGTTATCAGGACAATGATATAACAAAAAATTCTGGGAAATAGAAAAAGGGTCTTATAACTCTTAATATAGACACAACTTAGTAAATGTTGCCTATTACTCACTTGTATTTTTCCAATTGAATATAGCTGATTTACAATGTTGTATTAGTTTCAAGTATTCAGCTAAGTGATTCAGTTATACAAATATAACATAGCCCATATGTATATATGGGCTTCCCTGGTGGCTCAGATGGTAAAGAATCTGCCTGTAACACGAGAGACCCAAGTTTAATCCCAGGTTGGAAAGATGCCCTGGAGAAGGGAATGGCTACCCACTCCAGTATTTTTGCCTGGAGAATTCCATGGACAGAGGAGTTTGGTGAACTACAGTCCATGGGGTTGCAAAGAGTCGGATATGACGGAACTAACACTTGCACTTTTTTCACTTTTTATATGTGTATGTGTATTCCAAACATGTATGCATATATTTTTTCTATTCTCTCCCCTTATAGATTATTGCAAAATGCTGAATATAGCTCTCTACGCTATATGGTAGATTCTTGCTGGTTATCCATTTTATATACAGTAGTGTGCATACACAGAGAAGGAAATGACAACCTACTCCAGCATTCTTGCCTGGAAAATCCCATGGACAGAGGAGCCTGGTGGGCTACAGTCCACTGGGTTGCAAAGAGTTGAACACGACTTTGAGACTAAACAGCTAACAGTGTGAGTATGTTAATCTCAGACTCCCACCCCCTTTCCCCTTTGGGAACAATAAGTTTGTCTTCTATGTCTGTGGGCCTAATCTGTTTTGTTATAGGTTCATTTGTATAATTTTTAAAAAATATTCCATATATAAATCCTATCATATAATAGTTACCTACTCTTGCAGGATAGGGTGGTGGCCAGGAGTGGCAGCTCAAGTCAGACAGACTTGAGAATAAATTTTAGGTCCATCATTACTGGCTGAACAAGCTTTTTAAGTCTCTCAGCACTTCAGTTTTCTTAGCTATACATGGGCATAAATAGATAACATCTGAAATGATTAATGAGATACCTGAGAAAGGTTAACTTAGAATAATTTCTTTAAACACATATTTCTTAAGCCTTTGCTATGTGCCATCTTCATAGACTTTATGGTCAAGAGAGGAAGGTAGATAATCAAGTGGGCACACAGGTAGGTGATGGCAGATGGAGAAGGAAGGAGACATAAGGTTAGGAGAGGAAATCTGGCTTTGTCTGGAGGCCAGGGACAGTTTCCTGAGAAAGCGGTGTTGGGCTGAGAGGTGGAGGAGAAGTGGGAATTAAATAGGTAAAATTAAATAGTCCTCTGTCCATGGATTTTCCAGGCAAGAATACTGGAGTGGGTTGCCATTTCCTTCTGCAGGGGATCTTCCCGACCCAGGGATCGAACCTGGGTGTCAAATGTATATATCAACAATAACTTAAAGTTTATTCCAGATCTAATGCAGGTTAATCTGATTTTAAGGTAGCATCACATGGCAATTTTCTGAGTTCATTCTGATGATTTCTGTTGCATTTCTCTATGTTTTGTAGATCTGTGTGATCTCTGGCACTAGGCAGTAAACTGGGTTTGGGTTACAGCACAGTGAAGGAATGAATATAAGAATTTCAGAAATAGTTAAAGCAGGAGATCACTGTGATCTTAGACTAGCAAGACAGATGCTGCCATTATTGTCAATATTTGGATTATACATTCTTATTGTAAATGCAGCTGTTGGTGGTTCAAAGGGGTAGTCTGCAGAAGATGAACTGTTGACAAGAATATACCACCTTGCTATGGGCCATCATTAGGTCCATAGTTATAGCCCGACAATGACACGTGTCCTCTTCAGTGGGACCTGATGCATCAATACATGTAACCCCCTCGATGTGCTTGGGATCACGGGCTTTTCTGGGGCCTTAAACGGCGGCCAGTGTGTCTTGATGGCATTTTAAGAGATGAGGCTGAATAGGTGGGCAGAGACCATATCAAGCTGGGCCTTTGTCCTCAGGGCAGTGATGAGCTAATGCAGGACTGTGCACCGGGGAGGGACGTGATGAGCTGCGAGGAGAGACTGAAAGTGGGAGAGAGCGGGTGAGTGCTTGCTCTTGCTTTCGTTACAGCAAGAACTGATCGGTGGTGGCTCAACTGAATGGTGACACAGACAACTGAGAAAGATGGAGAGATCCAGGAATTATCTGGGAGGTAACACTGACGCAACTTTGATGGACTGGGTGTGGCCACTGCAGAAAGGGAACCTGTTAAAGATAAGTCCTGGTTTCCCGGTTGAAAACTGCACAGGTGAAGATGCCATTCACTGCAACGCATAACACCAGACAGTACCAGCTTTGTAGAGTAACTTATGCTCATTACACGCAGATGTATCTCACAAATCTGAAACCACAGTGTACATTTTGCCTAACAACTTACTTTTATTCATGAAAGAGCACTAAGATTCATATGCGTATATCTCTGCAAACACACATAGGCAAAAATAATAGGTGTGCTACAACCAGTCTGTACTAGTGCAGGTGGTAGCAGTGGTATAGAATCTGCCTGCCGTGCAGGAGACACAGGAGACAGCGGTTCAGTCCCTGCATCGGGAAGGTCCCCTGGAGCAGGAAACGGCAACCCACTCCAGTATTCCTGCCTGGGAAATCCCACGGAGAGAGGAGCCTGGCAGGCCATAGTCCACGGGTTGCAAAGAGGTGGACACAACTGAGCACACACACACACACACACACACACACACACACACACACAAACTTAAGAAATTCAAAATTTTTATACTATCTGTATTATTATACTCTGACAATTTGTCATATGCTCGGCTCTTAGGTGTCTTTTTTTCGTTTTTATTTTTGGCTGCACTGGGTCTTCGTTGCTTTGCATGCACTTTGTCTACTGTGGCCAGCGGGGGCTACTCTTGGTTGCAGGGCGCAGGCTTCTCCTTGCTGTGGTCTCTCTTGCTGTGAAGCATGGACTTTAGGTGTGTGGGCTTCAGTAGCTGCGGTTCACGGCTCAGGAGTCCCATCTGTTAGGTTTCGTCTCTCCGCAGTATGTGGAATCTTCCCTGACCGGGGACTGAATTTGTGTCCCCTGCATTGCGAGGCAGATTCTTATCCATTGTGCCTCCAGGGATGTCCCTGCTCCTATGTTTTTTAAACACCTGTAATGTATCAATTCCCTAATCATTTATTTTCTCCTCAGAGAGGGAAATTGATGTTCTGAGGACCTAGCATTGTGTTCATGGCTCTGAACCACTTTGCTGCTTCATCTTCATCATCTCCCTTTTCATCCTGAGTGTATTCCAATTTTTTCTTTTTGCTTGCTTTTATTCTGTTGGTTTTTCTGCCTCAAGTATCCCTTAATCACTTCTGCCCCCAGCTGAACTCGTATTCATCCTTGGAGGCCTCTTTGAGAAGTTACCTTCCTTCTGAAGTTTTTTCTGGATCCCTATTGTAGTGTTTCTAATTTACTTCATTCTGGTGTGAGTTTATCTCATAGAATGTATGCATCTTTGAAAGTGTTAGTCGCTCAGCCATGTCCGAGTCTTTGTGGTGCTATGGACTGTAGCCCACCCACCAGGCTCCTCATTCCATGAGATGTTCCAGGCAAGAACACTGGGAGTGGGTTGCCATTCCCTACTCCAGGGGATCTTCCTGACCCAGGGATTGAACCCGGGTCTCTTGCACTGCAGGCAGATTTTTTACTCTCTGAGCCACCAGTGAAGACCCACAGGCAGACTTGCATTAAAGTGAAGTTGTTCCCATCAATCTCCTCCTTTAAGTCAATACTTTATAAACTTTTTGGATGATTCTCTCTGACTTAAGTTGGGTTCCCTCAGAGGCAGATCTTGAGATGAGGATCTGAGTACAAGTGGCCTCTTTTGGGGGAGATCCCAGGAAGTATCTTTCAGGCAGTGGGGAATGGAGACAGGGAAGTGAAGGACGCTTGTGGGAGGTGAGTTACTGAAGAGGTCACCTTGCAGGCACCCAGGGCTTCTTCTCTCTGGGGCCTCCTACAAGCTGTGCAGAACATGACTCAGGGCTGGTGCACCTGAAGGCAAGGATGCTGGAGAGATTGTTGTCTAATGTCAGTTAATCAGGGCTGGTTGAGAGCTGCTGAAAGGGGCCTTGACTCCCAGGGTTTCTTCTCTGGCCTGCTCTGCTTCTAGGACAAAAACACCCCAGCAGCCATGGGGCAGCTCATGCAGAAGCTGCAGATTCTTGCAGTTGATGAGTAGGGACAAGAGAGTGCTGAAGGCACTCGTGATGTCTGCAGTGCTGTCTGTATATTCATGGAATATTTTCTTACCTCTAGGTCACATACAACAGGGAAAGCTTCTCCCCTTTCTGAAACAATTAAGAGGAAATTTATCTGAGGAGTAAAAGAGTGTATTACCAGAAGGGAGTTGTGTTAGGGACCTTTTTTTTTTTTCTTTAAATTAAATGTACCTAGAGTTTTTAGCTAATATATTTTAATAGTGAACATTTTGAGAATTAGAGTCTAGAGTTTATAATGGCTGTAGAAGGAAAGTGGAAAGTAACAAGGCTCTGGAGTCTGACTCTTTTTAGTGTTAGTGTCACCAGCCCAGGGAAGGGGTGATAAAACCTTATCATGAGATATAGGAAGCATTAACCACATAGCTTCAGTTCAGTTCAGGCACTCAGTCGTGTCTTTGCGACCCCATGAATCGCAGTACGCCAGGCCTCCCTGTCCATCACCAACTCCTGGAGTTCACTCAGACTCACGTCCATCGAGTCATGGACAAGGTAATGTGAAACCTGTTTAATGAAGAACTTGGAAATTGGATATGGCTCTAGTCTTTAGTTTAGGGGTGTGTTACCTGAAGTCTTAAAAAAAATAGCAAATGTATTTTATGTGGAATACACACATGGAAGCAAACCGATTAGATTCTTCCCAGCAGGAAAAAGAAAACTGGTTCTTCTCATTCCACATTCCATATGTTTATGGCACTCATTGTCTTCTGATTCTTTTCTAATGTGTAATCTCTTCATTTCTACTCTTATTCTTCTCCCCTGGTGTGTGTGTGTGTGTGTGTGTGTGTGGGGTGTGTGTGTGTGTCTGTGCCCAGTTGTGTCTGATTCTTTGTCACCCTGTGAACTGTAGCTCACCAGGATCTTCTGTCCAGGGGATTTCCCAGGCAAGAATACTAGAGTGGGTTGCCATTTCCTCCTCCAGGGGATCTTCCTGACCCAGGGAACAAACCCACGTATCCTGCATGTCTCCTACAATGGAAGGTAGATTCTTTACCTCTGAGCCACCTGGGAAACCCCATCCTTCCCTGGTACCGACTGCTTTTTAAGGGAATTTTCAGATTTGTAGAATTTTTTCAAGAAATGTATCAATAGAGAATTGCAGTCACAGTGTCTGGGTTATAAAGTATTTAGGTGATTTGTTGTCCATACACACAGGGAGAAAATGTATGTAGATTGTCTTGTTTGTTTGCATGGTTCCTATCACAAATAAAGATTTAAAAGCAAAGGGAGGTTAAAGCCTTGTGTTACTTGAAATTACTTTCAAGAAACAGAATAGATCACTCATTGGCTGGTTTTTCTGTTTCCAAATCATAATACCAGCAGATTGCCAATCCACTCCAGCAGTTTAGTTTATTATTATGCAAAGTCCAAGTGAGTGAAATTTTAACCTCTGTTTCTAACCACTTTGCATTGATTTTATCTATAATTAACTTAGTGAAAGGAATCTGATGACAGATTCTTCCTTGTGCTCCAGTTATCTAACTTATGAGGCCCTCCAAAAAGTTTAATTTAAGTGCCTTATCCCGAAAAGTGTCATGTTGTAAGTAGAGCAGGAATATTAACCAAGAATTCTAGGTGTTTAATAAGAAACCCCAAATGTCATTGTTGGATGAGCCCACAGGGAGAATGTTTGTAAAATATGGTTGGTTATGTCTGGAGCATACTGTGGTCAAAAGAACACAGCACTGAAACCAAAATTTGCTTCAAAGTAACTTAAATCCCTTACATCTCTCGAAACCAATGCTTTTAAAAATTCCTCTTCCTATCCCTCTCCCATCTATGATACATCAGTTTTTATTTTTCCGATATCCTTCACCTGGTAAAATTTCTGCCCTAGCCCCAGCCCTCCAATTTCCCATAATTTTTTCCTTTGTCATTCACTTGATTCTGCCTAAAAAAGCCCTAAAGAATCAGTCTAGCATAAGTGAGAGCTCCTTGGAGAGCTGAAAAGAGGGAGACAGACTAGGTAAAGCTAAATCCCTTTTTATAGGGTAGTGAGTTGCTCACAGTATTCTAGGTGACTAGCCCCAGCCCTCCAATTTCCCATAATTTTTTCCTTTGTCATTCACTTGATTCTGCCTAAAAAAGCCCTAAAGAATCAGTCTAGCATAAGTGAGAGCTCCTTGGAGAGCTGAAAAGAGGGAGACAGACTAGGTAAAGCTAAATCCCTTTTTATAGGGTAGTGAGTTGCTCACAGTATTCTAGGTGTATGAGCCAGTTTTGTATGAGAAATGACACGCATACTTGCCCTTATTTACTTTTAGCATCCATTTTTTTTGATAATCCCAGAATTACTTTTGTTGTCAAAGCTTCTCAAAGGACTAAAATTTTTATTTTTATGGGTTATATCAAATTTATTCTGTAACTCTTCTCTGTTTTGTAAATTTTCTTTTTCAGATTTATTGAGATATAATCAATATACAATGAACTGCACATACTTAGTGTGTACAATTTGATGAGTTGGATGTGTGCATATATCCATGAAACCATCACCAAAATCAAGGTAATAAGCATACTCATCACCTCCAAAAGTTTCCTTGTGTTCCTTTGCTTTCTGGGCGGGAGGGTAAGACCACACCATGAAAATCAGATCATATTACATCCTATCCCCTGTGGATTCCCACTGCACTTTGAATAAAATTGAAAGCCCATAACCCAGACCTATGTGTCTGCAATTGTTCAAAGGACCAATATCTTAAAAAAAACACTTTATTTTTCTTGGTCATAACCAATTTTGAGACAATTATGACTATCAGCCTGGAAATACAGATTAAATTAATTGCTGCTCCCAACCAATCTTTACTCCCATAAACTATTTTTTTTCCTTTTTTAAAATATTACATGGTTATTTTTATTTATTTATTTTTTACTTTACAATACTGTATTGTTTTTGCCATACATTGACACGAATCCAGCACAGGTGTACATGAGTTCCCTACCCTGAACCCCCCTCCCACCTCCCTCCCCATATCATCTCTCTGGGTCATCCCAGTGCACCAGCCCCAAGCATCCTGTATCCTGTATTGAACCTAGACTAGCGATTCGTTTCTTACATGATAGTATACATGTTTCAATGCCATTCTCCCAAATCATCCCACCCTCTCCCTCTCCCACAGAGTCCAAAAGTCTGTTCTATAC
>SJYX01011937.1:129025-145462 GCA_006410675.1 Oreotragus oreotragus
AGCTGAGCGCTGAAGAATTGATGCTTTTGAACTGTGGTGTTGGAGAAGACTCTTGAGTGTCCCTTGGACTGCAAGGAGATCCAACCAGTCCATCCCAAAGGAAATCAGTCCTGGGTGTTCATTGGAAGGACTGATGTTGAAGCTGAAACTCCAATACTTTGGCCACCTGATGTGTGAAGAGCTGACTCATTTGAAAAGACCCTGATGTTGGGAAAGATTGAGAGCAGGAAGAGAAGGGGACGACAGAAGATGAGATGGTTAGATGGCATCACCGACTCAATGGACATGAGTTTGGATAAACTCTGGGAGTTGGTGATGGACAAGGAGCCCTGGCGTGCTGCAGTTCATGGGATCGCTAAGAGTTGGACATGACTGAGCGACTGACTGAACTGAGTGCCACTTCTAACCTGCATGTGCTGCCAAACATATGTTTGTTAGCATATTATTCATTCAATTAGAAAAACTATTACTCACAAGCAGTATCTTGGGGAAAGGAAAGATAAGATAAAAAGGCATGGTATTGACCTTCATATCTGACTCAGACCCACTCGTTAGGAAGAGAAAGATGAATGAAGTTTTCCAATGTTAAGTCTTGAACAAGAAGGAATAACTCAGAGGAACTGGGAAGAGATAGATGTCCCAGCAGAGAGAACATTTAAAAAAAAAATAGCGAGATTAAATATTTGAGAAATGCAAATACAGCTACATTCTAGTGTGTGTCAAGAGGACAAGAAAGCTAAACAGTGGCTAGAGGCTGGCTGGTTTGGACCACATTAAGATTTAAGACTTTAACCGGCAATGATAAAAGGAGGCTCTGGAGAATTTTAAGAAGAGTATGTAATGTGAATGACTTTTTACTGCCATGTTACAAAATCTGTACTTTCCACTATTGTTTTCTAACAGTATTACTTAGCATTCAAGGATGGATGCCTACACTAATTAAACAATATGGCTGCACACTGACCTAAGACATTCCTGAAATTAGGTCACAGAAAACTTTGGAGTTTGGACAGTCTACAATTCAAGACAAAAATGTACATTAACCATTAAAAGCATGAAAAGAAAACAGAAAATGAACCACAGAGCATACCTAGTAGAAAGGTCCAATGTGCTTAAGGAATGGAATTTTTCAAGAAATTGTTGACCAGGCTGATGGTTAGAAAAGTGATTCATTTTCTCAAAAATCTGCCTTTGGAAATGCATTTCTAACTATCACAGTAGCTGAATAGTTGCATTTTTGGTAACAATTTAATGTTTTGTTACACCATTTACTACCTCTAGGTTTGTAAGTCAATCTTTAAGTGGGCACACTTTCGGAAATGTTTCAAAAAGCAGTTCACTTTTGACTGGGTAAATAAAGAAGTGAAAAATCCATGCTGAGTTTTAATTGAGCCAAGTAGTATTTAAAAGAGACAAAATTGGAAGCTTTTCTTCATTCTTTCTGACAGCGTATGAAAAGTGATTGATACATGAACATCCGAGATGGATGAGATTGCAAACATGTGGCTGCCGTGCTCAAGGCAAGTCCCATTATGTAAACCAGCTGGACTGATGAGCACTTTCAGTGCTTTACATGATAAAGAAGACATGCTTTTCTACACGTTCTGCTAGTACAAAATGTGATTTCCAAAAGATAAAAATGTTTACCCTTGGCAGGCTTTGGCATGCATGGGTGTCACTTCAATATTTTATGCAGTGGAAATGTGGAAGGAGAGTCAGAGATTTGGGTTAAGCCTACAATCTACAAAATTCCTCATTTTTTTTGTTGGGGGGCTTATCAATACCTGCTACTTAGCAGAAATTTTTAGTCTCCAATTGTTGGCTTAAAAATGAAGACTTGTTAGGTTAAAAATGTTATGAATCACATTAGCCAAGCCCTTATTGCTATGATGACATTCGCTTCAATAATTTGCCATGCTTGCTAAAATTTTGGCAGATGTTGCCATGCTTTCATATCTAAGACCCCTCACAAATGCTACTTTCTTTGTAGACTTTCCCGATTCTGCTCAGCTTCTCACTTGTATCAGTTCAGTTCAGTTCAGTCACTCAGTCATGTCCTATTCTTTGTGAACCCATGAATCGCAGCATGCCAGGCCTCCTTGTCCATCACCAACTCCCGGAGTTCACTCAAACTCACGTCCATCGAGTTGGTGATGCCATCCAGCCATCTCATCCTCTGTCATCCCCTTTTCCTCATGCCCCCAATCCCTCCCAGCATCAGAGTCTTTTCCAATGAGTCAGCTATTCTCATGAGGTGGTCAAAGTACTGGAGTTTCAGCTTTAGCATCATTCCTTCCAAACAATACTCATTACTGATCTCCTTTAGAATGGACTGGTTAGATCTTGCAGTCCAAGGGACTCTCACCTGTAGAGATCTCTATAAAAGCTTCCCCGATAGCTCAGTTGGTAAAGAATCGCCTGCAATGCTGGAGACCCCAGTTTGATTCCTGGGTTGGGAAGATCTCCTGGAGAAGGGAAAGGCTTCCCACTCCAGTATTCTGGCCTGGAGAATTCCATGGATTGTATAGTTCATGGGGTTGCAAAGAGTCGGACCATGACTGAGATTTACACTTTCACTTTCTATAAAAGCTACACATTTGTTGAACAAATTATTTGCTCCTCACAGGAAATATGATATATATATATATATCTTTTCATTATTAATAGAGATATAATTCACAACCGTAAAATCAGTGTACATTTAAATGGATTTTAGTATTTGCATAAAGTTGTGTGACCACCACTATCTAATTCCAGAACATTTTTATCACCCTCAAAGAAACCCAGTACCCAATAGCAGTCACTCCCTGTTTGTTCATTATATTGTATGTGGATTAGTATTTCATTGTTTTTATTAAGGAATAACACTCCTTGGCATTGAGATGTCCATTTACCATTCATCAGTTAAATATCCATCAGTTGATGGATATTTAAGTTGTTTGCACTTTTTGACTATCATAAATTATGTTGCTATAAACATTCAAGTACAAGTTCTAGTGTGGAAAATGTGATATATTTTCATATATTGTGTTAGAATTCATCTTTTTTTACTTTTAATATTTATGTTTTTATTTTTATACATTTAAATATATTTGTCAGGGGAGTTCAATTTCCTCGATTCTGTCTCGTCACAACAAAGATTTGAAGTGATGGACATTAAAGCCCTTGGTGCATCACAGCTCTTGGACAGTCCGTGTGATAGTCCTCAGATTGGTTTTCTTTAGAAAATAAAGGAAAATACATCCTCGAGGGTTGAGGGCATGCTGACCGAAAAGACGTGACGGGAGAGTGAGCGAGCACATGCACGTGGGCGAGAGAGACCCTCGGGCTTTTGGCTCCTCTTTTTAATGTGTCTTTCCCTCCCCCGGGCCTGCCCTGTGTAAACTGGGCCCGCCAGGAGTGCTGTTTGTTCTACCTGAGGTCCTCTCTCTGGTCCTCAGACTTTCCTTTGTTCTATTTTCGCAGGCTTTTCCCTTCCTTGTCTTTTAGCCACCACCATTCTGGACTCCTTTTTCCTATTCTAAACTACCTAACATTTTATTAACTTTTAACAATTTATTAGAGAATGAATTCAAAATTAGAATATTTAAAATACATAAAAATGTACTATTAACATTTTGGCTTATCTTTTAGACTTCTCTGGTTGCTTTTATGATACTTTTGTTAAAAAAATTTAATGTCAATATATGTGTAATGTTTGATATTCTATTTTTGGTTATTTTCCTTGTAGTAACATTTATAGAGTATATATATTTCTAGGATGGAATTTTTAATAATATTATACATCTCTATATTTTATTTTAAATTAGGTTAATTAGGTTATATTTTTGTACATTATAACTATGATTCTTGAGGGCAATTACTTTGCTCTCTTCTTCAACCTTTATTTTTTTTCCCTTCCATTAGAAATAGCTAGTATCTAGAGTAGGAGAAGGCAATGACACCCCACTGCAGTACTCTTGCCTGGAAGATCCCATGGATGGAGGAACCTGGTAGGCTGCAGTCCATGGGGTTGCTAAGAGTCAGACATGACTGAGCGACTTCACTTCCACTGTTTAGTAGTCTCTCAAACATTTGCTGAAATTAGTTTAATAGCCATATAGAGTCATAGAATTTCAGATTTGAAAAGAGTCTTTAAGGGTCAGCTTATCCTGTCAATAACATCCTTGATAGGCTTTTTTAGTCAAAAGTTGGTTTAACTAATGACTATAATTTTGACTTTAAAATTTACATGTTTAACCTCTGTACTTTTGATTAAACTGTTTTGGAAGATGCAAAGGAGAATAATAAGAAATTTGTTCCTAACTAAAATCATGATAATGTTTAGCAACTTCCTTGATTCCTGTGTGATAAAATGTGAAACTTGGAGAAAGTTGATGAATGATTTTTTGGGCCAATTTAAAATTAAATTTGTGAAAATATATATTATTTTTTAAAGTTATGAAATGTTCAGCAAAGTCATTAAAAAAAATCTCAACTACTTCCAGTGTTGTCACATATTCACAGGTTGTTTCAAAAGGGTAAAATGTATTTGTTTTGCATGTTGGATTCAAATTTCATATTTCAACATTGTTGTTGACACTTTATCTACTGCTGAATCATAATAATATCACTAACTGTATATTGCCAAGTTGAACTTATTCCAGCTTCTAAAAATATCATTAATCCCATCACCTAGATTGTAGTATTGAAATCCTACCTCCCACTTCAGGAAACTAAGGCTTCTTGGAGGAATAGCTGATTCCAGGTTCCAAGGCAGGAATGCAAAAAACAGCTAACTTTCCCCGAATTCAAGGAAGCCACTGGGGACCACCTGGGCTAGAGACCACCAGGAGCCAATTTAAAGAGGTCACCTCAATAGTAAAGGATGAAACAATTTGAGAGTTTTTTTTTAAAACTTATTTATTTTTAATCGAAGGATAATTGCTTTACAGTATTGTCTTGGTTTCTACCAAACATCAACACAAATCAGCAATAGGTTTACCCAGGGACAATGTGAGTTTTAATAAAGATTTTAATTGCCATAGAGTGAACTCATCAAATGTATTTAAATCCTTAAATTAATAATTTTAAAAAATAATTGGTCATTTTGGGAAGATAATAGAGAATCCATTCATTGTCTTGAAAACTAGTTTAGAAAAAGGAAGAATGAAGCGTTTAGTCTGTCTTTCCCACATGAAGTGTTGGGTAACAAATAGTAGATGAGAAGCACCTTTGTACAGAGTATTCCAGTAAATACATAAAAAGATCTGATAGAATTATAATATCACTAGTTTGCAACACACGTGAAATACAGATCAAAGCATTGAGCTGCTGTCACAAGAGACAAAGTCAGACATGACGTGCCTTCTGATGAAACAATTCTTTGCTACCTATAGTCTTGCCAAAGGCCTCAAATTTGAGATTGATCATGCCTCTGGACTCAGCTGCTAATTTGCAGGAAGTAGAGGGGGCAGAGAAGCTTGGTGAACTGCACTGTGCATATGCAACCAACAAAATTCAGACTGAGGGAAAGAAGACAAGTTAAAGAGCTCGTGTTTCTTACAGAAACAATGAGTGGGAAAGAAGAGGATGAAGACGGACACTGAAGATTGAAAGTGACTTAGTAGATATGTTGCTTTTTAAAAACAAGATTGGGTAAGACTAAACTAAAGGAAGCATCTGGAGTTTGTCACGTTGATGATAAGACTATAAAATGCAAGGAGGCAGCAGAGAGGTGGCTGTGTTTGGGATGGGCCACGGGGAGGGAGTTCTGGGTGGCTGGCAAAATATTTCTTGACTCAGGTCAGGGTTTCATGGCTTAGTTTCCTATTGTTGCCATAGGCAAATTACCTATATGTGTGTGTGTGTATATATATATATAGGCTTAAAACAACAAAACTTATTCTCTCACAGTTCTGTAGGTCAGAAGTCCAGGTAGGAATCTAGAGACCCATAGCAGAGGGTCACAAGGCTAAAAGAAAATTCTTGGTCATCTGGGCTCCTGTCTGGGGGTTCCAAGCTGATTCAAGCTTTTGGCCGAATTTAGTTCCTTGTGGCTGCAGTACTGACAATCCTGTTTCTTTGCTAACTGTCAATCAGGAGCCCCTCTCAACTTCTCAAGAATCCTGTTTCTTTGCTAACTGTCCATCAGGAGTCCCTCCCAACTTCTCAGCACTACCCACATTCTTGTTACACTGCCCCTCCATCTTTAAACAGCAGTACTGGGTTGCATTCTTTTTGTGCTTTGAATCTCTCTGATTTTTCCTTCCCCTGAAACTCTTTTTTCTCTTTCCTCTTTCGTTTTTAAGAGTTCATATGACTATATTGGTCCCATCTTGATAATCCAGGGTAAGCTCCCTATTTTAAGGTCAACTGATGAATAAACTTAATTCCATCTCCAAAGTCACAGCAATATGTAGATTGGTATTATTATTATTATTTTTTAGACTGGTATTTGAATAATCAGGGGACCAGAATACTGGAAGGACATCCTTAGAATTCTGCCTGCACAGGTGTTTCTATCTTATGCATTTGTTTTGTATATTTTTCTGTATTTGCCTCTTGTTTTACCAATATAAAGGCTAGAAAGTAATGAGACATGAAAACTGGCACCTTCTTGTGAAATTAGAAAGCTATTTACCAACTATGATTACCTTTCTTTAGAGGAAAAAACCTCCAAAAATTTTTTTCTTATCAGAAATAATTTAACTTTATCTAAGAATAGCAAAATATGTAGATATAAAAAAGTAAATTCTGAAATTTACTGCTTTTGTTTCTGTAAGTAACTCTAAAGTGCAAGTGAAATTCACTCAGTTGTGTCCTACTCTTTGCAACCCCGTGGACTATACAGTCCATGGAATTCTCCAGCCCACAGTACTGGAATGGGTAGCTTTTCTCTTCATCCAGGGAATCTTCCCAACCCCGGGATTGAATCCAGGTCTCTTACATTGCTGCTGCTGCTGCTAAGTCACTTCAGTCGTGTCCGACTCTGTGCAACCCCATAGATGACAGCCCACCAGCCTCAACCATCCCTGGGATTCTCCAGACAAGAACACTGGAGTGAGTTGCCATTTCCTACATTGCAGGCGGGTTCTTTACCAGCTGAGCCACAAGGGAAGCCCAAGAATATTGGAGTGAATAGCCTATCCCTTCTCCAGGGGATCTTGCTGACCTAGTAATCAAACCAGGGTCTCTCTTTGGGGTCTCCTGCTTTGCAGGCAGATTCTTTACCAACTGAGCTATGAGGGAAGCCCCAAGTAACTCTTAAATCATTTGCAATAAAAAGCCATGCCTTAATAAAACATGAAAGTGAAAGTGAAGTTGCTCAGTCGTGTCCGACTATTTTGACCCCATGGACTGCAGCCTATCAGGCTCCCCAGTCCATGGAATTTTCCAGGCAAGAGTATTGGAGTGAGTTGCCATTTTCTTCTCCACGGGATCTTCCCGACCCAGGGATCAAACCCGAGTTTCCCGCATTGCAGGCAGACGCTTTACCGTCTGAACCATACAAGGTTCATTGTTTGTGGTGAGTTATGGATTCATAGGATACGTCTGCTTGAATCCATTTTGGTGAGAGCTTTTATAACAGCTGACACTCTGGTTTTCCTGCCATTACCTTCTGGTATAGTTATCATGAAGTTTTTTTCTAACTTATTTGTGGTATATCAAAGTTGATCTACACAAGAGGTGAGCAAATTTTTCCTTTAAAACATAGTATATACTTTCAGTTTTGTAGGCCATATCATCTCCATATTGAATTCCATCATTGCAGCCCAAAAGAACATATATGATACATAAATTAATGGATATAGATAGATTTGGTCCATGAGGCATAGTTGGCAAAGCCCTAGTCTACTCAATAAATATTTCCTTATTGTGTGTGTGTTCAGTATTTTGCTCGTGAGATATTTTCACTGGATTCATTTGTATATCATACAAAATAAACAAAATGGAGGCAGCCACAAAAACCTATAATCTCCTTTAGCCATAGCATAAAGTTTTCTGTCTTAGAACCAGTTTTTCAAGTATGTGTAATGCACATATCTGGATTCTTCTCTGAGCTTTGACAATGAAGCTAAGTATATTCATGTCAACCTTCTTATTCATTTATCCATACAACAAAAATTTATTGAGCAGCTACTATGTGCCAGGCACTGTTCTATCTGGTGAGGATAAGCAATTAACTAAACATAGTTCACTCCATCACCATGCACATATCCTAGTTGGCCTGCTGTTGATGTCAAGAGTCCAAAGCATAGTAAGTTTTTTCTAATAGTTTCTCCCTGACTTGCAATAGACCAGTATATGAATACAAATGTTAATGCACTTTTATTATTAGATATAAATATTGTTTGCATATGTTGGAGAAGACTCTTGAGAATCCTTTGGACTGCAAGGAGATCCAACCAGTCCATTCTGAAGGAGATCAACCCTGGGATTTCTTTGGAAAGAATGATGCTGGAAAAGACTTTGATGCTGGGAGGAATTGGGGGCAGGAAGAGAAGTGGACGACCGAGGGTGAGATGGCTGAATGGCATCACTGACTCGATGGACGTGAGTCTGAGTGAACTCCAGGAGTTGGTGATGGACAGGGAGGCTTGGCATGCTGCGATTCATGGGGTTGCAAAGAGTCGGACACCACTGAGCAACTGAACAGAACTGAACTGATGCTTTCCTATAAACTGACTATTCAATTACTGTTGAAAAAAATCTGTGCACCTCAATGTTCATTGTAGCACTATTTATAGCAGCCAAGACATGGAAGCAACCTAAATGTCCATCAACATATATATATATATATATATCATATGACACATATGTGTGTATATATATACATATATACATGTATACATGCACACACATGGAATATTTCTCAGCCATAAAAAGAAAAAAAATGTCATTTGCAGCAACAAGGATAGACTTAGAGGTTATCATGCTAAGTGAAGTAAGCCAAACATATGATATATAACAGAGACAAATATATGATAAAAATAAATACATAATATTGCTGATATGTGGAATTAAAAAAAATGTACCAATGAACTTATATACAAAACAAAAATAGACCTGCAGACATAAAAAAGCAAACTTATAGTTACCAAAAAGAAAAGGGGGTGGGGATAAATTAGGAGCTTGGAATGAACATAAACACACTACTATATATAAAATAAACAACAAGGGTGCACTGTATAGCACAGGGAACTCTACTCACTATTTTGTAATAACCTTTAAGGAAAAAGAATTCAAAAAAGAATATATATGTAATATATATTTATATTCAATTATATATAACTGAATCATGCCTGTACATCTGAAGCTAGTGAAATTGTAAATCAATGATATGTCAAGATAGAAAAGAAAAAAACTGAGACTCTCTGTTATATGTTTATTGTATTTTATGTCAGATTTATATAGGAGCCTGCCAGGATTAAAAATTATTTTGCAAAATTTTACTGTGTAAAACCCAGTGAAGGCCTGGGCAATGTGCCATCACACTTTGCTGTCTTCAAGATGTATTGTGTAAATTTGAGAGATGCTTCTTTCACTGGATATACTGCTGTAATTGAAGTCAATTCTAGTTGAAAAATCAGCTGGTGATAACTGGACATGTGGATAGTTTAGCTTGAGCCTCATCAATTCATCAGAGCTATCAACAAGTTTTTTTGAAATTTTATTTTTAACTGGCAATACATATCCATATTTGGCTTTAGGAGATTTGTTCTTAACTAAGAAGATCGCAAGACTTTTTTCTTAATTAAAATTTTTATTTGGTTTTTTAACTTTTTAATATTTTATTTTTTAATTTTTAAAAATGTTTATTGGGATATAGTTGCTTTATAGTGTTAGTTTCTGCTGTACAGAAAAGTGAATCAGCTATATGTTTACATACATCTTCTTTTTTGAATTTCTTTCCCATTTGGGTCACCACCTCAAGAATTTTAATAACTCTATAATGAAAATAAAAAGGAAAAGTTTAGCTAGAACTTACATTAAGTGACAAAGTGTTAGGCATTCACTTTCTCTTACATAACTGCCAGTTATGCAGTTATCCTCAAGCTCTTTCCTGGGATCTAACTGAGTGTGTTAGGGTTTCCCAGGTGGTGCAGTGGTAAAGAATCTGCCTGCAATGCAGGAGGCACAAGAGATGCAGGTTCAATTCCTGGGTCAGGAAAATCCCCTGAAGAAGAAAATGGCAACTCACTCCAGTATTCTTGCCATGGAAAATTCCATGGGCAGAGGAGCCTGGCAGACTATAGTCCGTAGGGTTGCAAGAGTCGGACGCGAGTGAGTAATGCAGGAGGCACAAGAGATGCAGGTTCAATTCCTGGGTCAGGAAAATCCCCTGAAGAAGAAAATGGCAACTCACTCCAGTATTCTTGCCATGGAAAATTCCATGGGCAGAGGAGCCTGGCAGACTATAGTCCGTAGGGTTGCAAGAGTCGGACGCGAGTGAGTATGCATACGTGCAACTGAGCGCACTCACGCGTTCTGCAATCCTATCCTTCCTCACGTACTCTTGCATGAGTTAACATGCCTAGGTCTAAAAATTGTTGAGTTACAACTTATCTCCTCAATCACATTTACAATATATTTAGGCATCATTTATATAAGTGGCTAGAGAAATTTTATTCTAAGATCTGAATAGCAACACGTTATTCTGGTAGTACTAGTTTTCTTTCTAAAAAAATGAGTTATAAATAGTTTAACTGCATAAACAAGTGAGTGGCAAGACTGTAGTATCTTGGAGTTCTTCCATAAAAACCTAAAGGTCCTGCAGACATTTGTTCTGTCAATCCCTTTATTTTCTGCATAAGGAAAAGGAAGCCCAAGAGATGGTGTGTCCAGTGTGACAATCCTAAAATCAGACCCAGGAGGCCTACCCCCTGCTGCTGTGAGTTCTCTACTGCTGTGGCATGAATTTATATAGCTGCAATACAGAGGCATTACAGGCTCTGTAATTGACTTATATATATATATACACACACACCACCCTTGACACTTGGTATGTGCAGTTAGTTAGCCTTTGACTTTCCCTGTGGTCAGATACACTGCTGGCAGGATATCCATAGTGGTAGGCAGTGTTATGTGACAGTGGACCCACTCTGGAAGCTTCTGCATGATCTTTTGTTCTACATCTTTAAAAAATGCTCTAAATGATTAAAAAAACCTTTTTTTTTAATTGGAATATAGGTATTGGAATATGATTTACAATGTTGTGCTACATTTCAGGTGGTGTACAGAAAACTGATTCAGTTATGAAAAGTGAAAATGTTTGTTGCTCACTCATGTCTGACTCTTTGCAACCCCATGAACTGTAGTCCGCTAGGCTCCTCTCTCCACGGAATTCTCCAGTGAAGGATACTGGAGTGAGTAGTCATTCCCTTCTCCAGGGGATCTTCCCAACCCAGGAATGGATCTCACGCTTTGCAGACAGATTCTTTTCCATCTGAGCCACTAGGGAAGCCCCGATTCAGTTATACATATACACATATCCACTCTTTTTTAAGATTGCTTCCCCATTTACATCAATACCAATATTGAGTAAAGAGTTTCCTGTGCTGTACTATAGATCTTTATTAGTCATCTATTTTATATATGGTAGTGTTAATATGTCAATCCCAATCTCCCAATTTATCCGTCCCCTCTTACCCCCTGTTTTTTCTGTATCATTTTGATTAACTATGTATGCTTTACCAATTAGCACATTGATTCCAAATTTGGGTTTCCATTGCTGAATCTTTTGTTTGTTTGTTAGCATGATGCATGTTAGAAATAGGCTTTGAGTGAGTGAGTGAAGTCGCTCAGTCATGTCCGACTCTTTGTGACCCCGTGAACTTTAGCTCTCATGAAAGAAATCAAACATATTTTAAACATATGCTGATTAGTTTATCTTCTTTGGAAAAGGGTATAAAACTCTATGGAAGTCTGAATTAGTCTTTTTTTGTTTATGACAGTCATATCTGATGCCCTAATTAGTTCTCAGTTCAGGCATCAGTTTAGGGGAACTTCTGATTGCATGGTTCTCTCTGAGAATAGAATCCTGCTTATGAAATCTTGTTGAGTCTGCTTCAGATGAATCTTTCATATCATGACCACTAAAAGGGCTTCATATAGCATGCAGAACAAGTCATATAAACTCTTTTACACTTTCTTGTTTATAAGTGTTTATTAGTAGATGTCTGTCTGTATGAAGGAATTTGACTAAGTTTTGTTTCCATTAAAATTGCATAGCCAAATGTGGGACAGTAGTGAACTTTTGCTGTCTCAGCCTTCTTGGGTGTCCAAGAATCTAAGTGTGCAAAACCAAACTGGCTTAGGTAAGTTTGCAACTGCAGGTGATATTTAATTTTCAGAATCAGTGGGTTCTTAAGTCTGCTGCACCTTTCGTATGTTTTCTCTTCTTCCTTTTATTCTAGACTTTTGCTAAGTTTACAAGAAAGTGGGAGTTGCTACTCTGGCTTTTTATGACTTCCTGGGAAATGATTGATTTTTCTGTCCAGCTATCTTCGCTTGCTGGTTCTGCTGCTTTGGGGACACAAAAGTCATGACTGGTCCAGTCCCCAACACCATTCCTTGCATAACTGAGCCAGGTCCACTGGTACTTGGTCATCGAGGTGGCGAGGGAAGCTGACCTGGAGACTTAGAGCTCAGGTGCATTAGTGGTCCACTGGAGATTCCAGTCATTATGGGCTGGATTATGTTCTCACAAAATTTATATGTCGAAATCCCTAATATTTGGTACCTCAGAATGTGACTGTTAAAGGGAAAATTGAATTCAAATGAGTTTTGTAGAGTAAGCCATAAGGTAATATGTTTGATTTCTTGGAAGAAGAGGAGATTGGGATTCAGAGTTACATAGGGAAGATCATAGAGAGATACTGGGAGAAGGCAACCATTTACAAGCCAAGGAGAGAGGCCTCAGGAGAAACCAACCCTGTGGACACCTTGATTGTGGACTTTCAGCCTCCAGAATGGTGGGACAATACATTTCCTCTGTGTGAGCCACGCGGTCTGTGGTGCTTTTAAAGGCTGCCATGAAGCTTTCCTGGTGGCTTAATGGTAAAGAATCCGCCTGCAATGCAGGACACACAGGTTCGATCCCTGGGTCAGGAAGATCCCCCTGGAGGAAGAATGGGCAATCCACACCAGTACTCTTGCTGGATAATCCCATGGACAGAGAAACCTGGTGGACTATGGTTTGTGTGGTGACAGAGAGTTGGACACAACTGAGCACGTACACTCTTAACTCTCTTAGAAAATTAATGCACCAGGTCAGTTTGTTCCAGATCTGACACCTTTCCTCCCTGCCCTGACCCATCTCTTTGGTCCGTTGCTGCAGCTTTGGCTCTGAATCTGAAAGCTCACACACTGGTATCGGGGTTAAGCCTTGCAGCATTCCATTTTGTGTGAGAGTGAGTTCCAGAAGGCAGTGTAGTGCCCAGTCGGCCTTGGGGAGTGGGGACTGGGTTTGGAAAATGAGGCACTTCAGACTCAAATGAGACACTTCCTGTAGCAGCTTCAGGCCCTGCAAGGAACTGTTAACAGAGATGTTACATTTTGGATTATTTTTATTCTCTTCTCTGCAGGTGAGGAAAACTCTCTCTGGTTCCAAGTTTAAAAATGCTCCAATACCACAGGAACTAAGATGAGTTTTCAACTCTCTGTTCTCAGTCCCCAAGGATGGATTTATATTCAAGGTTTGTGATTTCTCGGCTCCCAACTAGATTATCCATCCATGAAAATCCACCGTATTAGTTGGAAAGCAAGTCGTAAATAAACCCCAAGTTGATCCCGAGATTGGGAGGAAAAAGTTATATATTCCTACCTCCTTTAAAACACATCAGGTGGTGTATGCCAAATCCAATACAGTACTGTAAAGTAAAATAAAGTAAAACAAAACAAACAAACAAACAAACAAAAAACCACATCAGGTGTGCTCAGTCATATTCAACTCTTTGTGACCCCAAGTACTGTAGCTTGCCAGGGTTCTCTGTCCATGGAATTTTCCAGGCAAGAATACTGTAGTGGGTTGCCATTTCCTTCTCTAGAGGATCTTCTCAACTCAGGGACTGAACCTGTGTCTCCTGCATCTCCTGCATTGGAAGGTGGATTTTTATCTCTATGACCAACCTAGATAGCACATTAAAAAGCAGAGACATTACCTGGCCAACACAAGTCTGTCTAGTCAAGGCTATGGTTTTTCCAATAGTCATGAATGGATGTGAGAGTTGGACTGTGAAGAAAGCTGAGCACCAAAGAACTGATGCTTTTGAACTATGGTGTTGGAGAAGACTCTTGAGAGTCCCTTGGACTGCAAGGAGATCCATCCAGTCCATTCTAAAAGAGATCAGTCCTGGGTGTTCATTGGAAGGAATGATGCTGAAGCTGAAACTCCAATACTTTGGCCACCTGATACAAAGAGCTGACTCATTTGAAAAGACTCTGATGTTGGGAAAGGTTGAGGGCAGGAGGAGAAGGGGACGATAGAGGATGACTTGGCTGGATGGCATCACTGACTCGATGGACATCAGTTTGAGTAAACTCAGGGAGTTGGTGATGGACAGGGAGGCCTGATGTGCTGCGATTCATGGGGTCACAAAGAGTCAGACACGACTGAGTGACTGAACTGAACTGAACTGAACCAGCTGGGAAGCCCCTCAAATGCATTGTCAATCCTTAGAGTCTTAAAGTCAAGTCCAGAACAAGACCGACAAGCATCATGTCTGTTTCTGTTTTGTAGTATATATTTCTGTTCAACTTGTCCTCTGTCCATTGTCAATGATGGGCACCCTCCGCCCACCACTGACCATCTTGTTGGCAGCCATTTTGGATATTCAAGTATTTAAAACAGTTAAATAAAACATGGGTTTTCTGAAAGATGGGCATTGGGATTGGGATGAATCAGACTATGGTCTGCCTGAAATAATTTGTGCATCTGCTAGTTTGGGGCCTATCAGTTTTCCATCTGGAACATCATATTTATAGAAATATATTGGTTATGGTAGTGGAAGTTTACTACTTAACTTCTATGAAACTTGCTTATTATAGACAAGAAAAGAAAAGAAAACAAAACAAAACACAACATGAGAGTTAAAAGTTAAGTTCTATTTGGACAAAATGAGGACTATTGCCCAGGAGACAACACCTCATATAGTGCTTAGAACTGAGAGGAAGGAGTAGGGGGGAAGGTTAGTGTACATTTGATTTTGGTGAAGGGGGTGTACATGCAGCCAGTCAAGTTTTTTTTTTTTTTGCAGGTTTCTGCTAGTCACAAGGAGCAGAATCATCATAAAGGATTTTAGTGCTTTCCTAGCTGTGAGGAGATATAAGAATTGGGCTCAGAAAATTGGCTCCCCAGAATATCTAACTATCTGAAGACCTATCCTACCAGCTTTTCCCAGAGCACAGTGTGACTTGTTTCTGTTCTCCACCCTGAACTCCTTTCAGGGGGTGTTGAAGGTCAGCAGCTGCAGCTGCACATGATTTGATCCTTGTAGACAGATGGCAGTACCAGTTTGTAGTTAACACTATAAAACTGGAGGAATTGCCCATTGTATCTTCTTCCATGTGGCAGACATGGAGGAACAGCCATTTGTTTTGAAACACTTGGTAACTGGGCTAAAATCACATGGGGTGCCAGCTTCCTATAATTTATCAATGCAGTCTAGCTCCTAGGGTCCTATGTTGTTAGTGAATCACTCAGAGTTACTGGGTCTGGTAAAGAACTCTCGAGTACTAAAATCTAGTAATTAATAAAATAAAACAAAATAATGCAAGTGAGTAAACAAGGAGCTAGATGGTAGAGGGAGCCTCTCGTTCATCTCTAGAGGGGCTAGACATTCTGACTCATAGAGTTATTCTGTTTTCCTACCTGAATGAGTTAGGCTCCTGTGAATCCTACATATCATTCAAGATACAGTATCTAATTGGGTTTGTCTAATGAGTGTTTTCTTTTCAAGTTTCTGAAAAATTTTAGCAATCATAATGCAAGAGACATTTTAGCATTTTCTTTTTCTTTTTTTTAACTTATCTAGATACCAGACCACCTAACCTGCCTCTTGAGAAACCTGTATGCAGGTCAGGAAGCAACAGTTAGAACTGGACATGGAACAACAGACTGGTTCCAAATAGGAAAAGGAGTATGTCAAGGCTGTATAATGTTACCTTGCTTATTTAACTTATATGCAGAGTTCAGTTCAGTTCAGTCACTCAGTCGTGTCCGACTCTTTGTGTCCCCATGAATCACTGAACGCCAGGCCTCCCTGTCCATCACCATCTCCTGGAGTTCACTCAGACTCACGTCCATCGAGTCCGTGATGCCATCCAGCCATCTCATCCTCGGTCGTCCCCTTCTCCTCCTGCCCCCAATCCCTCCCAGCATCAGAGTCTTTTCCAATGAGTCAACTTTTCGCATGAGGTGGCCAAAGTACTGGAGTTTCAGCTTTAGCATCAATC
>SJYX01011937.1:153396-165929 GCA_006410675.1 Oreotragus oreotragus
GGGGGGGGGGGGGGGGGTTCATTTTTGGGAGTTCAAATAAAAAAGAAAAAAAAAGAACAAAATAAAAGCTAAAAACTAAAAAAATATATATATAAACAATATCATATGGTATCAATGAACTTATAAACAAAACAGAAATAGACCCACAGACATAGAAAATAAATTTCTGGCTACCAAAGGGGAAAAGGATGGGGAGATTAATGAATTTAAGATTAACATATATACATTACTATATGTAAAGTAGATAACCAACAAATACCTACTGTATAACACAGGAAACTATACTCAATATTTTAAAATAACCTATAAGGGAGAAGAATCTGAAAAAGTATTTATAATATAAAAGTTTAGCTTATATATGCATATTTAATAAATATAGTTTTTATATACAATATAACATATATTTAGTGTATATATATATATGCTAAATCACTTTATTTTATACCTGAATCTAACAACAAGATTTTAATCAACTGTTCTTCACTTAGGGCTTTCCTGCCTGATAACTCAGTTGGTAAAGTATCTGCCTGCAATGCAGGAGATGAATCCTGGATCAATTCCTGGGATGATTCTTCAGTTAAAGAAAAGAAAAAAAAAAAGGATATGACTACTTATGTGATCAATGGACCTAGACTTTTTATGGTCCGCTGTAGAATGAATAGGGCTTCCATGGTGGTTCAGACAGTAAATAATCCACCTGCAATGCAGGAGATCTAGATTTGATCCCTGGGTTGAGAAGATTCCCTGGAGGAGGGCATGGCAACCCACTCCAGTATTCTTGTCTGAAGAATCCTGATGGACAGAGGAGCCTGGTGGGCCACAGTCCATGGGGTCGCAAGGAGTTAGATATAACTAAGTGACTAAGAACAGCACAGCACATAGAATGAATAGGTCATGGACTTGAACAGCTTTCTGCTTTCCAATGAAATGAGAGAAAAGACCATCTATTGGCTTAAAGATTTTACAAATTAAATGATAAATACCAGTTGTTGTTGTTCACTTGTCCAGTCATATCTGACTCTTTGCAACCCCATGGACTGCAGTAATATCAGCACCAAGGCCAAATTTATGTGTGACCTTAAAAACCATCATCTTCAGAGAGTGGAAGTAATTCAGAGGATTATGTTTATGATTGTGGAAACAGCCATCCAATGTAATTAAAGAAGCCAAGGATCCTGGTGACTTTTGAGATTTATGAAGTCTGTACTAAATGCTGTACCAAACTTAGCCTTTGGGAAATAGCATCACACACTCTGAGGCTTCTAAGGACATTGTAAATAGTAGGTAACTCACCTTCTACCCCCACTTCCAATCATCTAGGTGGTATTTATCATCACAGCCTTCTGGGTTGGGAAGTAAAGTTTCATCCAATCTCATAAATTGTTAATTTCATGTAGAATGAATACAGAGTTGGTCTCTGTTTACTTTCAGGGCTGGGCATCTACAGGGAACTCTTTTTTTGTCCAGTAGCTGGAGGAAGAGTTTGCCTGCAAAGGGAGGAAGAGTGCTATAATTAACCTGCAACCTTCCACTTATAATTAAGGCTCATTTTTGCCTTGAGTTTTCAGGCAGGATCTATTTGGACTTTTACCCTTTCTTCCTCCAGTGTTCTATTACTCTCTATCCGTTGCCTGATCTCATTTCTTTCCAAGATGTGATTAATAGTTGCCACATTCTTTTGGGCCCCTCCAAGGGCAAAGGTTTAGCACAGGAAAAAATATGAATCCCTGGCAAGACCCACAAGGACTGTAATTCCCTCCATGAAGGTTCTACCTTGGCTCATATGATGCTGCGTCTCCCTCCTCTATAGCAAGGTTCTCCAACAAGCCCCCCAAAATCCGTAGAGAATCAGACACAAACTGCAACAGGTTATGTCACTTTCTAACAGGAGAGATAGTCCATCAAGCTTCTTAGACTTACTAGCTTAGTATAAAGATCTCTACCATATAATGGCAGTCTCCATGAACCTTGGTGATAAAACCTGTCTATATCTGAGAGGTTTTTCATGAGAAGTTTTACTGAATAAAGGGAAATCATATTCTTAAGACCTGAAGGTAGTAGACAGCAGCAAGAAAGGAAAATCTACTTGGGAGTTTTCAAAGGTATCCTACTTGGTGAAAGTGCTTAGTTTGGTGGGGGAATAAGTGCTGCTTCTTTAGGTTTTTGTTTTAACAAAATAATTTGTAAAAGTCACGTGGAACAGAGTCATTTGCATCAGACTCTTTGCACATTTAGATGGCAGGCACTATTTTTCAAGCCTATAAATTCTGTATTCAGTTTAAGAAAGTGTATTTTTGATTGAGGTTAACACAGTATTTAAGTTAATGGAAAACATGCTTCCATTGCAGAGTATTTCCACCAGAATTGCTGGATTCTGTACAACAATCTGTTTCTATTTTGAAAAAAAAAAAAAGGTGGTTCTGTTGTATGACCTAAATATTCCTCTTTTACTCTTATTTCACTCTTCTACACTCATGTGCTTTCTGCTTCGGGTATATTCTAATAAATGGCATAGTATGAATTCAGATGAGAAATGTTTCATAATTCTATATATCCTTAATGTTTCAGAGAAAAAATATTTTGCTTACAGTCTGAGTTTCATTTCAATATAGATAGCATATGGACTACTACAATCCAATTGAAAGTCCCTCAGTCATGTCCAACTCTTTGCAATCCCATGGAATAGTCTATGGAACTCTCCAGGCCAGAATACTGGAATGAGTAGCTGTTTCTTTCTCCAGGGGATCTTCCCAACCCAAGGGTCCAACCCAGGTCTCCTGCATTGCAGGCAGATTTTTTTTTTCCAGCTGAGCCACCAGGGAAGCCCCAAATGACGCTGGAATTGGGCAGAATACACAGTCTCAGGGGGCTTCCCAGGTGGGTCGGTGGTAAGGAATCCTCCTGCCAATACAGGAGATGCAGGTTTGATCTTTGATCCAGGAAGATCCCACATGCCTCAGAGCAGCTAAGCCTGTGTGCCCCAACTACTGAGTCCGTCCCCTAGAGCCCAGGAACTGCAACTACTGAAGCCCAAATATCTAGAGCTTGTATTCCACAACAGGAGGAGCCACTGCATTGAGAAGCCCATGCACCACAACTAGAACATAGGCCTTGTTCTCCACAACTAGAGAAAAGCCTGCACACAATGAAGACCCAGCATAGCCAAAGGATAGAAAAATAAAAAAAAGAGGGAGACAGTTATTCTCAGTCATGACTTGCTCTGATCTCCATGTACACCTATCCCAGTGATTCTCAAACTTTGGTTTATGATGTGATTGCTGGTGAGATTGGTAACAATGCAGATCCTGATCCCTGTTTTCAAATGTGTTAAATCAGAATCACTGCAGAAGGGCTGAGTTGTTTATGTTTTTAACACATTTTCAGTGATTTTGATGCACTCTGACTTTTGAAACTTACATCATTAGAATAAGGTTAACTGAATTGGACAGCCTGGGTCTTGAAATTGACGGGACCTTGGCAGTTTGGCAAGGATGATGGATTTCATTATTGTTCAACAAATACTGGATTCACAAGATGGTGGAGTTAAATGAAGTGCGCTCATCTTCTCCTGCAAAAACTACAAAATTACAACTCACTGCTGAACAACTGTTGACAAGAGAATGTTGGATCCAAGGAGAGGCCCCAGCAAGATGGTAGGAGGCGTGACATCACGTTTAGAATCAGACCCTGTACCTGTCAGAGACACTCGGAGGGCTCAAACAAACCTTGTGTGCACCAGGACCCAGAGACCGCAGAGAGTGAGCCAGAACTGTGTTTGAGTGTCTCCTGCAGAGATACAGGTCAACACTGGCATGCTGCAGGGGCAGGAGCTCTGGGTGCAGCAGACCTGGGCACGGCATAAGCCCTCTTGGAGGAGGTCGCCATTAACCCCACCATAGAGCTGCCAGAACTTATGTAAGACTGGGGAAACAGACTCTTGGAGGGCACAAACAAAACCTTGTATGCCCCAGGACCCAGGAGAAAGGAGCAGTGACCCCACAAGAGACTGACCCAGACTTGCCTGTGAATGTCCAGGAATCTCTGGCAGAGGTGTGGGTTGGTAGTGGCATGCTTTGGGGTTGGGGGCACTGAGTACAGCAGTGCATGAAACCTTTTGAAGGAAGTTTCCATTATCTTCATTAACTCCAACCATATTTTGGCCTCAGGTCAAGCAACAGGGAGGGAATACAGCCTTACCCATCAACTGAAAATTGGATTAAAGATTTACTGAGAATGGCCCTACCCATCAAAATAAGACCCATATCCCCCCTCAGTCAGTCTCTCCCATCAGGAAGCTTCCATAAGCCTCTTATCCTTATCCATCAGAGGGCAGACAGAATGAAAGCTACAATCACAGAAAACTAACCAAACTGACCACAAGGACTACAGCCATGTCTAACTCCATGAAACTATGAACCATGCTGTGTAGGACCACACAAGATTGTCATGGTGGAGAGTTCTGATGAAACATGGTCCACTGGAGAAGAGAATGGCCAACCACTTCAGTATTCTTGCCTTGAGAAACCCATGAACAGTATGGAAAGGCAAAAAGGTAGGACATTGAAAGATGAACTCCCTAGGTCGGTAGGTGCCCAATATGCTACTGGAGATTAGTGGGGAAATAACTCCAGAAAGAATGAAAGGATGGAACCAAAGCAAAAACAACACCCAGTTGTGGATGTGATGGCTGTTAGAAGTAAACTCTGATGCTGTAAAGAGCAATATTGCATAGGAATGATAGGTCCATGAATCAAGGCAAATTGGAAGTGGTCAAACAGGAGATGGTAAGAGTGAACATCAACACTTTAGGAATTAGCAAACTAAAATGGACTGGAATGGGTGAATTTTACTCAGATGACCACTATATCTACTACTGTGGGCAGGAATCCCTTAGAAGAAATGGAGTAGCCCAAATAGTCAACAAAAGAGTCCAAAATGCAAAATTTGGATGCAATCTCAAAAATGACATAATGATCTCTGTTTGTTTCCAAGGCAACCCATTCAATATTACAGTGATTCAAGTCTATGCCCTGACTGGTAATGCTGAAGAAGCTGAAGTTGAACGGTGCTATGAAGACCTACAAGACCTTCTAGAACTAATACCTAAAAAAGATGTCCCTTTCATTAGAGGGGAGTGGAATGCAGAAGTAGGAAGTCAAGAAATACCTGGAGAAACAGGCAAATTTGGCCTTGGAGTACAGAATGAAACAGGGCAAAGGCTAATAGAGTTTTGCCAAGAGAACACACTGGTCATAGCAAACACCCTCTCCCAACAACACAAGAGAAGACTCTACAGATGGACATCACCAGATGGTCAACACTGAAATCAGATTGATTATATATATTCTTTGCAGGCAAAGATGGAGAAGCTCTATACAGTCAGCAAAAAGAAGACCAGGAGTTGACTATGGCTCAGATCATGAAATCCTTATTGCCAAATTCAGACTCAAATTGAAGGAAGTAGGGAAAACCACTAAACCATTCAAGACCAAGTGAAGTCGCTCAGTTGTATCCAACTCTTTGCGACCCCATGGACAGTAGCCTACCATGCTCCTCCATCCATGGGATTTTCCAGGCAAGAGTACTGGAGTGGATTGCCATTTCTTTCTCCAGAGGACCTTCCCGACCCAGGGATTGAATCCAGGTCTTCTGCATTGTAGGCAGACGCTTTACTGTCTGAGCCACAAGGGACCAGACCATTCAGGTATGACCTAAATCAATTCCCTTACTATTATACATTGAAAGTGAAAAATAGATTCAAGGGATTAGATCCAATAGACAGAATACCTGATGAACTATGGAAGGAGGTTCATGACATTGCACAAGAGACAGGGATCAAAACTATTACGAAGAAGAAGGAATGAAAAAAGGCAAACATTGTCTGAGGAGGCCTTACAAATAGTTGAGAAAAGAGAAGAGGCCAAAGGGAAAGGGGAAAAGGAAATATATACCCATTTGACTGCTGAGTTCCAAAGAATAATGAGAGATAAGAAAGCCGTCCTCAGTGATCAGTGCAAAGAAATAGAGGAAAACAATAGAATGGGAAAGACTAGAGATCTCTTCAAGAAAATTAGAAATAACAAGGGAGCATTTTATACAAAGATGGGCACAATTAAGGACAGAAATGGTATGGACCTAACAGAAGCAGAAGATATTAAGAAGAGGTGGCAAGAATACACAGAAGAACTATACAAAAAAGATCTTCATGACCCAGATAACCATGACGATGTGATCACTCACCTAGAGCCAGACTTCGTGGAATATAAAGTCAAGTGTGCCTTAGAAAGCATCACTACAAACAAAGCTAGTGGAGGCGATGGAATTCCAGTTGAGCTATTTCAAATCCTGAAAGATGATGCTGTTAATGCACTGCACTCAATATGCCAGCAAATTTGGGAAAGTCAGCAGTGGCCACAGGACTGGAAAAGGTCAGTTTTCACTCCAATCCCAAAGAAGGGCCATGCCAAAATATGTTGAAATACCACACAATTGCACTCATCTCACATGCTAGTAAAGTAATGTTCAAAACTGTCCAAGCCAGGCTTCAACATTACATGAACAGTGAACTTCCAGATGTTCAAGCTGGTTTTAGAAAAGGCAGAGGAACAAAAGATCAAATTGCCAACATCCATTGGATCATCAAAAAATCAAGAGAGTTCCAGAAAAACATCTATTTCTGCTTTACTGACTATGCCAAAGCCTTTGACTGTTTGTATCAAAACAAACTATGGCAAATTCTTGAAGAGATGGGAATACCAGACCACCTTACCTGCCTCCTGAGAAATCTGTATGCAGGCCAAGAAGCAATAGTTAGAACTGGACATGGAACAATAGACTGGTTCCAAATTAGGAAAGGAGTACATTAAGGCTGTATGTTGTCACCCTGTTCATTTAACTTATATGCAGGGTACATCATGCAAAATCCTGGGCTGGATAAAGCACAAGCTGGAATCAAGATTGCTGGGAGAAATGTCAATAACCTCAGATATGCAGATGACACCATGCTTGTTGCAGAAATTGAAGAACTAAAGAGCCTCCTGATGAAAGTGAAAGAGGAAAGTGAAAAAGGTGGCATAAAACAACATTCAGAAAACTAAGATCATGGCATCTGGTCCCATCAATTAATGGCAAATAGATGAAGAAACAATGGAAACAGTGAGAAGACTATTTTTCTGGTCTCTGAAATTACTGCAGATGGTAACTGCAGCCATGAAATTAAAAGATGCTTGCTCCTTGGAAGAAAAGCTATGATCAACCTAGACAACATATTAAAAAGCAGATACATTACTTTGCTGACAAAGGTCTGTTCAGTCAAAGCTAAGGTTTTTCCAGTAGTCATATGTGACTATTAGATTTGGAGTATAAAGAGAGCTGAGCACTGACAAATTGATGCTTTTGAACTGTGGTGTTGGAGAAAACTTTTGAGAGTCCATTGGACAGCAAGGAGATCAAACCAGTGAATCCTAAAGGAAATTAGGCCTGAATATTCTTTGAAAGGACTGATGATGAAGCTGAAGCTCCAATACTTTGGCCACCTGATGTGAAGAACTGACTCATTGGAAGAACTTTCTCCCTGATGCTGGGAAAGATTGAAGGCGAGAGGAGAAGAGGATGACAGAGGATGAGATGGTTGGATGGCATCACCGACTCGATGCACATGAGTTTGAGTAAGCTGCAGGAGTTGGTGATGGTCAGGGAAGCCTGGCATGCTGCAGTCCATGGGATTGCAAAGAGTTTGACACTTCTGAGCAACTGAACTGAACTGAATTGAAATACCATGTCCTCTGCACAGGAAGGGGATTACTTCCTTGTTCTAAAGTTGGATGCACTTATAATATTGATTTTGGCCAATGGGAAGTGAGCTGATATGATTTACTTCCTGTCATACTTCAAGTAAGATTTTAACTTTATGTTGTTAGAGAGCTTTTTATATTTTGGGTTCCTGCCCTCTGCCATGAGAGAAGAACTTATCCCAGGGACTTTTGGGTACATCAAATGGAAGGATGTTGTACATCCTAGAATGAGGGGAAAAGATGCACAGCATGAAATATAGTCACTGTAGCTGCCGCATAGACTCATATGTAAAAAAAAACTTTTAGTTGTAAACCAGTGAGATTATCTCATACAGCATTATTGCAATAAAAGCTGACTAACACAGCAATTAACTAAACAAGGCAAACGAGGCGTATATTAAAATGGAACAAAAACCGGGCTTGAATTCTATTTCACATACTACTTTCAGGTTTCTAGATGCCCTTTATAAACTTATTTGAGGTTATCTTTAGTGTCTTTGGTGTTTGTTTTATTTTGACTTAACTTACATAAAAATGTTAAAGAAGGAGAAAATTGGCTTGTCGATAGATTTAGTTTGCATCTAGAACACTCTCAGAATTGGTTTTGATTCTGCATATTCTCCCTTAGTCCCTCTATGTGTTTTTCCCAGAGTAGGAGCTTTTGCATTTTTGCTGTTTGTTTGATCCACAATAATAACAAATAATAAAGCTTACTATACAGTCTATGGAATTCTCCAGGCCAGAATACTGGAGTGGGTAACCTTTCCCTTCTCCCAGGCATCTGACCAACCCAGGGATCATACCCAGGTCTCCGGCATTGCAGGCGGATTCTTTACCAGCTGAGCCACCAGGGAGGCCCTAGTATATGCTGAGCCATCCTAAGTGCTTTCCATGTATTAATTCATTGAATTCTCCAACAACTCTGTGAGATGGAGAATATTTAAAATTTAAAAAATAATTGTATTTATTTTTGGCTGTGCTGGGTGTTTTTTGCTGCATGGGCTTTTCTCTGGTTGTGGAGAGCAGGGGCTACTCTCGTGGCAGTGCATGGGCTTCTCATTGCAGCAGCTTCTCTTGCTGGGGGGCACAGGCTCTAGTGCGAGCGGGCTTCAGTAGTTTCAGCGTGTGGGCTCAGTAGTTGCGGCTCCTGGGTTCTAGAGCACAGGCTCAGTGGTTGTGACTCATGTGCATTTGAACTGTGGTGTTGGAGAAGACTCTTAAGAGTCCCTTGGACTGCAAGGAGATCTAACCAGTCCATCCTAAAGGAAGTCAGTCCTGAATATTCATTGGAAAGACTGATGTTGAAGCTGAAGCTCCAATACCTGGGCCACCTGATGCGAAGAACGGACTCATTTGAAAAGACCCTGATGCTGGGAAAGATTGAAGGCAGGAGGAGAAGGGGATGATAGAGGATGAGATGGCAGGATGGCATCACCGACTCAATGGACATGAGCTTAAATAAAGTCCAGGAGCTGGCGATGGACAGGGAAGCCTGGCGTGCTGCAGTCCATGGGGTTGCAAAGAGTTGGACATGACTGAGTGACTGAAGTGAGTGAGTGAGCAGGCTTAGTTGCTCTGCAGCATGTGGGATCTTCCTGAATCTAGGATCAAACCCGTGTCTCCTGCATTGGCAGGCGGATTCTTTACCACTGAGCCACCAGAAGAGAAGCCCGGTCGAGAATGTTAATATCTTCACTTCATGGATGAAGAGCTGGGCTCACACTGACCACACAGCTAGATGACAGCCATGGGAAGCCTGACTTCAGAAGCTGATCTCTTGACCACTTTCTGCAGCATGTGGGATCTTCCTGAATCTAGGATCAAACCCGTGTCTCCTGCATTGGCAGGCGGATTCTTTACCACTGAGCCACCAGAAGAGAAGCCCGGTCGAGAACGTTAATATCTTCACTTCATGGATGAAGAGCTGGGCTCACACTGACCACACAGCTAGATGACAGCCATGGGAAGCCTGACTTCAGAAGCTGATCTCTTGACCACTCTGTCATTGCCTCTAGAATAAGTTTTCAACACGTTACCCTTCTTTATTTAAAACAGCATGAATGCTCCTCCTAGAAAAAGCAAGTTACCTAATTCTCATCTGGAACAGAAAGATTTCAGACCTCAGCAGTAAAATGTGGGTACAGCACATCCTTGAGAAAAGGACTATCTGTTGCAATATTTGTTTTTTTATCCCTCTCCTCTTCTAGTTTTGGTCTAGAATATTTCTTTTTCCACTTTCTAATTCCCTCATCAGAGAAACAGAAATTATGGCTTTTCATTTCATTTTGACCCAGAAACCTGAAGGCAGATTATACAATTTCCAGCAAAGCACTTCATTAGAATAAAAATCCAACAAAACAACACATTTTTATATATTCCATGAGTTCATGGCAATGAGATGCAACTTGCACAGGGTAAAGTTACAATTTAAAAATTGTGTAAAATAATAGCATCTCTCCATTCAGGACCTACTCCCTACTCAGAGGCATTTTCCAGTTATTAGCTTTCTTTCTAATAATAAACCTGCAGAGAAATTATGAAGCTTCTTTTGTGGGCAAGAAGGTTGAATCTTAACAAATGTTATCACACCACTGTGTAATAGAACAACAATGGAGACAGATTTTTATGATTTCAAATTCTGTTGTCTAGCCTCCACATCTCATCACTTCTCTTACTTTGAAGAAATAGGTTTTAAAAACTCTTAAATGACAGCATAAAAACTACTTTTCCCTATTTATTATCATAATATTAAAATCTTTGAAATGAATTTAGCTCTCAATCTCTTTTCTACACAGCAAGCTCAATTGATTGAAGGAGTACTAATAAATATTATTTCTCCTTGGTACACATTATTATCAGATGAATGGTAAATAGAATTTAAATACAGCAAGAGATCTCTCATTTCTATGAAAAAAAAAAAAAACCTGCTCTGATTTTTACTGTCCTTTTAATTTTTGTTCTAGCTTAGTCATTTATTCTGCATCTGGGGAACAAACTGTTCTCGTTTCTCTTAATGATTAAGTGGAGGACAGATTCTTAACTATTTCCTCTAGTTGATCTTATGGTATAAAGCAGTAGTTTGATCTACCAAATTATTCTTAAATCTATTTATCTGTCACACTAACTCATTGTAAAAAGACAATGTTCCAAGAAGAGAATCCTTTTATGTTTGCATATCAGATTCTCCAAAGACATATATTAGCAACCTCAACTCTTCTTTTAGTATTAATAGTGCAATAAAAATTGTTTGAACAAATGGTTACTTTAAAAAATCTTGATATACTCTGAAGGGAATAGAATAGAAAATGCATTCTTTAATTTTCTCACCAAAAACCACATACTTCTTAAGATTAAAGAAAAGATAGACGGGAGGCAGAGTAAGAAGAAATTGATTGCCAGTCTGTTTCCATTCAAAGCTCAGACAAATGGAAACCATCTCAAAGATCCACGCACACTGGGAAACATGGGTGTATCCATTCTCCAGAAAACCAGGACCATTAGGATGTGAATGTATAAAGAGATTTATTAGAAGGAGTTGGATCATGTTATGATGGAGGCAAGTCTAAACTCTACAGGATGGGCTGACAGACTAGAGACCCAGTAGAGGTCCATTTAGAGTTCAAAGGCAGTATGCAGTAGAATCAGGAAGAGCTGATTTTCTAGACAAAGCCCAAAGGTAGACTGATGGAAAAATTCTTTCTTGTTGGAGTGGGGGCGGGGCAGAATCAGTCTTTTGTTTTATTCAGGCTGCCAGTTGGTTGGATGAGGCTTGCCCACATTAAGGAGAGCAATTTGTTTTACTCAAAGTCCACTGACTTGATCTCATCTAAAACATGCTCACAGAAACATCTAGAATAATGTTTGGCCAAAAATCTCATCATCCTGTGGCTCAGTCAAGTAGCCTTATTAAGTTAACCATCTCAGTGGACATAAAGAGGATCTAGTCCTTCTTTCTTACTGTCTCAGGTTAAGAAGACACCCTAAATTATTACCGTAGGAGATAACTTCAAAATTGTTTGAGATGATTACTTACTCAGTGGGCAAGCATCTTTCAGTCTAAGGACAATTTAGAATTAAGCATAGAAATATTTAATAGGACTAAATCTGCAGTAAGTATTTCGCTTGAGAATACTGTTACATTGGTATTAAAAGTATTTATAATAGTTAAGAGAATTTGGTCTATATATCAGTAGGGCTAGGTGTGATTACCCTGTGAATGAATAACTCCCAAATCATAGAGACTTAGAAGATTTCTCCTGCTTATGCTACATATTTCTCAAGGATAGGTAGGAAAATATGGTTTTTAAAAATTTTAGCACTTTTTTCTGAGGTTCAGTTCAGCTCAGTTCAGTCGCTCAGTCGTGTCCGACTCTTTGCGACCCCATGAATCGCAGCACGCCAGGCCTCCCTGCTCATCACCATCTCCTGGAGTTCACTCAGACTCACATAAGTCGAGTCCGTGATGCCATCCAGCCATCTCATCCTCGGTCGTCCCCTTCTCTTTCTGCCCCCAATCCCTCCCAGCATCAGAGTCTTTTCCAATGAGTCAACTCTTCTCATGAGGTGGCCAAAGTACTGGAGTTTCAGCTTTAGCATCATTCCTTCCAAAGAAATCCCAGGGTTGATCTCCTTCAGAATGGACTGGTTGGATCTCCTTGCAGTCCAAGGGACTCTCAAGAGTCTTCTCCAACACCACAGTTCAAAAGCATCAATTCTTCGGTGCTCAGCTTTCTTCACAGT
>SJYX01011937.1:167154-184381 GCA_006410675.1 Oreotragus oreotragus
GCGACTCAGTGACTTCACTTTCACTTTTCACTTCCATGCATTGGAGAAGGAAATGGCAACCCACTCCAGTGTTCTTGCTTGGAGAATCCCAGGGACGGCAGAGCCTGGTGGGCTGCTGTCTATGGGGTCACACAGAGTCGGACACGACTGAAGCAACTTAGCAGCATATATATATATATACACACGCACTTTCTTTTTCTTATTTTTTCATTATGGTTTATTATGGAATATTGAATATATTTTCCTGTGCTTTACAATGGGACCATGTTTTTTAAATATATTGCAATATTAATTTTTAAGATCAAAGTAAGCTTTTTTTTTAAAAAAAAAAAACAAACTACCTTCTGAGTGTATCAGAATCTCCCATTAAGTTTGTAAACGCTTATTAAAATCTAAAGGCCTACTCTATTTTCCTTTCTGAGCATTTATATCAGTGGAACAATTATTTTTAGAGACTTGAGCATGAAAGACCCACTTCAAATGTACAGTATAATAGAGAAAGATCAAAGATGCAGTCTGCTGTGTTTCTGTGCGTGCTTAGTCACTTCAGTTGTTTCCACCTCTTTGTGACACCATGGACCAGAGCCTGCCAGGCTCCTCTATCGATGGAATTTTTCTGGCAAGAATACTGGAGTGGCTTGCCATTTTCTGATTCAAGGGATCTTCCTGACCCAGAGATTGAACCCGAGTCTCTTGTGCCTCCTGCATGGCAGGAGGATTCTTTTCTGCTGAGCCACCAGGGAACTAACTTTCAGTCTGCTGGGCAACAGAGTTACAATCTTCTCTTTTTAGCTTATGCAAATAAATTTTTAAAAAGCTAAATTTTAAAAGAAAACAATTATGTTTTCAATATGGTCTAGTGTTCCTCTTCTACGTGTACAACCTTCAGTGCAGATAAAGTTCATGGAGGTAGAGTACTTACTTGAATTGGTTGGAAGTAGAGAAGGAAGAGAAATCCTGTATTTGGTGAAACCCACTGTTTACAGTGCCTTCAAAATGTGGGTCTATGTGGTGATTTACTTCTGATGAGTAAGACCAAGTAAGATATTAAAAAACATATGACAATTTATACAATGTGTGTACATATATTTGTGCAGATAAAGTTCATGGAGGTAGAGTACTTACTTGAATTGGTTGGAAGTAGAGAAGGAAGAGAAATCCTGTATTTGGTGAAACCCACTGTTTACAGTGCCTTCAAAATGTGAGTCTATGTGGTGATTTACTTCTGATGAGTAAGACCAAGTAAGATATTAAAAAACATATGACAATTTATACAATGTGTGTACATATATTTATTTATGGCTTCATCTGCACCACATGAAAAATTATAATGGCTTTGTGAAGACCACAAATCTTTTGCATACAAGTCAGAGTGTCTATTCCATGTGGCTTAGGAAAATGTGTAAAGCTTCCATATGGGAAAAAAGATTTTCTGGTACTGAAACAAATAACGAATCAACCATCAAAGAACCTACTGAAAAGTTTGACAAATATCACAAAACTTTGAATTCCAGTTTTAATGACTCCACATTTTATTTTACAGTATACATTGCCATTTTGTACCAGAGCTGCACAGACGTTTCCACCCAAGACTATGGGATTTAATATGTGATTATATTGTACGTGCAATGCATACATATATATATATGTGTTATTTATTTCAATTTGCCTCCAGTTTATATAGCCTACTAAATCTCCCAATGATTGGCTATTGCTCTCTCAGTGAAACTAAAGAGGTGCCAACTCTCTTGAAGTAAATTCCAAAACCTCAGAATAATGATTACATATTTGATTTATACAGGGTACTTCTCCCAAAATGCTCATTTTAAATTAACTCCACATTGAAGGAAACGATCATCTTAGTGACCGGCAGTGCTAGGTTAGGCTGACTTGCCTTAACATCATCAATGACCATAACCAAAATAAGAAAGAAAGGCAAACAAAAGGAAGAAGAGAACAAAATGTAACAAAGAAGCTAACATCGCATTAAAATTTGGGTTATCACATAACGTTGAACTAGGCTGTTCCTTCCTATGGGCCATGTGATATGATACTTGAGGTCCCTATATTCCCCCCAGATCCCCTTTCATCTGCATGCTGCAGTGCAGTAGTCCCAAACCACGGCTACAGGCTAGATTTGGCCCATCTCAGTGTTTCATTTGGCTTATACACTGTTTAAAACATTTTTGAGCCAACATTTTGAAATTGGAAGCTTTCACATAAAAATCCAGATTTCTGGCATCTCTCAGATAATTAGGAGATTTGGGAACTGGACTCGTATTACCACATTGCAGTCTCTGGCGAGTTGGACAGCTACTGCCCCCTTTAGATGGGCACGTATTTGCCATGGTCCTCACCAATTCCTACTGCATCACGACGCTGATATCAGTCCCCAGTTACTGTGCTCTGTTTCTTTCTACAGGTATCTTCACAGAAAGTATGTAAAAATATGGCCGTCTTTAACTCCGGTTGTTTTTTTGTGGGTTGTTTTCTCCTTTTCTCGCGCATCCACCGAGGGCTAATTTCTATCCCCTGTCTCTCACTGTTGATCGGTTTTAGTCTGAAAGGTTCCCTGAGGTATATTTGCTGGTTTGCTTTTTCTCCCTGAGGCCATATAAGGTTGGGCCTGGGGACAGTAGGAGAAAAGTGGAGAAGGGAGAAGCAGATAAGAATGTGTGTCAGTTTTAGCTGATTCTGCTTGGTGATGCTGGGACCTGGACTCTGCTAGCCACTTTTTACTTGTGCTGTGAGGTTCCGCCAGCCGAGAGGCCAAGAGGGGGCGCAAGAGGGACCACAAGGGTGGAGGAGGCTGAAGGGATTTGCTTCTTTTTGGTTCCCACGGGCTTCCTGTTTCTTGCGCCCATCCCCAAGCAACACTTCTTCACCCCAGCAGCAGCAGTTTCTTCGTGACAGGGCAGCAGAAGGTGGTTTGCCATTTTCTCCACGCTTGCCAAACCACCTTAACAGATACACATTACTATATATAAAAGAGATAAACAACACGGATATATTTTATAGCACAGGGAACTATATTCAGTATCTTGTGATGATCTACAATGGAAAAGAATCTTATGCCCATTCCCATTCCCTCTTCAGGGGTCTGGGTTCTCAGCTTAAGGTTGCCTTGCCTCCAAAAGTCTACGTTCATATATCCTGAAGTCTTTTGTTGTCGTTTCCTCAGTTCTAGGGAGTGGAAGCTGGAGTTGATACTTGGGTGATGCATTGGCATTCTCTTTTTAAATACTCAACAAATTTAAATTTAGTTAACTACTTACACAAAAATCCCTTCCTGACTGAATCCTGACTAACAGGAAAAGTTGATTAGGGGTGTGTGACCTAATTTGGTAACTATTATTCACCTTAATTATTTAAATGTAAATTTAATTATTTTAAAATAAAAAACTCAGCTTCCCAGTTATATTAAGCACATTTCAAGTGCTCAATAGCCACATGAGGCTACTGGTTGCTGTACTGGACGGTGCAGATAATAGAACATTTCTATCATCACAGGAAATTCTCCAGGGCAGTGCTGGTCTAGAGAAATGAAGGGGTCTTCAAAGCAGGGGGGTGGGACTGAAAGGGAGTGCTTCCTTCGAACCTGGAAATGAGGTGGAAGATACTTAGCTCTTGTCAAGAAAGATCGAAAAACAGAGAGAGATTCTCTGATTGCAATCAGTATCTTTGAATGTCAGTGAATTGCTGATTATGTGCAGCAAGTGTTTGAAACTTTGCCTCCTCATTATTGTGGATGGGCTTAGGAAATATGGAGTTAACGTGGACTTTGGAGGTTCAGCTAATTTATTGGATGACAGAATCAAGAGCCCAAATCTAATTAAAATAGAAAACCAGGTTTAACAAGATGAAATCTAGTACGATTAATGTAAAATGTTACAATGGAGGCTTCTCTGGTGGCTCAGCGGTGAAGAATGTGTGCAAATGCAGGAGACACAGGTTCGATTCCATGTCTGGGAGGATCCCACACACTGTGTGCCACACTAGACTGTGCTCTAGAGCCCAGGAGCCACAACTATGGAGCCCACATGCTGCAACTACTAAAGTCTGTCCTCCCTACAGCCTGTGCTCTGCAACAAGAGAAGCTGCTGCAATGAGAAGCCCTCACTCCATGAGAGAGTGGCCCTTGCTCCCTGCAACTAGAGAAAGCCCTCACAGCAGTGAAGACCCAGCATAGCCAAAAATAATAAATAAATAAAATTATTAAAAAAATGTTATAACGATTTCAGAACCAACTGAGCAAATGTAGAGTAGCCAAGATTAACATTAATTTATATGAAAAGGACTGAAGGTCTTTTGTCAGTCATGAACTCATGATACGTAGGTAATATAATAGGTCTGCCTAAAATCTAATTCAGCCTTAGGTTGCATAGATAGATGACCACAATGACAAGGAGGTGACAGATTAATAATAGTCCACTAACCACATCTTACCTCATTTGTCACACTTCATTTGGGTGCCACACTTGGAAGGTGATACTGATAAACTAAAAGATTTTCAAGGAAAAGCACACAGAACAAAGAGGGGATTTGACCTAAATAATATTAAGAAAAGTTGTATACATTTAGAGTACAGGAAGGAAGGCATGGTGTCATTCTGGGAGTTCTTATTAAATAGAAAAGTGTTCTTTTTCAGTTTTCTAGAAGGAAAAGTTAGACACAGTGGGAAGAAGATATATATGTCTTCTTTATGGATGAAAAAGTTTGCAACCATTAGAAATGTCCAAAAGTGAAAGGGTTCCTATAGGAGAGACTGTTTTCAGAATGTTTGGTTTTTGAGTAATAGGACTCTAATATTTTTTCCCATAATTCTTGTTATTTTAGAGTTAGAATCAAATTCTATACTGTGATTAGTTGAGATTTGTCTATATAACCTATATCTTTGGAGCCTTGAGTTTTTGGAATCAAAAACATAATTTTAAGCATCCTACACTTTCCAGGATTTTTATTATTATTATTTTTTACACAGCACACACAGCAAGAAATGGCTTAACTCAAAGAACTGTTGTTAAAAAAAAAGTCCATATTCCCATTTATTCAAAGTCTGAGGCATTGGAAAGGTTAACTTAATCCACTTACATTTTGTATTTACTTTCTCCATGCCCCTCTGTATGCTTGTTACACAGTCAATAGCCCTAGGGTAAAGGATTGCTTCTATCCAAGTCTATCTAGGAAGTTTGGCCTCAGATAATGTCATTTATGGTTAAGAAGGATCATTGTTGTGCTAAGTAATTTTTCGTGGTTGGCAGCCTTAAAAGTTGGGATTGCTGGCTGCTTTTTGGATATTATATCATAAGTATGGATGAGTTGCAGTACAAACATTGAAAAACCTTCAGTATGTTTTGCCCAAATAAAAGAATAACCATCCAAGTTATGAAGAGATACATCTTAAGTATTCTGACTTCCACAGTTTTTTTTTTTTTGTCTTTTTCTCCAGTTATAATTTTTCATAATGCTGTAGCCTGCCAGTGTCAACAAATGGGTGTGTTCTGGTAGGATAATTTAGTTGAGATTTTTCTCCTCTGACATGAAGTCAGAGCGTTAAAGTACAAACCTATGGGTTGCTTCTTTGTAGTAGAGAAAGTTGATTCTTCCCTGAAGTCACCTCTGGTAGAATTTAGGCACAACAGGACTGCTGCTATCTTGAGTAAACAGCTAATTTCTTATTATTCAGGAGCTGATCTTGTAATTTGTATCTCATTCAAGTCTTTCAGTTCAGTCACTCAGTTGTATCCAACTCTTTGTGACCCCATGAAATGCAGCATGCCAGGCCTCCCTGTCCATCACCAACTCCCAGAGTTCACCCAAACTCATGTCCATAGATTTGGTGATGCCATCCAGCCACCTCATCCATCATCGTCCCCTTCTCCTCCTGCCCCCAGTCCCTCCCAGCATCCGAGTCTTCTCCAATGAGTCAACTCTTCGCATGAGGTGGCCAAAGTACTGGAGTTTCAGCTTCAGCATCAGTCTTCCAAAGAACGCCAGGACTGATCTTTAGAATGGACTGGTTGGATCTCCTTGCAGTCCAAGGGACTCTCAAGAGTCTTCTCCAACACCATAGTTCAAAAACATCAATTCTTTGGCACTGAGCTTTCTTCACAGTCCAACTCTCACATCCATACATGACCACTGGAAAAACCATAGCCTTGACTAGACAGACCTTTGTTGGCAAAGTAATGTCTCTGCTTTTGAATATGCTATCTAGGTTGATCATAACTTTCCTTCCAAGGAGTAAGTGTCTTTTAATTTCATGGGTGCAATCACCATCTGCAGTGATTTTGGAGCCCCCTAAAATAAAGTCTGCCACCCTGACTTGCAGAATTTGGAGCATTACTTTACTAGCGTGTGAGATGAGTGAATTGTGCGGTAGTTTGATTCAAGTCTTTAGTCTTGTCTTTTCTTAGATTTTGCTACCAACTCTCGACTTTCATCATATTCTTCTATATCTTTTAGGTGATACTAGTGGTAAAGAACTCATCTGACAATGCAGGAGACATCAGAGACGCGGGTTTGATCCCTGGCTCAAGAAGATCCCCTGGAAGACTGCATGGCAACTCACTCCAGTGTTCTTGCTTGGAGAATCCCATGGATAGAGGAGGCTGATCAGCTACAGTCCATGAGGTTGCAAAGAGTTCAACACGACTAAAGCAGCTTAGCACAGCACACAAGCAGGAACAAGAAATTGATCATTTAATTTGGGAAATTTCATCAACTGCTTCTTTTAGAATGTTTATCCAATATGCCACCATATACATATTTGAGTATGAAAACAATTTAATATACTGTTGAACATCTGGTAAGGGCATCAGAAAGAAATGCTTACTTATCCGTGTCACTTAAAATAAATATGGATCAAAGCTAATATTGCTGAGTACTTACTATGAGCTAGGGATTTCATGTTGCTAATACAGCAGTCTTAGAAGATAGGCTTTTTAAATTTTCCAAGTTTTGAGAGGTACAAAATTTATCAGAGGCTACACAGTGGTCAAATAAGAGAGCCAGATTTTTTTTTTTTATTTAAATTTTTGACTGTGCTGGGTCTTTCTTGCTGCACATAGGCTTTCTCTAGTTGTGCCAAGTGGGGGCTACTCTTTGTTGTGGTGCACGAACTTATTGTGGTGGCTTCCCTTGTTTTGAAGCCCAGGGCTCCAGAGCACAGGTTCAGTATCTCAGGGCTTAGTTGCCCTGCGGGATATGGAATTTTCCCAGATTAGGGATCTAAACTATGTCCCCTGTATCGGCAGGTGGATTCTCATCCACCGTACCACCAGGAAAGTTGGGGAAAGCAAAGATTTGAACCTAAGTGTTTTTGACATTGAAGTGGTTGTTTTGCATTGCCTCTGTTTGTATTTTAAAGAATTGACAGTGGTGTGGATCTTTTGTCTGTCTCCTCTTCCACTGACTGATTAGAACGTCACTGGTTGCATGAAGGATAGTTGCTTTTGTATAGGGGGAAGTATGATGTCATTGTCTTCATTTGGAAGTTTATGATGGTTTTAGGAATAGGACAGATGCTGAGTTAATGAGTTAACAAGATATAGTGTGGACTGTGCTGGATTGCTTGTCTGAACTTGGCACCATCAACAGCAGCCCCTTCCAAGGCAGTGGAACACATTTCCCTGAACTCCCTTCTTGTGTGGTGCTTGGTTAGAATTTGCCAGTAAGAGGAACTTAAGTGAGATTCAGAAGGTGGAAGTGAGCTAAAACTTTTATCCTGGAAAGGTCCTGATGGTTAGATGCAGCTGGTGTCTAGAGCATTCACTTAATGGTTCTGGCACATTTTTGGACTTGCCCAGACTGTGATTTCCTGCTGGGGTCCAGCCCCGGTGGATCCAGGGTAATTCGAAGGGGAGACAGAGTAGGCGAGGAAAAACTTACTTATTTAGAAATATAAAAAGAGATTATGAAGAAATAGTACAGTAGGAAAATTAGTGGAGAAAAGAGGCTGAATAACTTGGTTTACATTGAGAACTAATAAAACCTCGAGACAAGAGGTTTGCACCATCTATGTTAGGCCACTGGCGCCCACTTGAATAGCAGAGGGTGCCCCGCCTTGGGCTCCCTCTCGTGTGGCTCTTAGAAGCCAGGGCAAGTAAGTAGATGTGGTGAGCCTCCACGCTTCAGATGGGAATTCAGCCAGAAAACAGAGTAAGAAAAGACCAGGGGGAGCCAGTCTTTCCAGTGACTGGCCCATCCTTTATTGTTCAGGAATGCTTTTATACTTTTGGTTGTACATAGAGATCAATGGATAATACAAAATTATGCAGCATCAGCAGCCCTGACTCTTATCGAGACCAGGCTTTCCCTCTGAATACCTAGCTGTATACACAAGTCTTAGGTGATTTACATCATCTTCTGGCCAGAAGGCCAATTAGCATTTTACAGCCCTTTTCTGATAAGGGTCTGTCAGCCAGAGAACTTATTTGCCTTAATAGTGTTCTTCCCAAAGTCTGGTGCCACTCTCAGAAAGCACTAAATAAAGTTACATTCTTACATAGCAAGGACACAACAATTTATAACAATGAAAGAGGAGTACAGTGATTTATAACAAAGAGAAAATTCATTAACTCAAAAGTCTAGTGTTGCTAACATCAAAACTACTATATTCCTATTTCTGCATCCCGATTACATTGATTAATATCCTCCCGGGTACCTAAAAGATAAAGAATACGGAGGCCTGGCGGCAAACATTAACTCAACAATGGAACCCTTCACCAAACTAATTCTTAGCTCTAAAAGGCTCTATATCTTTAAGATGTTTTAAGCTTCGTGTCTCTCGTGGTTGGGGGGCTGTAAACAATCACAAGTTGTAAAAGTTTTCAACTGTCAGGCAAGTTAGAGAACCATCAGAGGGATTTGAGCTGAGACACTCCTTTCATATGCAGGAGACCAGTTGGAGCGCTAAGTTAACTTTTTCCAGAGAAAGATGGTCAGGGATAGCCCCCTATAATGTCAGAAGAATATAGTATAGCAGACAGTAAACAGACAGATTTTGGTTTCAGGGTAGATGCTCAGACAGAAGACCCCTTGAGACCTGACTTGCCTTGCCTGTCAGGTCTCTCCACATGACCTTGTCATGGGTGGGATCTCCTGTGCTGGCTCCTGGCAATTTCCTTAGGTAATAAGTAGTTTCCAGACCTCTTTACAAGGTCCCTCTTCATAGCTGTGGCCACTTCTCAAACTTCCTAGGGATGGATGCTTTTTCCACTCTATTCTAAAACCTTCAATGCTGCATCCTCTAATATTTGTGTAGCCTTATTGTCTATATTAATCTATTTCACTGTAATGTTGACTTTTTTTCCAAAATAAATCCAAATTGGTAGATCAAATGTGACTTTTTCTACATTTAAATAGATTGTAATGATGCAGTAACTTTCTATCGTGATTTAGGAGTGAGAAGGAAGATAGGATAAGTACAAAGGAGAAACTGGAAGGGATCTAAAGTTTAGAAGATGCTAAAGCTGAAAAAAGTCCTCCTAATGGTAATTATTCCTTATGTAACAGTGCATGTTTCATAATATGGATAGAGTTTTCAATTTTATTTCGTTCAGAAAACACCCATTGAGTGTTTGTAAGACTTTGTAAGACCCTGAGTTGGGTATGCTGGGACATCCATAGAGATTAAACACTTCTTGAGAATTCATCAGGCATCAGATGCTTAGATTTTCAGTTCACACCACAGCTTCATCAACTAGATAATATTTATCTAGATCATACAGATGAGAACTTCAGTCCCAGAGAGAACAAGTAACCTGGCAGAAGATACAAGGTAGTTTAAATACCTGGACTACTATTTTGATCTATTTGTTTTCAAATTTTCACTCTTCCATCCGCTAGTCTGAGATGCTTGCTGTCCTCTAAGAATTTTTAATTCACTTGAGGTAGATTTGGAAAAGAAAACATATTCACTACCCTCCCTGATGAATTCAAATGGATTATTTTAAAAACAACTTAGGGGAACTTCTCTGGTGGTCCAGTGGTTAAGAATCTGCCTGCCAATGAGGGGACACAGACTCAGTCTCTGGTGGGAGACTAAGATATCACATGTTGAAGGGCAACTAAGCCCATGGACCACAGTTAGAGAAAGCCCATGCTCTGCAATGAGAAGCTCATGTCCCACAGCTAGAGAAAGCCTGCAGGCAGCAATGAAGGGCTTGAGCACCATGTCAAAGACCCAGTGCAGCCAAAAGTAAAATAAACAGGAAAAAATCCAAAAACTTACTAGGGTCAGATTCATTTATTTTTCTTATTTACAGAGAATTTTTATGCATTTAGGTCCTATCATGATCCAAAATAATTGCACCTAGATGTATATTGTTTTGGGCTTCCCAGGTGGTGCTAGTGGCAAAGAACCACCTGCCTGCACAGGAGACCTAAGAGACATGGGTTCGATCCCTGGGTGAGGAGGATCCTCTGGAGGAGGGCACAGCAACCCACTTCAGTATTCTTGCCTGGAGAATCCCATGGACAGAAGAGCCTGGCAGGCTACAGTCCATGGGGTCACAAAGAACTGGACGTGACTGAAGTGATTTAACACACACACACATACACACAGTTTTTATTTATTCATTTTCCTCCTTGTGCTGGCTTGTCAAAAGCAAATTCCAAGTGGAGAACTTTTTGTACTCACTGAAATTGGTGAAAAATAGAGGAGAAAAATGTAGGAAGGCAAGGAGCCTGAGTATTTCTTAATGTAGAACATTTTCACTCAATATTTCAATAGAAAAAAAGATATTCTGAGGTTTCTTGGGTCTGAAATGTGCCTTAGAAGCACTTGTAATTTTTCTGTAGAATCTGTCTACTGATTGAAAATCTTTGGCAAATGTTTGAGTTGGGTGGGAGGTGGGAGGGGGGTTCATGTTTGGGAGTTCGTGTAAAAAAATAAATAAATACCAAAAAAAAAAAAAAAAGTGAATTAGCTTCCAGGTGAGTTCAGTAAATTCTGTGCTGTGCTGTGCTTAGTCACTCAGTTGTGTCCAGTGCTTTGGGACCCCATGGACTGTAGCCCACCAGGCTCCTCTGCCCATGGGGATTCTCCAGGCCACAATACTGGAGAGGGTAGCCTATCACTTTTTCAGGGGATCTTCCCTACCCAAGAATTGAACCAAGGTCTCCTGCACTGCAGGCAGATTCTCTACCAGCTGAGCTATGAGGGAAGCAACATTTCATATTCTTTACTAGCTAAGCTACCAAGGATGGAAACAGCATTTCATACTTTTGGCATAAGGAGTTCCAGGCTGGCAAACTTGTGTTTTCAGAAACCTACATAATTTTGTTGCAAAGAACATGTAACTTAACATGTTAGACTATTCTGCAGAACTACTTTTCTAAAATTAGGCACTTAAAAACTATGAACTGCAAGCAAATTTTATTTAGTTGTTTCAATAAGTCTGAACCTGTAGCAAGATTTTGGTTTGGGTAAGCCAGGGTTTCTAAGAAGATTTCTAAGGAGGATTAAGAGAGGTATGTTAAAAGGTGTATATCTGTCTCTTATACACATCTAGATGTGTATAAGAGACAGATCTATGTTAGGCCACTGGCGCCCACTTGAATAGCAGAGGGTGCCCCGCCTTGGGCTCCCTCTCGTGTGGCTCTTAGAAGCCAGGGCAAGTAAGTAGATGTGGTGAGCCTCCACGCTTCAGATGGGAATTCAGCCAGAAAACAGAGTAAGAAAAGACCAGGGGGAGCCAGCCTTTCCAGTGACTGGCCCATCCTTTATTGTTCAGGAATGCTTTTATACTTTTGGTTGTACATAGAGATCAATGGATAATACAAAATTATGCAGCATCAGCAGCCCTGACTCTTATCGAGACCAGGCTTTCCCTCTGAATACCTAGCTGTATACACAAGTCTTAGGTGATTTACATCATCTTCTGGCCAGAAGGCCAATTAGCATTTTACAGCCCTTTTCTGATAAGGGTCTGTCAGCCAGAGAACTTATTTGCCTTAATAGTGTTGTTCTTCCCAAAGTCTGGTGCCACTCTCAGAAAGCACTAAATAAAGTTACATTCTTACATAGCAAGGACACAACAATTTATAACAATGAAAGAGGAGTACAGTGATTTATAACAAAGAGAAAATTCATTAACTCAAAAGTCTAGTGTTGCTAACATCAAAACTACTATATTCCTATTTCTGCATCCCGATTACATTGATTAATATCCTCCTGGGTGCCTAAAAGATAAAGAATACGGAGGCCTGGCGGCAAACATTAACTCAACAATGGAACCCTTCACCAAACTAATTCTTAGCTCTAAAAGGCTCTATATCTTTAAGATGTTTTAAGCTTCGTGTCTCTCGTGGTTGGGGGGCTGTAAACAATCACAAGTTGTAAAAGTTTTCAACTGTCAGGCAAGTTAGAGAACCATCAGAGGGATTTGAGCTGAGACACTCCTTTCATATGCAGGAGACCAGTTGGAGCGCTAAGTTAACTTTTTCCAGAGAAAGATGGTCAGGGATAGCCCCCTATAATGTCAGAAGAATATAGTATAGCAGACAGTAAACAGACAGATTTTGGTTTCAGGGTAGATGCTCAGACAGAAGACCCCTTGAGACCTGACTTGCCTTGCCTGTCAGGTCTCTCCACATGACCTTGTCATGGGTGGGATCTCCTGTGCTGGCTCCCGGCAATTTCCTTAGGTAATAAGTAGTTTCCAGACCTCTTTACAAGGTCCCTCTTCATAGCTGTGGCCACTTCTCAAACTTCCTAGGGATGGATGCTTTTTCCACTCTATTCTAAAACCTTCAATGCTGCATCCTCTAATATTTGTGTAGCCTTATTGTCTATATTAATCTATTTCACTGTAATGTTGACTTTTTTCCAAAATAAATCCAAATTGGTAGATCAAATGTGACTTTTTCTACATTTAAATAGATTGTAATGATGCAGTAACTTTCTATCGTGATTTAGGAGTGAGAAGGAAGATAGGATAAGTACAAAGGAGAAACTGGAAGGGATCTAAAGTTTAGAAGATGCTAAAGCTGAAAAAAGTCCTCCTAATGGTAATTATTCCTTATGTAACAGTGCATGTTTCATAATATGGATAGAGTTTTCAATTTTATTTCGTTCAGAAAACACCCATTGAGTGTTTGTAAGACTTTGTAAGACCCTGAGTTGGGTATGCTGGGACATCCATAGAGATTAAACACTTCTTGAGAATTCATCAGGCATCAGATGCTTAGATTTTCAGTTCACACCACAGCTTCATCAACTAGATAATATTTATCTAGATCATACAGATGAGAACTTCAGTCCCAGAGAGAACAAGTAACCTGGCAGAAGATACAAGGTAGTTTAAATACCTGGACTACTATTTTGATCTATTTGTTTTCAAATTTTCACTCTTCCATCCGCTAGTCTGAGATGCTTGCTGTCCTCTAAGAATTTTTAATTCACTTGAGGTAGATTTGGAAAAGAAAACATATTCCCTACCCTCCCTGATGAATTCAAATGGATTATTTTAAAAACAACTTAGGGGAACTTCTCTGGTGGTCCAGTGGTTAAGAATCTGCCTGCCAATGAGGGGACACAGACTCAGTCTCTGGTGGGAGACTAAGATATCACATGTTGAAGGGCAACTAAGCCCATGGACCACAGTTAGAGAAAGCCCATGCTCTGCAATGAGAAGCTCATGTCCCACAGCTAGAGAAAGCCTGCAGGCAGCAATGAAGGGCTTGAGCACCATGTCAAAGACCCAGTGCAGCCAAAAGTAAAATAAACAGGAAAAAATCCAAAAACTTACTAGGGTCAGATTCATTTATTTTTCTTATTTACAGAGAATTTTTATGCATTTAGGTCCTATCATGATCCAAAATAATTGCACCTAGATGTATATTGTTTTGGGCTTCCCAGGTGGTGCTAGTGGCAAAGAACCACCTGCCTGCACAGGAGACCTAAGAGACATGGGTTCGATCCCTGGGTGAGGAGGATCCTCTGGAGGAGGGCACAGCAACCCACTTCAGTATTCTTGCCTGGAGAATCCCATGGACAGAAGAGCCTGGCAGGCTACAGTCCATGGGGTCACAAAGAACTGGACGTGACTGAAGTGATTTAACACACACACACATACACACAGTTTTTATTTATTCATTTTCCTCCTTGTGCTGGCTTGTCAAAAGCAAATTCCAAGTGGAGAACTTTTTGTACTCACTGAAATTGGTGAAAAATAGAGGAGAAAAATGTAGGAAGGCAAGGAGCCTGAGTATTTCTTAATGTAGAACATTTTCACTCAATATTTCAATAGAAAAAAAGATATTCTGAGGTTTCTTGGGTCTGAAATGTGCCTTAGAAGCACTTGTAATTTTTCTGTAGAATCTGTCTACTGATTGAAAATCTTTGGCAAATGTTTGAGTTGGGTGGGAGGTGGGAGGGGGGTTCATGTTTGGGAGTTCGTGTAAAAAAATAAATAAATACCAAAAAAAAAAAAAAAAGTGAATTAGCTTCCAGGTGAGTTCAGTAAATTCTGTGCTGTGCTGTGCTTAGTCACTCAGTTGTGTCCAGTGCTTTGGGACCCCATGGACTGTAGCCCACCAGGCTCCTCTGCCCATGAGGATTCTCCAGGCCACAATACTGGAGAGGGTAGCCTATCCCTTTTCCAGGGGATCTTCCCTACCCAAGAATTGAACCAAGGTCTCCTGCACTGCAGGCAGATTCTCTACCAGCTGAGCTATGAGGGAAGCAACATTTCATATTCTTTACTAGCTAAGCTACCAAGGATGGAAACAGCATTTCATACTTTTGGCATAAGGAGTTCCAGGCTGGCAAACTTGTGTTTTCAGAAACCTACATAATTTTGTTGCAAAGAACATGTAACTTAACATGTTAGACTATTCTGCAGAACTACTTTTCTAAAATTAGGCACTTAAAAACTATGAACTGCAAGCAAATTTTATTTAGTTGTTTCAATAAGTCTGAACCTGTAGCAAGATTTTGGTTTGGGTAAGCCAGGGTTTCTAAGAAGATTTCTAAGGAGGATTAAGAGAGGTATGTTAAAAGGTGTATATTATATTCCTTCTAAGTAGATGGAAGGTGATCCTGACAAGGTCTACCTGAGAGAACATCTGTTCAGGAACAATTTTTATGCTTTCCTTGACTTGAGGATGAAAAGAGCAGTTTCAAGGATCTCTAACTTTTGTGCATATTCCACTGTTAAAAACATACTCATTTGTCTGAGGCTAACAGACAGGCTTCAGCAATAAGTGAACCGTGAACTCCCTGATGTTCAAGCTGGTTTTAGAAAAGGCAGAGGAACCAGAGATCAAATTGCCAACATCCACTGGATCATCGAAAAAGCAAGAGAGTTCCAGAAAAACATCTATTTCTGCTTTATTGACTATGACAAAGCCTCAGACTGTGTGGATCACAATAAACTGTGGAAAATTCTTAAAGAAATGGTAATACCAGACCACCTAACCTGCCTCTTGAGAAATCTGTATGTAGGTCAGGAAGCAACAGTTATAACTGGACATGGAACAACAGACTGGTTCCAAATAGGAAAAGGAGTATGTCAAAGCTGTATATTGTCACCCTGCTTATTTAACTTCTATGCAGAGTACATCATGAGAAACGCTGGACTGGAAGAAATGANACTGAACTGAACTGAAGTGAACATTCAATCTCCTTCTCTTCCAAAGCAAGTAACTAAACAGAGAAAGAAATTACTGGAGATAACTATGGAAGCAGTTAGTGGACGTATCTTCTTTTCAGTCGTGTCTGACTTTTTGTGACCCCGTCGACTAGAGCCTATCAGGCTCCATTCTCTGTGGAATTCTCCAGGCAAGAATATTGGAGTGGGTTGCCATTTCCATCTCTAGAGGATCTTCCTGACCCAAGAATTGAACCCAGATCTCTTGTATTATGCTGGAGAAGACTCTTAAGAGTCCCTTGACAGCAAGGAGATCCACCTAGTCAATCTTAAAGGAAATCAATCCTGAATATTCATTGGAAGGACTGAAGCTGAAGCTTCAATACTTTGACCACCTGATGAAAAGAGGTGACTCACTGGAAAAGACCCTGATGCTGGGAAAGATTGAGGGCAGGAGGAGAAGAGGGTGACAGAGGATGAGATCGTTGGATGGCATTGCTGACTCAATGGGCACAAGTTTGAGCAGACTCCGAGGGTTGATGAAGAACAGGGAAGCCTGGTGTGCTGTAGTCTATGGGGTTGTGAAGAGTTACACACTACTTAAGCAACTGAACAAATACTTTTCAGAGTGCGTGCAGGCAGAGATGATTCCCTTGCACAAAATGTTTGGTTCTTTTTAAAATCTCTAAATTGATGACTTATAAAGATGAATGATCATGATAGATAACTAACTCAGCCCTTTTTCCTCATAAGAACTTGTTCTGATTGCCTTAAAGTATGACAGTGAGACCACTGCAATCTTCTGTGACTTAAACCCACATGTTTTCACAGAGTTTCATTTGATCTTCCTCTTCATGTTGTACTCTCTGCTCATTCCATAATTATGACATCATGTTTGTTAATGGCTTTCAAATGCCATTTATTGGTCAACAACAACTCCAGTTGATGAACACAATTTCAAAGTAGGTCAGTGTCTGGACTTGTCCTGTCTCTTTGGTCTTTCTGAGTAGAAGCTATTGACTCCAAAGGACAAGCTAGTTTGGACTTTTTTTTTGCTAATCATGGAACCAAAAATTCTAATGATCTTTTATTGTTAGTACATGCATCAGACTGAATTTAGTGACATTAGAAATTTCAAAAGTCATCATATGTCTGCACTAAACACAAAGAAGTACATTTATCAAGGGTCTGAGACATCTACTGAATCAGAGAAGCTTTCATTTATTCATTCGTTTGGTCAAATAAAACAATAGACAAACAAGAACATTGTCAAATGCTAAGAAAGTTTTCGCAGAAATGACAAACAACTGACCATTGTAGCTTGGGTGATTGAGGAAAATTCTGTGAGGATGTTCCATTAAAAACAAACAAACAAACAAAAAAAGAGATCAGAATTAAAAAAAGACATTGAAAGTGAAAGTTGTTTAGTCCTGTCTGACTCTTTGTGACCCCATTGACTGTAGCCTGCCAGGCTCCTCTGTCCATGGGATTATATAAGGCAGAATACTGGAGTGGGTAGCTGTTCCCTTCTCCAGAGGATCTTACCAACCCAGGGATCAAACCCAGGTCTTCCATGTTGCAGGCAGATTCTTTGCCACCTGAGCCACCGGGGAACCACCCCCCCCCCCCCC
>SJYX01011937.1:185036-249093 GCA_006410675.1 Oreotragus oreotragus
TTGGATCTCCTTGCAGTCCAAGGGACTCTCAAGAGTCTTCTCCAACACCACAGTTCAAAAGCATCAATTCTTCGGCACTCAGCTTTCTTCACAGTCCAACTATCACATCCATACATGACTACTGGAAAAACCATAGCCTTGACTAGACGGACCTTTGTTGGCAAAGTAATGTCTCTGTTTTTGAATATGCTATCTATGTTGGTCATAACTTTCCTTCCAAGGAGTAAGTGTCTTTTAATTTCATGGATGCAATCACCTAGTGCTTTATAAACCAGGGTAAGGGGACTGGATTTTACTCTGAGTGTGGTGGAAGACATTGGAAGATGTTGAATAAGTGAAATGATTTCCTTTATGTTTTATGTAGGTCACTCTGGATGCTGTGGGAAGTATCAATTTTAGAGACAGTGACAGTAAAAGCAGCTAGGAAATAATTATATGGATTCAGGTGAAGGATAATTATGGTGACTTGGATTAAGATGATACTAGAGGAATTTTGCAAAACAGAGGAATTTGGGATGCTTGTGAACATTAAATCCATTGATTGTGAAACTGAAAATACGTAGCAAGTGCCATAAAGAAATAGCATATCTTAAGGGAGTATGGGTTATTGGCATGTTAGATGCTGAAACCTCTATTCATAACAGTTAGATTGTATTTGGTATGTAATTTGGCCTTAGCATGCCTCTATGTCCTCAAATACATTAGAAATATGCCACTTACGGTTGTGAGGGAAAAATAAGATGAATATATTATGCTGTTTCAAGAGTTTAGATAAACTATGAAATTACTTGAGATGTTTTTTGCCATATATAACAGAAAATCTCAATTCAAATGCACTTAAACAAAAAGGACATTTATTTTCTTCTATTTTCGGTAATCCATGGGGAAAGCAGGTATGATAAACAGCAGTTCAATGGAGTCTTTGAAAATTCAGGGTTTTTTTCCCTGTAACTCGACTCTGCCATTCTTGATCCTAAGAATGGTTCTTAGGGGACCAGCATGGCTCTCTGTGACCACTGGTCTTTATGTTCCTTGCTGGTGTCTGTCAGGAGAAAGATGGAGAGTATCAATCTTTTTCTCCAGTTTGATTGGGCCAACTTAGATCAGAGGCTCATCCTGGAAACAAAATTGGGTCTCCCTGGTAGCTTAGTGGTAAAGAATCCACCCACCAAGCAGAAGACGTGGGTTCAATCCCTGGGTCAAGGATATCCCCTGGAGAAGGAAATGGCAATGCACTCCAGCATTCTTCCCTGGGAAATGCCATGGTGGGCTGCAGTCCATGGGGTTGAAAAAGAGTAGGACACGACTGAGGAAACACACACACACAGCCTCAGCTAATTAGGACTTTTCCAGGGAGGGGGAGAATGTGAATGCTTGAATAAAATCACGGTTCTGATAAGAAAGAAGGAAGAGTTGTTGGGTAGGTAATCAACAGTATCTATGAGTGTTATCTAGAATTCAGATTAATGCCTTAATAAAAATCAATAAACATTATTTACATTTTAAGATCTTAGGGAATCTAAAATGTGCTGTGAATAATTTTTGAAATAATAAAAATTATTAGCAAAAGATGTGGTGAAGTATGTCATGAAGCAACCTCAGAAACACAGTTATTCAAGTCAGTTTCAAAGATCTTAAATCACAGAAATGTGGTAACTTAATTTTCTATCCCAAGCTAAAGGAAAATTTATGAGACAGGTATAATGTGCTGTGTTGTGGACTGTTGGAATCTGAACAAGTTGTCTTACTTGATTTTCACAGTTTGATATGTTTTTCTTTCCTTTCCCATCTACCCCTTTTCTTTAAATTCTTATTCAATTTTTTTCTTTTGAAAAATAATGGTACATTAGTAACGTGGCAGCCCTCATTTTCTATTTCTCTGTAATGGCATTAGCAGAGGTCCTCTGAGGTGATTGACATTAAGATAGAATCCAAGAAAATGATGCATTTGAAAGACCATGGTCTGCCCTTCATGATAATGTTCTGTGTAAGATATGGCATCAGTTTGGTAATTATACTGTACAGAGAAAAATGAAATCTATTGTTTTGATAGGCAGTAATTTTCATTGAGCTCAGATTGCAACTTGGAATTAAAAATTCATAGATCATCACCATCCATTCAAGTGACAATGGTTAGCTAAATAACACTATTTTGTATCAACTGTATACATAAGACATACATGCCACTTTCTATTTTCTTCAAAGTACCCTATTTTTAGTAAACTCCTCTTTTATTTATCTTCCTAAAAGCCTTAATTTGACAACATAAGCAGAATATTTTTGTAGTGTTTCTTTTATTTTTTATTTTTTAGTGTCTTTTTTTTTAAATTTTACTTTACAGTACTCTATTGGTTTTGGCATACATTGACATGAATCTGCCATGGGTGTACACAAACTTCCAAACATGAACCCCCCTCCCACCTCCTACCCCCCATCATCCCTCCAGATCATCCCCATACACCAGCCCCAAGCATCCTGCATCCTGCATCGAACATAAACTGGTGATTCGTTTCTTACATGATAGTATACATATTTCAATGCTATTCTCCCAAATCATCCCACCCTCTCCCTCTCCCTCCCCTTCTCTCTCTCCCTCTCCCTCTCCCTCAGAGTCCAAAAGTCCGCTCTACACATCTGTGTCTCTTTTGCTGTCCTGCATACAGGGTCCTCATTACCATCTTTCTAAATTCCATATATATGTGTTAGTATACTGTATTGGTGTTTTTCTTTCTGGCTTACTTGAAACTGTAGTGTTTCTTTTAAACCATTCTTCTGGTGGATTCCTATTATAGCAAAGTTCAGAAATACAGTGGCTTATTAAATTGCTGCATTATTTATTCATCCTTTTTATGAAATTGGGGAAGGGGAGGGGAAAAAGAATACCTCTAACTGTGAATTTGGTCCTTATTTAAATGTAAAAGTGCTCATGTTTGACAGTGGGCAAAGTTTTCACTGGAGCAGGAAACTATGCACTTACCACAGTTTATTTTCATAGTGGAAGTGTATCTCTAACTATCCTTCTGAATAGACTTTGGTTGATCTGCAGAGATAGTGATTATGCAGCTCTGTTCTTGATGGTGTGTTTAGCATTCTTGAGTCCTTTCTTTTTGCATCCAGTTACTTCTGACATATTACTCTCTTCTGATTTCTCTCCCATTCCGCTACACCAGTACCCTTCACTGGCTCTTTTTGATCTTAATGAAATGATTTCCTAAGGTTCTCTTCTACTCATCTTCCCTGCCCTCTTATTCTCAATCTTCCGTTTCTTCAACCCCCTTCCTCTTCTGAGTAACCTCATCCATTCTCATGGATTCAGTTCTCATTTGTATACCTATAGCTTTCATATCTTCATCTTTACCCCTTCTTTCTTAAAACCAGACCTCATCTCTCCACAGCTGGCCAGGCAGCTTTCCTTGGTTATTCTACAAATGTTTCACCCTTCAGATTGAACTCGTCTTACAGAATTAACATACGTAGGAATGTTAACAACTGGATCACTCTCTGCCATTGCCCAGCTTGGAAACCATAACATTTTATGACTCCTCTCATCTCTCAACCCTTATATCTAAGGGATCAATACATATTACAATTCCATCCCTGGAATGTCCCTGAATTCTTTCTCCCCCTTTCCAAGACAAGTGCCACTCTGCTACTTCTTCCTCCCAATATTAACTGGGCCACGACAATCAAGATTTTTATTCTGGACTTTTTGAATGCAGTCCCTTTATGCTTCCTTCTAGTCTCTGCTTTCATCCATTTCAACACATCCCTTTACTTGTCATCATCTGAAGAATAAAGTCTAGACTCTCAAATGCCCTTCATTTTGTCTCAGCCTTGTTCTCAGTCTCATTTCCAACTGTATCCTATTTCAACCACACCAAAATTACTTGTTTCTAAACATATCATGTTTTTTCATATTAAAATTATCATTATTATTATTGTATTGCTTTTCCTCAAACTGTTTCCTCTGCCTCCGTTTCCCTCTTTACTTTTTTCAAAATCATACTGCCTCTACATCTTTGCATTTGGTCTTCCTTTGGCCTGAAAGAATATTTCTCTAGTACTTAGCATGTCAAGCTCCTTCTTGTGGTTTAGGTCCCAGATGAAACGTCACCTCATTGTAGGTCATCCCCAGCCATCCACTCCAAAGGATACTCTCACCCAGCAGTTCTCCCATAACCCAGCATCAGGTTTCTACACTTCAGATTGCTCATAACTCTCAGAAATTCTCCTGGTTGCATATTTACTTATTCCTCCCCAGCTAGAGTGTATTATACTTCAAGAAAGGCCTTTATCTTATTTGCTGCTGCTCCTCAGTGTCTAAAAGAGACTTTCCCATAGTAGATGCTCAATAAATACTGCTGAATGAATAAATGAATTTAGATTTTTTTCAGTGAGGTGATACGATTTGTTTCTTTGATATACATGTTGTTTAATTCCTAAGTCATGTCCAAATCTTTGCGGCTCCATGGGCTGCAACATTCCAGGCTCCTCTGTTCTCCACTATTTCCCAGAGTTTACTCAAAGTCATGTCCAATGAGTCTGTGAGGCCATCCAACCATCTCATTCTCTGTCATCCCCTTCTCCTCCTGCCTTCAATCTTTCCCAGCAGCAGGGTATTTTCAAACGAGTCAGTTCTTTGTATCAGGTAGCCCAAGTATTCGGAGCTTCAGCTTTACCAACAGTCCTCCCATTGAATATTCAAGGTTGATTTCCTTTAGGATTGACTGGTTTGATCTTGTAGTCCAAGGGACTTTCAAGAGACTTCTCCAGCACCTCAATTCAAAAGCATCAGTTCTTCCACATTCAGTCTTCCTTATGGTCCAACTCTCACATTCATACATGGCTACTGGAAAAACCACAGCTTTGACTATATCATGTATGTACTACTAAATGACAGACAGGAGCCCCTTCCTGCCCTTATTCTTTCCTTCTGGATGGGTTCAGGGTTTGTGGAAATTATGTTGTACTTATGAACTTTTCCTTTTAATTAAACTATACGACTTTGAAGTGAGAGGGGGAATGTAAGGAAATATTGTTATTAGCTTGGAGACACAGGCAGATTGAACCCATCTGATTAGTACCCAGTTTGCCTGGCTCACCACAGTGTGGAGAAGGACATGTACTTGGCTGAGAAATCACTTCACATTCTTTGGCTATGTAATGTCCTCTGACACAATAATTAGGTCTAACTTTCAGAATCTTCTTATTGAAGAGTGAGTTGGATTTTTATCTCAAAGAAGTATTTACATATAGAAAATTTGCTTGAGCACATTTTTATAGCATTCAAACATGGAATGGATTTATAAAGCTGTGATTATCATTTTTTCAAGCTCATAACTCCTTACCCCTGCTGTTAGGGGGTAGGTGGGTGAAGGGGTACATAGAAGAAGAGAAAGCATAAAACGTCATTATGATATCCATGCTGATAAATACAGTGACTTGTATTCTAATCTAGTTGCTAAGCTCTCAGTCTCATGGAAGTGCATATTCATTCATATTCAAGAATCACTGTCTTCAGTAACTTTGTCTGCCCAGCTTCAAAGAGCTTAGTAGAGAAGAAGGAAAGACCACCATTTTCAATTATTCCCTTTTATTCTTGCCCGGCCTGCCTGAGTGTATTCTGAATACTGCCTCTACATCCCACGCCTGAGGGGAAAAGATTCACTGAGAGCGTTTTTGTTGGAGTTTGCCATCAGCATGGGGTATGTGTGCACAGAGCTGTGGCGTCTATTCACTCCAAGTGGGATCTGTGCAGTGTGGGCCTCCGCACCCCTAATCTTCACCCTGGGGCTATTTTTTTAGGTGATGAGTACTCCTCTCCTTTGTCCCCTCTTCTGTAATGCAAAGACACAGTGAGCCACAAGGAGCTGGGGCTGGCCGGCTTTTTAGAATTTACCCAATACTGGAAGAAGCACAGGCTGGAATCAAGATTGCCGGGAGAAATATCAATAACCTCAGATATGCAGATGACACCACCCTTATGGCAGAAAGTGAGGAGGAACTAAAAAGCCTCTTGATGAAACTGAAAGTGGAGAGTGAAAAAGTTGGCTTAAAGCTCAACATTCAGAAAATGAAGATCATGGCATCTGGTCCCATCACTTCATGGGAAATAGATGGGGAAACAGTGGAAACAGTGTCAGACTTTATTTTTGGGGGCTCCAAAATCACTGCAGATGGTGACTGCAGCCATGAAATTAGAAGACGTTTACTCCTTGGAAGGAAAGTTATGACCAACCTAGATAGCATGTTGAAAAGCAGAGACATTACTTTGCCAACAAAGGTCTGTCTAGTCAAGGTTATCATTTTTCCAGTGGTCATGTATGGATGTGAGAATTTGACTGTGAAGAAAGCTGAGCACCAAAGAATTGATGCTTTTGAACTGTGGCGTCGGAGAAGACTCTTGAGAGTCCCTTGGACTGCAAGGAGATCCAACTAGTCCATTCTAAAGGAGATCAGCCCTGAGATTTCTTTGGAAGGAATGATGCTAAAGCTGAAACTCCAGTACTTTGGCCACCTCATGAAAAGAGTTGACTCACTGGAAAAGACTCTGATGCTGGGAGGGATTTGGAGCAGGAGGAGAAGGGGACGACAGAGGATGAGATGGCTGGATGGCATCACTGACTCGATGGACGTGAGTCTGAGTGAACTCAGGGAGTTGGTGATGGACAGGGAGGCCTGGCGTGCTGTGATTCATGGGGTCGCAAAGAGTCAGACACAACTGAGCGACTGAACTGAACTGAACCTTCTGTACTCCCTTCTGATCCTGTCTTATCCCATCCCCACAATCTTAGGTACCTTCTTCCTTCCCTTACACATTCCCTTGTTGGGAAAATAGAACCAAGCTCTGTACCATATTTTAGAGCCACCCTCTATGGAAAACTGCATTTCCCCAAAGATGGCTGCTAAAGTATCTCTCACTCCTCATGTTCTTTAAAGTTACCACATTTTCTCAGCATGTAAAGAATTTCCTGGTGATAAGGAGACACAGGAGATGCAAGTTCGATCCCTGAATGAGAAAGACCCCCTGGAGGAGGAAATGGCGACCCGCTCCAGTATTCTTGCCTGGAATAGCCCATGGACAGAGGAACCTGGTGGGCTACAGTCCATAGGGTTGCAAAGAGTCAGACATGACTGAGCACACACATCATCACATCATCATCCCTCACCCACCCCACCCCATCATGAAAAGGAGACTATTTCCCATTTTCTTGGATCCAGGCTGGCCTAAGTGACTTGATCAAACAATAGAATAAATTAGAAGGGATGTTCTGGGACTTCTGAGGCTAGTTCATAGAAGTCTTACAGATTTTGCCTGGAATGCTTGCTCTGGGATGATCAGTCCTTCCCAGGTCCCCCAAACCTTCCCAATGCTATAAGAAGCCTAATTCACAGGGAGAGGCTTCATGCAGGTGCTCTAGTTGATGGCCTCATTGAGACTCAAGCTGACACTCAACATCAGTCCTATCCATGTGAGTGAGTAATTTTGCACACTTGACCTGTGAACCTTCAGAAATCTCCAGTTGCTTCCTGACAGATCCTGCATGAGAAATGCAAAGCAAAACTCTCCATCTGAACTTATTCTGCAGATAGAACCACAGAGAAACATATTGTTAAGCCACTAAATTTTGGGCTGATTTGTTATGTAGTCATAGATAACTGAAGCACATTAAACCTTATGAGAAAGTCTATTGGGTCAAGCCTTTGGAGGAGGAAGGACAAATCCAAGGTTCCCTTTCCTCCTTGACCCCCACAATCCAGAGGGATTAAGAAAGAGGCAATAGCTTCCTCTTATCTTCCTCTCCCTCTAGTCTTCTATGAAGAAAGTGGGGTGGAGAGGTCATGGTGTCCTTCAGGATATGCTTGAATAAATCATTCAGCTCACTGATTATTGGGTATCTACCAGGATATCAGGCTTTTTCTCAGATGAGGGTTAGATATGGGTTTGTTGTTCAGCTGCTGAGTCGTGTCTGACTCTTTGTGAACCCATGGGCTGCAGCATGCTAGGCTTCCTTGTCCTTTGTTATCTCCTGAAGTTTGCTCATATTCATGTCCATTGACTCAATGATGCCATCCAACCATCTGATCCTCTGTCACTCTCTTCTCCTCTTGCCCTCAGTCTTTCCCAGCATCATTTTACTGACAAAGTCCATGTAGTCAAAGGTATGGATGTGAGAGTTGGACCATAAAGAAGACTGAGCACTGAAGAATTGATGCTTTTGAACTGTGGTGCTAGATAAGACTCTTGAGAGTCCCTTGGACAGCAAGGAGATCAAACTAGTCAATCCTAAAAGAAATCAACTCTGAATATTGATTGGAAAGAATGATGCTGAAGCTGAAGTTCCAATACTTTGGCCACCTGGTGTGAAGAGCCAGCTCACTGGTGTCAGGTGGGGAACACTTATTTTTCTACACAGTCATCCTTTTGCTATCCATATTTTAATAGTATAGACAGATAGCAAAAAATGTATTTTATCGAGACCTAGTTATCTTTTAGTTTATTAGATCTCAGCTTTAATGTGAATTAGAAACACCTTGGAGATCAGTTTAAAAATTCTGAATCCTGGCTCTATCCTTTGGAATGTCTGATTTTGAAGGTCTATAGTGGGGCCCAGGGATCTGCATTGTAAAAGTGGTAGCCGATTTTATGTAGACATTTAAGGGACCACATCATGCAACCCTTTTGGATTCTTTCTCCTTTTAAATTTGTGTCAATTTTTATGAATCTCTAAACTTTAAAAAATGTCCCTGGGATTTTAATTTTTACCTCGTATAAGGCAACCTCTAACTGAATGAAGATCTTGGACAAGAGTTGACTGTGAGATAAATGGAAAGAACTGAAATACATTTAGAGAAGGAGGAATTCATTAGAAGTTGGAGTTTGAATGAAGATAGACTGAAATCATAAAATATTAAAAAGGAGAAGTTTTATGGGAGACCCTCCCTGAACTAATTTCCCAGTGTATCCCTGGTGAATGTAGTCAAAGGGCAGAGGAGCGTGGCATATTGGACAGGGACTGTGGCAGGAGACTGTGTCCTGTCTCCAGCACTCCCAAGGGGAGAACAAGCAGATTACCTGTGTGGCCTCTCAGACTTACTTCTCAGGCTCCCATAGAAGAAGGGGACACACAAGCCTCCTTGCTGAGGACACTCTCATCCCAAGGCTATGTACCATCAATTCCATTCCCACAACTCACCAAGGAGCTTTCAGATCTGTGGTTTGGCTTCCTGAAGCCAAGTCTCCAGGGGCATAGCAGTGACCTCAACCTGGAGAGGCTTTTGAGTGCAAGTGCCAATCTCTCATTACATTAGTAAAATTATGGAACAAGGCAAGGTCTGTACCTTTCTGAGGAACTAAATATTAGATTTCCTGTATTTTACATTGCATGTTCATCATTTCTACCAGAATAAATTAGAGATTTACTATGAAATACTTATTAAAATATTTAAATATTTTTAGAATTTAACTTCCTTGCAAAAAATTAAGATTTTTATAAATTGATGAGGCCATTGGAAAGTAGTCACAATTTAACACTTTCTTCTGTGATCTCTTCAGTCATTAGCTTCTCCAACTCAGGGAAAGGGAGTAACAACATAAGCAGGGAAATAGAGCTATGATTTCTGTGGCCTAGACTTGAGACTGGCTAGATGTTTACTGAATTAATTTCCACTGATTCCTAGGCATGCATTTCTCAACTTTCTTTGCAGTGAGCACAAAGAATGTGGGAGCCATGACTCTGAATTTGTAGTGGTGGAATTTGAAGGTAAGTGCTACAGCTGCAAGGTTTGGCCCATAGAATATTTGTACATGCTCTTATCACATCATTGGCTTTCACCCTATCACTGGCTTAATGCAGAGAAGGATGAAGTCTGGGAGGATGGTGCCACCACAAGACGTCAGAGGACGGCATCCTTGAACGACTACATGGAGAAGAAACTCCTGCTGATTCCATTTGATTGTGATGTGAGCAAGTAACAACCTCTTAATGTGTTTATCTACTCTGATTTTGGGCTTGTTTTAGCATCTGGCAAATTCTAGTACAGCTCATAAAGATGACCCATTTGCTAATATGACCTATTCACTAATATTTTTCAACTTTATATTTCCTTTGAGCACCAGCATAAGAGCTTGAGTCCCATGTGTCCTTACCCCTGGAATTTGAAACTCCCTGAATACATTTGGCTAAAATGTGGCAGATGCATTAGAGGTCCATTTTCAGGAGACAGTGTTGAATGTTCAGGGAGAGAATCTATCCTTGGGGACAGAGATCCAGGAAGATAAGCTTGGAATGATAGCTAAGCAGTGGTTGTGTTGGGGAAGTGGTGCCTCTGAATATGGCTTACTGTTTGGTTTTGAATTCATCCCTGGTCCAGTGCCAGCTACCTGGATCTTAGGGAGAGAAAGAGAGGTTTGTTAATAAAAACTGAAGAAGTTGTGTAATTCGTGTTTTATTCACTTATGTGTGAAATCCACTGCATTTAGTTTGCTAAGTTACATAATTCAGTCTCAGTTTCTACCCATATGAGTTTGTAGGATTTTCACACTTGGTCATGTTTTGAGGAGTTTCCATCAGGAACCCTAACCCTATCCAAGAGGCGTTCCCAACTTAGAAGATTAGGGTGAAAATCCTTCAGAACTTCATTGTCTTTTCTGACATGCTCATGTTCAAAAAGTGGATGGCTCTGTGCTCTAGTTAGGAAGACTTCTAAATGACCAGTTCTCTGTTACCCTGCTTATTTAACTTCTATGCAGATACATCATGAGAAACGCTGGGCCGGAGGAAGCACAAGCTGGAATCAAGATTGCTGGGAGAAATATCAATAACCTCAGATATGCAGATGACACCACCCTTATGGTAGAAAGCAAAGAGGAACTAAAGAGGTTCTTGATGAAAGTGAAAGAGAAGAGTGAAAAAATTGGCTTAAAGCATTCAGAAAACTAAGATAATGGCATCTGGTCTCATTACTTCATGAGAAATAGATGGGGAAACAGTGGAAACAGTGGTTGACTTAATTTTTTTTGGCTCCATCACTGCAGATGGTGATTGCAGCCATGAAAGTAAAAGACGCTTACTCCTTGGAAGGAAAGCTATGACCAACCTAGACAGGATATTAAAAAGCAGAGACATTACTTTACCAACAAAGGTCTGTCTAGTCAAAGCTATGGTTTTTCCAGTAGTCATGTATGGATGTGAGAGTTGCACTATGAAGAAAGCTAAGTGCCGAAGAATTGATGCTTTTGAACTGTGGTGTTGGAGAAGACTCTTGAGAGTCCCTTGGACTGCAAGGAGATCTAACCAGTCCAACCTAAAGAAGATCAATCCTGGGTGTTCTTTGGAAGGACTGATGTTGAAGCTGAAATTCCAATCCTTTGGCCAACTGATGCAAAGAGCTGACTCACTGGAAAAGACCCTGATGCTGGGAAAGATTGAGGGCAGGAGGAGAAGGGGATGACAGAGGATGAGATGGTTTGATGGCATCACCGACTCAATTTACATGGGTTTGGGTAAACTCCAGGAGTTGGTGATGGACAGGGAGGTCTGGTATGCTGCGATTCATGGGGTTGCAAAGAGTCAGACATGACTGAGCGACTGAACTGAACTAAACTGAACAAGTCTTTATCCGGCCCTTTCCCAGAGGCTCTGCTTCCCTTGAGTATGGGTGGAAGGGGTGGGGCACAATTCCATTCTTTGAGAAAAGTCATCACTGACTTCCTTTTAATTCAGGGAAGCCACTAGAGATTGGGTAACTCCTTCTCTTTAGTTCAAAACATCACCTTATGTCCCTCTTCCTGACTTGTCTTTGTGGATCTGAAATATATAAGCTGTGTATTGTCCCCCAAATTGTGGGAAAAGGAGAGTTTATACTTTTAGAAACAAAAAACATTGGTATCTTCTTCCTGGGGTGAAGGTAGGAAGATTTTAGTCATTTGTAAGTCTACATCTGCACAAACAAAAGACACAAGAATGCTAAAAGCAAGAACAAACAGGAAACAAAACAATAAAAACTAGTACAAGCAAGTCAAATTTTTCTTAAGAGAACATTCTGTTACAAATATTTTACTGAAATGTGTAATAATTGTAAGTAGGGTATAAATCCTTTAGTACCCACCTGAGCATATCAAATAAATGGAGATAGATTCTCCCCAACTCTGTGTCAGAATATGTTTGGCAGTGTGTTCCTGATAGTAGCTACATTCTTAAGTAGAGATGATGGGGTGTTTCCAGCAGAAGCTGAAATGCTAATCAGAAATGGAGATACCCAGAACAAAAAGCAGAAATGTTAGAAAATAACATGTTACTTAAAATAGAGGCAGCTGGAGCAGTTGAGAAAGAAATATTTGATGAATGCCATGTGAGTCCTAGCTGACTGGTTTTATTTTTGAACTCACGTGGGACACCTACTAGGGACTCCTAAGAGTGCTAGGTAGTGATGGTGTTGGGAGAAGACATTCTAGATAGCTAGATTTCTACAGAATCATGGATTATGAGATACATGAATTTAGAGTGAAAATGTTTCCATTAGATGGTGACAGCCCTTGATTCCACTTTAGCTCCATTCCAATGGTTTCCAGGGTCTATGTGTGTGCCTGTGTGCTAAGTTGCTTCAGCTGTGTCCAACTCTTTGTGACCCTATGGACTGTAGCCCATCAGGATCCTCTGTCAATGGGATTTTCTAGGCAAGAATACTGGAGGGGGTTGACCTGCTCTTTTCCAGGGGATCTTCTCCACCCAGGAATTCAACCTGCATCTCTTTCATCTCTTGTATTGGCAGGTGGGTTCTTTACCACAAGCACAACCTGGGAAGCCCTCCAGGGTCTACATGTTGATTCAACTCTTTCTCAAGCCCATGAATCATTTCATAAAGCATTCTCTTTCTGGATACCTGAAAAACTTAGAAATAGTCATATCATTTTCCGCAATGTGAACTTCAGACTCAAATGGCCTGGTAGCTTTTGCTCTTGGTGTCCTGGGAACCCTGAGACCAGTTTGTGAGTGGACCCAAACTAGCCTGCTGGTGGATGTGAATCCACATGGAGGAAAACCAAGGAACTCTGCAGCAGCCTCCATCCATCATGTGAATGAGGCCATCCTAGACCATCCAGCTGCCAGCCATAATGCCAGCTGACCCAGAGACTTGGGAGAGTCAAGTATAATCAGATGAGCTGGCTTGGCCAGAAAAGCTGCCCTCAGGATCATGAATCAAATAGTCATTCTCTTAAACCTCTAGGTTTGGGGTGGTTTTTTGTGTATCACAAACTAATTGATACACTATTAAGTGAAAGTGAAAGTGAAGTCTCTCAGTCATGTCTGACTCTTTGTGACCCCATGGACTGAACCTACTAGGGTCCTCTGCCCATGGGATTTTCCAGGCAAGAATACTGGAGTAGGTTGCCATTCTATCTCCAGGGGATCTTCCCAACCCAGGGATCGAAACCGGGTCTCCCGCATTGCAGGATGAATTTTACCATCTGAGCCATCAGGGAAGCCCATTATAAAGAAATAGAAACTCAGGCCTGGACGATCTCACTGGTAAATTCTACCAAATATTTAAAGAAGACGGATAAAGGTCAGGAAGCAACAGTTAGAACTGGACATGGAACAACAGACTGGTTCCAAATAGGAAAAGGAGTACATCAAGGCTGTACATTGTCATCCTGCTTATTTAACTTATATGCAGAGTACATCATGAGAAACACTGGACTGGAATAAACACAAGTTGGCATCAAGATTGCCTGGAGAAAAATCAATAACCTCAGATATGCAGGTGACACCACCCTTATGGCAGAAAGTGAAGAGGAACTAAAGAGCCTCTTGATGAAACTCAAAGAAGAGAGTGAAAAAGTTGGCCTAAAGCTCAACATTCAGAAAATGAAGATCATGGCATCTGGTCCCATCACTTCATGGGAAATAGATGGGGCAACAGTGGAAACAGTGTCAGACTTTATTTTTTGGGGCTCCAAAATCACTGCAGATGGTGACTGCAGCCATGAAATTAAAAGACGCTTACTCCTTGGAAGGAAAGTTATGACCAACCTAGACAGTATATTGAAAAGCAGAGATGTTATTTTGCCAACAAAGGTCTGTCTAGTCAAGGATATCGTTTTTCCAATGGTCATGTATGGATGTGAGAGTTGGACTGTGAAGAAAGCTGAGCGCCAAAGAATTGATGCTTTTGAACTGTGGTGTTGGAGAAGACTCTTGAGAGTCCCTTAGACTGCAAGGAGATCCAACTAGTCCATTCTAAAGCAGATCAACCCTGAGATTTCTTTGGAAAGGATGATGCTAAAGCTGAAACTCCAGTACTTTGGCCACCTCATGCGAAGAGTTGACTCATTGGAAAAGACTCTAATGCTGGGAGGGATTGGGGGCAGGAGGAGNGGAGAAAAATCAATAACCTCAGATATGCAGGTGACACCACCCTTATGGCAGAAAGTGAAGAGGAACTAAAGAGCCTCTTGATGAAACTCAAAGAAGAGAGTGAAAAAGTTGGCCTAAAGCTCAACATTCAGAAAATGAAGATCATGGCATCTGGTCCCATCACTTCATGGGAAATAGATGGGGCAACAGTGGAAACAGTGTCAGACTTTATTTTTTGGGGCTCCAAAATCACTGCAGATGGTGACTGCAGCCATGAAATTAAAAGACGCTTACTCCTTGGAAGGAAAGTTATGACCAACCTAGACAGTATATTGAAAAGCAGAGATGTTATTTTGCCAACAAAGGTCTGTCTAGTCAAGGATATCGTTTTTCCAATGGTCATGTATGGATGTGAGAGTTGGACTGTGAAGAAAGCTGAGAGCCAAAGAATCGATGCTTTTGAACTGTGGTGTTGGAGAAAACTCTTGAGAGTCCCTTAGACTGCAAGGAGATCCAACTAGTCCATTCTAAAGCAGATCAACCCTGAGATTTCTTTGGAAAGGATGATGCTAAAGCTGAAACTCCAGTACTTTGGCCACCTCATGCGAAGAGTTGACTCATTGGAAAAGACTCTAATGCTGGGAGGGATTGGGGGCAGGAGGAGAAGGGGACGACAGAGGATGAGATGGCTGGATGGCATCACTGACTCAACAGACATGAGTCTGAGTGAACTCTGGGAGTTGGTGATGGACAGGGACGCCTGGCGTAGTGCAATTCATGGTGTCGCAAAGAGTCGGACATGACTGAGCAACTGAACTGAACTGATAGCTGTCTCTCCAGCAGTGTGCAAATGCTTTAATTCTCCTTGGTTATTGTACTCCTCCCTCATGTCCCTTTGCCTTCGCTCCACCTCCTGTCCACATTGTTACCTTCTGTGTAGTCTTTCAATCATAGATCAGATTCCTCCTCCTCCAGGAAGCCTGATGGGTTAGATATCTTCTTGTGCTCTCTGATTCATATCCCTACATTGCACTTAAGACTTAAAAAAAAAATTTATGTCCACACCCCACAAGTAGACTGTGAGCTCCTTGAGGGCAAAGTTTGTATCTTATTTTTCTTATATTCCCACTACCTAGAAGGTGGCCTGCCTGTTGAATGAACACATGTTCTAGGTTTCAGAAATGTTAAAATAGATAAAACAGGACATAAGATTTTTTGTGTTGTGTGGTATTGTTACATTATTTATCCTAGGGAGGCTGACAGATTTTGCCTTCAAGATTACATTCAGGAATAGCTAATTCAGAAAACTTTCCCTATCTCTACACAAACTAGATTACTTATATCTTCCCTGTGAATTCCCAAATTGTGATTTTAGTTCTGTCCTGGTACTTACATGGCAGGAAAAAGCATCTGATGATAGATCTACCTTTTCTTTCTTAACAATTGATGGTGCTCTCTTTTAGGACAAGACTACGTCTGTTCTGTCATCTGGGTTTGTTTTACAGATTAACTNAACTAGATTACTTATATCTTCCCTGTGAATTCCCAAATTGTGATTTTAGTTCTGTCCTGGTACTTACATGGCAGGAAAAAGCATCTGATGATAGATCTACCTTTTCTTTCTTAACAATTGATGGTGCTCTCTTTTAGGACAAGACTACGTCTGTTCTGTCATCTGGGTTTGTTTTACAGATTAACTAGTTAATGCATGAATAAAATCTTGAACTGTACCTGTACAAAGTAAATGTTCAATAAATGATTAAAAAAATCACAAAAATAAATGAATAAATAAATAAAACATGGGAAAATATCACTCAAAGATTGTGGCTACTTTTTAACATGAACTTTTAACAAAATCCATGGCTTTTAATCAGTTTATTTCTGTCTTTGAATTCTATTTTTCTCCTACCCAAGGAGCTGCTTTCTAATGGAAACTGCTGGTATTAATATATACCAAATTACATCATGAGTACAGAGGATTTTTTTTTCCCCCAATCACAGTAATGATAATAATTCTAACATTAAAATGTTGCACAGGAAAAGACTTAAAGGTAAAATTGGTAATTTTTTTCATAATTTTGAACTCATATTTGATGAATTCATCTAGTTTAGCTTCCTAGATAAATTCTACAGTGTTTTAAAGTTCACACCTGCCCATCCATATAAACCCACACAGCAGGAAGGCTTATCAGCTTTCAAAATTTATGAGCTGCAAATGCAAGTTTCCACTGAAAGTCTCTGCTAACCTCAGGCAGAGGATCGAAGCAAGTTGTTTTTGTTGTGAGAGGAGCTTGGGGCAATCAGATGACAAGTGCTCCCCTGATGATGGGTTTCTCAGGTCTCTTGTGAGCACCACACGAGCTTCATTTTTTTGGTTTAAAAAATTTTACTTGTGACACCCCTGGCATCTGGTCCCATCACTTCATGGGGAATAGATGTGTAAAGAGTGAAAACAGTGTCAGACTTTATTTTTTGGGCTCCAAAATCACTGCAGATCATGACCGCAGCCATGAAATTAAAAGATACTCCTTGGAAGAAAAGTTATGACCAACCTAGATAGCATATTCAAAAGCAGAGACATTACTTTGCCGACTAAGGTCCATCTAGTCAAGGCTATGGTTTTTCCTGTGGTCATGTATGGATGTGAGAGTTGGACTGTGAAGAAGGCTGAGTGCCGAAGAATTGATGCTTTTGAACTGTGGTGTTGGAGAATACTCTTGCGAGTCCCTTGGACTGCAAGGAGATCCAACCAGTCCATTCTGAAGGAGATCAGCCCTGGGATTTCTTTGGAAGGAATGATGCTAAAGCTGAAACTCCAGTACTTTAGCCACCTCATGTGAAGAGTTGACTCATTGGAAAAGACTCTGATGCTGGGAGGGATTGGGGGCAGGAGGAGAAGGGGACAAGAGAGGATGAGATGGCTGGATGGCATCACTGACTCTATGGACGTGAATCTGAGTGAACTCCGGGAGTTGGTGATGGACAGGGAGGCCTGGCGTGGTGTGATTCATGGGGTTGCAAAGAGTTGGACATGACTGAGTGACTGAACTGAACTGAATTGGCAGTCCAGTGGTTAAGAATCTGCCTTCCAAGGACGTATGTTCAGTTCCTGGTTGGGGAACAAATGTACAGATTTTACATGCTGTATGGAATGGTGAAAAAAAAAAAGACTGTTCAGCTTTAAAATATCACCCAAATAAAAATACCCCGTGTTCGTAAGCATATTTATGTGTTAACTTTTTTAAAAAAGATAAACTTTAATTTTATTTTTCTTTCTCGTAAATGCTAGTGCAAGTGGCCTCTACTGTATCAATGAAAAACTGTTTATCAAAATAATCTGTTAATCCCTTTGATTCATTGTGTCTCAAAAATCACACAAATGATAACCTATGAACACATACACAGGAATGAAGGTGGGAGAGAAGAGTCAAGCCAGAGAAAACAAGAGAAATGAAAAGCTCTCAAAATCACCACCCTAATATCATTAAAAAATGTGCAAGATAAACCCACAGCCCATACCCACTTTGCCTACAGAACTGTGGCAAAGCTGAGTCAGTGTGTATACAGAACAAGATATAAATATTCTACTTGGAAATCTGATCTGAAAACAAAGAGAGGAAATGACTTAGCAGGAGTTTTGCTCATGAGTTTCTCTGTGGACTCTGAGCCCAGCAATGCAGGCTGAGCTACCTGGAGAAGCAATGGACTTCCGTTTGAGAAATCGCTGGATAACCTTGTCACATTTCAAAAGTTTGTTTAGGATTTCAAGTTTGTGGGGCTTCTGTCATGTGTAATCCCAGTAGTGATTTTGGAAATGCAGTTTTGAAAATGCTAATTATGAGTGATGCTATGAAAAAGATTTGGGTAAAAGACAGGCACGGCAACCCACTCCAGTATTTTTTCCTGCAAAATCCTATGGACAGAGAGCCTGGTGGGCTATGGTCCTTAGGGCTGCAAAGAGTCAGACACAACTGCAGCGACAGCACAGACACACGACAGAGTCCTACTTATAAATGGGCCAGTGCTTGTTTGGATAGAGCACAGATAATGGGATAAAACAGTGAAGGCAAAGTAAGACTGGCAACGAGATGCATAGATCGTCATTCATATGAAACTGTCTTCTCTATTGCAGGATAGTTTTAATTCAGGAGAAAAAGGTATTCCTTCTTTAGATTTTTTTTTTTTCCTGAGTCTCTCTGAACTAGGACAGGTCACATTTGCTAAATGACAGCAGTGAGGAGGAGGTACAGGCCAAGGAGGTAAGAACTGATCACTTGCCACCAGGCAGGCATACTCTGGGGAGCTAATTTTATGAAACAGAAGCAGAAGCCAGAGCAGGATTTGGAGAATTAAAATGAAGTCACATTTTCTGATGTTAAAAAGTCCTGATGTCTGTTTCTGTTCATCTGTGCTCCATTTTCAGTTCAGACACCAATCAGGAAGTTGCTAGTTCTGCAAAAGAGAGGCAGATAGAAGTCCTGCCCTATTTAGAGAAACAGGGGATGGGAATGTGCAGAAAACTGCCCTCGCAACAGCTGACGATTTATACCTGGCATTGAGCACGCCCAATACGAAGTCTTTCTCAACATAAGTGGTAAAAGTTAAACAATGAGCCATTATCACTGGGTGTTTTGGAGGCAGTGTTTCCACTCACTGAGGATAATTAGTGTTACTAGGAAAGTCTATTTCTTTAACAGAAAACATGTAATAAAGCTTCTGACTGAAGGAACTGAAACCACAGTAGACAAGTGTAGAACAAACAGTGGATAGGGGTCTCCACTAACTTCTTTAGTGGAGCTAACCCTTTAGCAAAGTGATGCAACAAGCGGTCTGGGCTCTGCCGCCCAATATGGTAACCACAAGTCACAGGTGGCTATTTAATATTAATTTAAATTAATTTACATTGCATGAAATAAAAATTATCTTCCTCAGGTCCATTCAGCACATCAAGGCCTCCACTGCCGCATGGGCTTGGTGGGACCAGGATCAGACAGCATAGAAAGACCAGTTCCACTGTTGTAGAAAGTTCTGTTGGACAACTCTGGAAAAGCATTGTCATGAGAGCCTGGGGCTGGACTTTAGTCTGCAACTTCGTAATGGCAGGTTTCCTGATTCTTAAAACAGGGCAAAGGAATAGTACTTGCCTCCCGGAGTTATTAGAAAGACTGGATAAGTGAGTTCTTTTAAAATATAGAGTGAAAAACCATACTGGATACAGAGTAAGTGTAATATCAATTCATTTGTTTAAAAATGAATGTGTGTGTACTGCCTACTGCCTATATTCTATAGTTTGTATACATAAGCACAAATGTATGTTGGGCTTTCCTCGTGGCTCAGATGGTAAAGAATCTGACTGCAATGTGGGAGACCTGGGTTCGATCCCTGGGTTGGGAAGATCCCCTGGAGAAGAGAATGGCAAGCCACTCCAGTGTTCTTGCCTGGAGAATCCCACGGACAGAGGAGCCTAGCGGGCTACAGTCCATGGGTTGGAAGAGCTGACACAACTGAGGGATTTTTCACTTCACTTCAACATCCTAGCAGGAAGAATTTGTTACTATTACTTAATAGCTGAGGACCTTGAACTTGAAGTCACTCAGTTAAGATGTGATTTTTACTTGGCTGACTTATAACTGCTATGGGATTTCCAGTAATGATGAGCTATTGGACTCCAATATCTATGCTTTATTGTCTTTTGTTCTGTAAATGAAAACCAACACATATTTCTTCTGGTTTGCTGCTGCTGGTAGGTCACTTCAGTTGTGTGTGACTCTGTGTGACCCCATAGGTGGCAGCCCACGAGGCTCCCCCGTCCCTGGGATTCTTCAGGCAAGAACACTTGAGTGGGTTGCCATTTCCTTCTCCAATGCATGAAAGTGAAAAATGAAAGGAATTTGCTCAGTCGTGTCCGACTCTTTGTGACACCCTGGACTGCAGCCTACCAGGCTCCTCCGCTCATAGGATTTTCCAGACAAGAGTACTGGAGTGGGGTGCCATTGCCTTCTCCATTCTTCTGGCTTACATCTGAATTAAAGAAAATCTTCAGGGATAACTTTTGTAATGATAACAGGTAAGCATCACATAATACTTAATATAGTGACACGCTGATCTAGGAACTTTATTTGTACTATATTAATTCATTTAATCCTCACAATAATTTTGTGATAAGTATCGTTATTACCTCATTTTGTCACTGGGGAAATTGAGACTCAGAAAGTTTCAGTATATTTCCTAAGTTCACACAGCTAGCTAGTCACACAACTAGCCTACTGGGACTCAAATCTTATTTTTAGTGTCTTTTTCATAATCACTATGCTAATTGCCTAGGGTTTCAGTACCTAGTCCAAGAAGACAAAGATTGTTGGCTTAGGGGGACACTGCCTGACCAGTGCAGAATAGATTTTGGGGCTGGAAACGGCCAAAGTCAAGTAACTTTACTGAATAGTTGCAAACTACTTTAAACAAGGCTATTTCAGTTGTGCGTGCTATGCGTGCATATCCTGACTCGCCCTTTCCTTGGGGAAAATAAGGAGAAAAGTACATACATGGAAATGTACTATTAGCTGTTACACCAAATTTGGCAAGGATGGCGGATCACAGTCTCCCAGCAGAGGTGTGCCCTGCTGCTGGCAAAGGCTCTAGGTTCCAAGCTCCAACCCACAGGTCTCAATCCCTCCTCAGTCTCTCTCCGTCATCTCTTGTGACAAAAGGCAAAGCAGTGTCTTTTGGAAATCAGACCTAAGCAAAGACCAATTCTCTGCTTGCAATTCTTAAAATAATTTTCAATGAAACGAAGACTTCTGAGTCAGAGGATGTGACATCCTCATTTGCATGATTCAGAAAGGCGGTGACGCCACAGGCAGTGATTGAGGAGGAGTTCCTGAACGTGGAAACGCTGAACAATTAAACGGTACTGTCGCTGGCACCAGACAACCTGCCTCAGATAACTGAAGCCAGGCCCACTGGCCCCAGCACAGGAAGCCAGTGGCTATCAGAACTTCACAGTAGGTGGTTCCTGTCACCTCCCCACCCGTTTTCCTGGAGTGGGGGGCTGACAGCTGACCACTTTTATTTTTTTTCTTTTGAGTAGATAGAAGTTGCTGGACTTCTTACAGAACTTACAATGCTTAGTATATGCATCACTTTCTTTGGAAAGGCTCAGAGAATATGCATATTATTCAAGATGGGAGTTATTAACTCAATTGCCACCTAGAGGAAAAAAATCTTGAGGGCCTCTTATGAACTCATGGAAGTTGTACGCAGAAGGTTATTTTGGGGTCCTTGGAAAATGGTCCACAGATGTCACCACAGTCTCAAGAGGGTGCCTGACCTCTGAAAGATTATTAGGACCATGTTCTGATAATTACACAGTTGAGAAGTCACAAAGAAACCTTTATTACCAACTATAGCTAAGTACAATTTTAAAAGCTGGACTGCTGATCAAGTATTAATAGTAGAATTCCCTGAAAGTAAGCAGCATCTTCATCTCTCAATATAAAAAGTCCTCAATGTTCTCAAGTAGGGATATTTTTAAAACCCACGAGAATGTGGGCATGATTGCCATGCTGCATTTAGCCAATAACAGCGCCTGTAGCCTTCCTATTCTACTACATTGCTGTTTGTTGCTCAGTTGTGACTGACGCTATGCAACCCGATGGACTTTTCCCAGGCAAGAATCCTGCAGTGGGTTGCCATTTCCTTCTCCAATTCCATGTCTTCTATTTCCTAAAAAGCTTGCCAGTGTTTTAAAGAGAATTTATCTTTACTTTTAGAGTAGCACTTTCCATCTAAGTAGGAGTTTAAAGTCTCGGATGTGGATTTTCAACAGTAAATGTGCTATGTGAAGTTGTGTCCAACTCTTCGTGACCCCATGGACTGCAGTCTGCCAGGCTCCTCAGTCCATGAGATTCTCTAGGCAAGAATACTGCGGTGGGTTGCCATTTCCTACTCAACAGTAAATGATGTCCTTTAAAGGTGAGGCATTGAGCATCCTGGCTCACAATGAGAGCTCAAGTATAGTCACCTGGTCTGCAAGGTTACACACTGCTGCTGCTAAGTCGCTTCAGTCTTGTCTGACTCTGCGACCCCATAGACAGCAGGCCACCAGGCTCCCCCGTCCCTGAGATTCTCCAGGCAAGAACACTGGAGTGGGTTGCCATTTCCTTCTCCAACGTATGAAAGTGAAAAGTGAAAGTGAAGTCGCTCAGTCTGTCCGACTGTTAGCGACCCCATGGACTGCAGCCTACCAGGCTCCTCTACCCGTGGGATTTTCCAGGCAAGAGTACTGGAGTGGGGTGTCATCGCCTTCTCTGAGGTTATATACAGGGGCTGACAAAAGGTTTACAGATAGTGAAGAGCTGCATTCCTAACCCATAGGGACCAGCCTCTCCCGCCCTGTGTGCGGGTTCAGGCTTGCATCCATTCAGGCCACATGGACCAAATGCTCCTTCCTTATGGATACCAGTTCTCATTATCCTGCCCAGTCACCTCTGACTCTTTGAGACCCCATGGACTGAAGCCCACCAGGCTCCTCTGTCCATGGGATTTTCCAGGCAAGAGTACTGGAGTGCAGTTGCCATTTCCGACTCCAGGTCCAAGGTGTGAGCATATCATGATTAGAATTTGCTGATGATGCTGATGTTGGAGTCATGCAGCGGATTGCCAAATAATATATCCAATCGAGTGTCAACTGTGGTAGTAGCCATGCAAAGGGAGTAAATGGGATTCTGACTAAAAACTTCTTTTATGAGGCATTGACAATTGAAATAAACCACCTGCAGCAAGAGCAGACCTGCTTCTACCAGTTTCCCTCATCCTACTATTAAACTTCACTGCTTTCTTTCCTATGGTGATTCATCAAGGAGACACTGACTGCCAAGAAATCACTGATTTTGGCTTTGTGTTAGCTGCCATCATTGGCTAAACTAAACTGTGCAGCATTGGAAGAGTTAGATGAAGGTATCCTGATGAAATTTTATAAATAGAATTTCCTTCCCTGTTAAGCCAAAACTTACAAGAACAAAGAGTTCAATTTCTATTTTCCAGGGGGAGGAGAGGGGACAGAAAAAGAGAATTGCTAATGTGGACATCAACAGAAAATGAAAATGCTTTTGCTGCTGCTCCCTAAAACTTCTTTCCACTAAACAGAAACTTTAGTCCCCACAATAGTCAGGGGGAAAAAAAAACCAGAAGCTTTTACAATGTTACTGAGAATGATTGGTCCTAAGCTCTTCTATTTAAAAGAAGTTATTTAATATTCTAAACAAGATTTAAAAAATTAGAGTGTAAGAATATCCACTTTCAACTACAATTTTGCTGCCACACTGAATCTCTGTCTTTTTGCTGTTCATCAAGAGCTTCATGTGACATAATAAAAATTTCATTTAAAGCCTCTCTCCTCAGATTGCTAACAAACTGGGAGCCTGTTAGAAATTCACATTCTTGGACTCCAGTTCAGACATACAGAACCAGAATCTGCATTTTAGCAAGACTCTCAGGGGGTTTGGATGCACCTTCAAGTCTGAGAAGCCCTGGTTTAGGGTGAGATTGCCTAATCTTAGGTAATGGTCCTAATCACCTGCGTGTAGAGCTTCTAAATATTGTGTGTGCATGTGTGGTCACGCAGTCATGTCTGACTCTCTGTGACCTTAAGGGCTGTAGCCTGCCAGGCTCCTCTATCCCTGGGATCATCCAGGCAAGAGTACTGGAGTGGATTGCCATGCCCTCCTCCAGGGGATTTTCCCAGTCCAGGGATCGAACCAGTGTAACTTGCAGCTCTTGAATTGCACGCGGATTCTTTACTCACTGACCCATCAGGGCTTCCCTTTTAAATACGATAGTGATTCTGTTATCCAGTTTTTATTCACCTCATTCTTTGGCCTAAAAAACTTCCCCTTTTACTTCGGTAGGACATCCTGACTGGTGAACACAGAAAGCTGACTGCTCTCAGGTTGTAGTCCATTTTAGAACATTCCAGACTTTTTCTGCAGCTGTCATTTGATGGACACGCTTACCAGAGCCTGTTCTATAAGTTCCTAATCCTACTCATGACACAGTGTGAATAATATAGACCGAGAAAATGCAACTGAGGAGGGTGATGATGTTTATTGTTGGATAAGTATACAAGGAAATTTGATACAAAAAATTGTAACAATCTAAGGGCTTACTTACCTTCAGACTTCTTTCCAAATATCTTTAAGCCCTTATTCTATTTCAAAGAAAGTAAAACCAGGAATTGTACACCCTGTCTTGTGGTGTGAAATGGGCAAGAAAGATGATTTTACTCCTCAATCAGGAGACCTATATGAGAAAAAAGTCTTTACTTCCCAATTGTAGCAAACTGATGTGCTTATTTATTTTAGTTTTATTATAAACTGTTGTACCTTAAAGCTGTCCACATGTCATACTTTTCTGATTCTTTGATTTCTGCAAATTTTGTGTTGAATAAATTGAATGCCAGTTATAATTTTGTCAGGTAAGAGGACTTTTATTACACATATTTCTGGATCTCATCCCAGACCACTGAAGGAGGGTGGGGTTTGGAATATGTATTTGTTAAAAGATCTGGCAATCAGTTAGGCTTGGAAATTATTGAATTAAAGAACTCTGACTGAAGAACCAAAAATCACAGAAGTAGGAAAAATTCAACAGGTTGAAGATATTTTAAAAATGTCACTGACATATTGACTAAAGAATTTCCAGAACTTTTATAACAACAAAAGCCTCAGCTGATCCCACAGATAGTATTTTGAGTGTTGTCTACATTTCCTGGTGTGATGTCTTTGAAGTTTTCCTGGGACTGGACCAGCTGGCCCTCTGAAACAGTCCATTTGTAAACCAGGAAAAGGGGGAGTTTGGACTGTGGTCAAATTTGTCCTATGTCAGTTTTGGAGAATTTAAATCTCCTTCTGCACTCTGACCCCATGTGACATTGCTCAGAGTGGCTCATATATTTTCTTTTCTTTGGCTCATATATTTCTCTGAGAGGGACTCAGTACTTTCTAGTGACTTCCTGTGTTGTTATTCACTGCTAAACCAACAGAGGAAACTGATTACAGGTGATTTTGGGGAGACTAAGCTATATTGGGGCTTTCCCAGTGGCTCAGTGGCGAAGAATTTGCCTGCAATTCAGGAGCCGCAGGAGATGTGGGTTTGATCCCTGGGTCAGGAAGATTCCCTGATGGAGGACATGGCAACTGACTTCAGAATTCTTACCTGGAGAATCCCACGGACAGAGAAGCCTGGTGGGTTACAATCCATGGGGTTACAAACAGTTGGACACAACTGAAGTGACTTAGCATGTGTGCATGCAAGCTATATGGAGCCTCACAAGACTAGCAGACTAAGTTTCTCCTTTGACTTCCCTCATTTGGCTTATCTGCCCACTAATATGCTTCCAGAATCCAGAGGAAATTTGGATATTGGTAGGTAATTGATTTATGGAAAGATAAACAGCCTTCAAATGACAGAAGGACTGAAAAAATGAGATTATTGCCTGCCTCTTAAGATCATAACTGCCTCTTAGAGATCATAACTACCACTATTAGATTTGAGTCTTGTCTTTAAGTCTTTAAGCATGTTTTAAATTAACTGTTTTCTGGGCCTGTCACCCAGCCTTCAGCTGACTCTCACAGCTGCTCTGCAGAGCTCTAGCATTTGTCCATCAGATACACACCCAATGTCCACCAGCACATTTATTTACATTAGGACGCTTGCTTTGGAAATTCATATTCTGGACATTTTTGGTGAGAAAGGTCACAATTGATTTTGATTGTCATGGCCCAGGTTGAAATATCTGTTCAATGTGGAGGTGGCTAGTTGATAAATATGGACTCAGGTACACTTATTTATAAAACAGTACAACATCACGGTGATTTCACCCTTGGCCCTAGTATCTGGCTGTCTGGTTATAATTTACCACTTGTCTCATCCTCTCCAAATAAGTGAAACTTGAGAGAAATGGATAATCCAAGTAGGAGCACACTAAACGTATCAGATATTCTGAGAAGTGATCTGCTGAGACTCAGGCAAATTCTGTGGTTTCTCATGATAAACCACTGTTTCCCAGACTTGTCTGATCTACATTCATTATGTGTGTGGGGTGGGGTGAGGGAAGGTTGTGCTTAAATATATAGATTCCAGGACTTTCCAGAAATTTCTACCCACTGGTCTGTTGTGGGAGGGGACAAGTGATTCTTATAAACAAGCAAGTTCANTCATGATAAACCACTGTTTCCCAGACTTGTCTGATCTACATTCATTATGTGTGTGGGGTGGGGTGAGGGAAGGTTGTGCTTAAATATATAGATTCCAGGACTTTCCAGAAATTTCTACCCACTGGTCTGTTGTGGGAGGGGACAAGTGATTCTTATAAACAAGCAAGTTCAGGCATTGCTGATTTAATGTTACAGGATTTATTTCATTCTGGTGTTTTATGAATTATGCATATTCAGCAGAATAGTGATGGTGGTGAATACACATAACGTTGAAGTACCACAGTGAAGTGTACTAAATGCTTCTTAAGATTCTGAAAAGTCAATGACAGTATATATGCTTGCTTACTGTAAGCAGCAGAAGTCTTCAAGAAGATTGTTCTAGCTAAGACATGGAAAAAACCTAAATGCCCATTGACAGATGAATGGATAAAGCAAATGTGGTACATATATACAATGGAATACTACTTATAAAAAAGAATGAAGTAATACCGTATGCAGCAACATGGATGGCCCAAGAGATTATCCTACTCAGTGGAGTAACTCAGAAAGGGAAAGACGAACACCATATCACTTATTTGTGTAATCTAAAATATGACCCATGTCAATTCCAAACTTCCATGGGATTGACATGTACTCACTTAAAGTGGATAACCAACAAGAACAGGGAATTCTGCTCAGTGTTATGCAACAATCTAAATGGGAAAAGAATTTGCAAAAGACTAATCATGGCATCCAGTCCTGTCACTTCATGGCAAATAGATGGGGAAACAATGGAAACAGTGACAGACTTAATTTTCTTGGGCTGCAAATTCACTGCAGATGGTGACTGCAGCTGTGACATTAAAGGACACTTGCTCCTTGGAAGAAAAGCTATGAAGCAACAATCTAAATGGGAAAAGAATTTGCAAAAGACTAATCATGGCATCCAGTCCTGTCACTTCATGGCAAATAGATGGGGAAACAATGGAAACAGTGACAGACTTAATTTTCTTGGGCTGCAAATTCACTGCAGATGGTGACTGCAGCTGTGACATTAAAGGACACTTGCTCCTTGGAAGAAAAGCTATGACAAATCTAGACAGCATATTAAAAATCAGAGACATTACATTGCCCACAAAGGTCTGCCTAGTCAAAGTTATGGCTTTTCCAGCAGTCATGTATGGATGTGGGAGGTGAACCACAAACAAGGTTGAACACCAAAGAATTAATGCTTTTGAATCATGGTGTTGGAGAAGACTCTTGAGAGTCCCTTGGACTGTAAGGAGATCAAACTAGTCAATCTTAAAGGAAATCAATCTTGAATATCCATTAGAAGGACTGATGATGAAGCTCCAATACTTTGGCCATCTGATTTGAACAGCTGACTCATTAGAAAAGATCCTGATGCTGGGAAAGAGTGAAGGCAGGAGGTGAGGGTGATGATAGAGGACAAAATGGTTGGATGGCATCACCGACTCAATGGACATGAGTGTGAGCAAGCTCCAGGAGATGGTGAAGGACAGGNTTCATTGGAAGGCCTGATGTTGAAACTGAAACTCCAATACTTTGACCATCTGATACGAAGAGCCAATTCATTGGAAAAGCCCCTGATGCTGGGAAAGATTGAAAGCAGGAGGCGAGGGGGATGATAGAGGACAAAATGGTTGGATGGCATCACCGACTCAATGGACATGAGTGTGAGCAAGCTCCAGGAGATGGTGAAGGACAGGGAAGCCTTGTGTGCTGCAGTCCATGGGATCGCAAAGAGTCGGACATAACTGAGTGACTGAACAACAATAAGATACATGTATAAGTATAACTGAATTACTTTGCTGTACACCTGAAGTTAACACAACATGGTTAATCAGCTATACGCCAATGTAAAATGAAAAGTTAAAAAAATGATACAAATGAGCTTATTTATGAAACAGAAATAGATTCACAGACAAAGAGCAGAATTGTGGTTGCCAAGGGGGGAGAAGATGGTGGAGGGATGGGTTGGGAGTTTGGGATTGGTGGATGCAAACTATTACATAGATAATGGATAAACAACAAGGTCTTACCATACAGCACAGAGAATTATAATCAATATCATGTGATAAACCATAATGAGAAATAATATGAAAAAGAATATATATATGTATGGATGTGAGAGTTGGACCGTGAAGAAGGCTGAGCTCTGAAGAACTGATGCTTTTGAGCTGTGGTGTTGGAGAAGACTCTTGAGAGTCCCTTGGACTTCAAGGAGATCCAACCTGTCCATCCTACAGGAAATCAGTCCTGGGTGTTCATTAAAGGGACTGGTGTTGAAGCTGAAACTCCAATACTTCAGCCACCTCATGCGAAGAGCTGACTCATTTGAAAAGACCCTGATGCTGGGAAAGATTGAGGGCAGGAGGAGAAGGGGACAACAGAGGATGAGATGGCTGGATGGCATCACCGACTCAATGGACATGGGTTTGGGTGGACTCCAGGAGTTGGTGATGGACAGGGAGGCCTGGCGTGCTACAATTCACGGGGTTGCAAAGAGTCAGACACGACTGAGTGAATGAACTGAACTGAATCATTTTGCTTAGAATTTTTTTTTTTGGTGTCTTTTTTTAGATCCTTTTCCCACATATGTCACTAGTCTAAGTGTTTTTTTCTATTCTCCTCTCACTCTCTTTTACGTCTGGGTCTCCAATTTCGTACGTATGTGGCTGCTTGGAGTTTTACCTCAGCTCACTGATACTCTGTTCACTTTAAGTATTTATCAGATTCCTTTTTCTGTGTTTCATGTTGATAGTTTCTATTGGTGCGGCTTTAACTTTACTGACTTCTGCATCTGTAGCATCCAGTTTGCTGTTAATTGCATCCTGTACTTTGCTGTGTGAACTATCCACTTTGTACTTCTCAGACTCTCATTTCTGTGTCCTCAACTCAGGCAGCTGGTCTCTGCCTATGATCCAGCTCACCATGACATGATCTAGAACAATCTCTCAAGGCAGTAAGCTGTGACAGCTGTCTCTCACTTCTTATCTCTCACTGCCTGATAGCCAAGTCTTAAAAACTGTTTTTTCACATATTTTTCCATTTCTGTTTATTTCCGGTGGGAGGATAAACTGGTCTCTACTATTCTATTTTGGTTGGAAGTGGAAATCCCTTAAATATTTTTCATGTGACTTTGTCAGTTTGACTACTCTCAAGCTATTTATTGGAGAAGGAAATGGCAGCCCACTCCAGTACTCTTGCCTGGAGAATCCCATGGACGGAGGAGCCTGGTGGNCTGGTCTCTACTATTCTATTTTGGTTGGAAGTGGAAATCCCTTAAATATTTTTCATGTGACTTTGTCAGTTTGACTACTCTCAAGCTATTTATTGGAGAAGGAAATGGCAGCCCACTCCAGTACTCTTGCCTGGAGAATCCCATGGACGGAGGAGCCTGGTGGGCTGCCTTCTATGAGGTCACACAGAGTTGGACAGGACTGAGCGACTTAGCAGCAGCAGCAGCAGCAGCAGCAAGCTATTTATAGGTTTATTTTTAATTATAAATAGGAATGATATGTTTTATTTGTATAGTTCTTTAAAATTTATGTAATATTTTCAGTCTTCTAAAAATTTAATAATCCTGATATAATTATATTTATTTGCCCAATAAAGTAATATAAAGAGTATCTTTGAATTTGTTTTCTTATAAGAAAAATGAATAGATTGCACTGGAATATATTTAGGGTCCCTATATGTTATAATATTTTAAAAAATCTTTCCAAAAAAAAAATCTTTCAAAAGTATGTTTTCATTGCTGGGTTTGTTTTAATACGTGTTCCACAAGTATCTGGTAAGAATCACTTTTGGAATAGCCAAATTTTTTCTTTATAAAAGATTCTGGAATAATCCTTTTCCTTAAATAAATGTTATTCTTGAAATAACACAGCATTGCAAAAAAAAAAAAAAAAAAAACAGCTTACCTTTTTGGTTTTCAATATAATTTTATTATTTCTTTAATGGATGTATGGCCAAAGCTCAGTGGTGATGTCATTCTTCCTCATTTGATTTTAGTAAGTTGGGTGAATGTCTTAGTAAGTGCCTTTCTAAAAGGCTAAGACCTATTTTAATAGTGAACCCAAATATGGAAAATACAAATCTATCTACTTAGCACATGAGGTTAGACCCTGTCTTTCCTCCTGATTTCTGCTGACCCCTAGCATCTGTGGGTTTATACTGCCTAGTACAGGAGAGTCCCACACTTTCCATATGGACCACATGTGCATGGTCCATAGCTAGCCTCTTTGTACTTGGTGTAGTCACTCTGGATCCTGGGCCAGTATGAGTGCCCCATTCACTCTCTTGTTGATTCAGTTGGTATATCTGACTGTGCTTTGATTTCCTTGTTAGTGTTCCTAGTCCTTATGACTAGTTAGAGGCCCTGTTCCAGACTCTAACCCATTAAATTAGGAAGCTGACAGTGGGACTCCCTGGTGGTCCAGTGGTTACAACTCTGTGCTTCCAAAGCAAGGGGCACAGATGTGATCCCTGTTCAGGAAACTAAGATCCCATATGTTGTGCTGTTCAGACAAGAAAATTATAAAAATGAAAAGAAAAAAAAAAAAAAAGAAAGAAATTGATTGTATTGGGCTTCCCTGGTGGCTCAGACAGTGAAGTATCTGCCTGAAATGCAGGAGACCTGGGTTTGATCCCTGGGTCAGGAAGATCCCCTGGAGAAGGAAATGGCAACCCACTATAGTACTCTTGCCTGGAAAATTCTATGGACTGAGAAGCCTGGTAGGCTATAGTCCACAGAGTGTTAAGAGTTGGACATGACTGGGTGACTTCACTTTCACTTTCTAGCTCTTTCCGGAGTCCTTCTTGGAGTCTCTAGATACCAAGTAACCATAGTCACTTGTTAGGAGCCTGACACAAAATAGACCATTGTCTTGGAATATGATGACACCAGATGCACGATGGCTGCCTAGAAATGACCACGGCCACCCTTCTTTTACCAGATTGGTATTCCCAATAAGGGGCTTCCCAGGTGGCCCAGGGGTAAAGAATCTGCCTGCCAATGTGGGTGACATGAGTTTGATTCCTGGGTAGGGATGATTCTCTGGAGAAAGAAATGGCTAACCACTCCAGCATTCTTGCCTGGGAAATTCCATGAACAGAGAAGCCTGGCAGGCTACAGTCCATGGGTTCGAAAAAGAGTTGGACACAACTTAGCAACTAAACAACAGCATTCCCAATACCAGTCTGTTTGGATGTCAGCAGTAAATAGACCCTGCATCTTTGTTTTTTATCTGTACATTCTTCTCTGTTATTTTAGGTAGAAGTGGAAGAATTCGACTTATGATTTATAGAGAGAAGTGATTTAGAACTGGGTCAAATAGCAAGTTTTATGGGTAAGAGTATGGGATAAATATTTTAATGGATAGAATAGGCTATTTCACTGGGGCATTCAGAATTCCTGTAGCTTACTTTAACATACTTTCTTCAAAATCTGGAGAAAATTCTGTTACTTTTCCTCTGGACTTTGGTTTTACAAAGACTAAAAATGATCATCTGTTGTTGCTTCCTTCCTTTTGGAAGAAGGATCATACGTTTTAGTTCATACAGCTCTTTTAATTTAATGTAAATTAAAAGAGTTTGCTGATAAGACAATAACTTTTCTGAATTATTGAAAGACAAACATTTTTTGAGTTTTACAGACTTCTAGTTTTTCCCTGCTCATGTACTGAAACTGCTGGTATTTGCTTGGCACTGCAAGTTGGCATTAGAATTTTAAGAGATATTTCCTTAGATTTACTGAGTCATATGGTGTTTATCTCAGATTATGGTTTGCGGGAATCGTAGTTCCTTAATGTTCTATTGATTTGCGTGTTATCTTTAGCTCTTAGCAACCAAACCAGAATTAAAACCATCCATATTACTTTAATAGAAAACATTAATTATTGTTGACAGTGAAGAGGAAAGGCAAGCACTGAATCAATAGTCATTCTCTTCTCCCCTTTTGCAGTGAAGGTGGTCTGTCTACAAGTGTTTTCAAGGACTCTGAAACAAAGTGTAATAAAAAAGAGTAGGGATAAAATGAACATTTAAAAAAATTTATATATTGTTTTCGATTGCACTGGATCTTTGTTGCTGCGCACGGGCTTTCTCTAGCTGTGGTGAGGGGACTTCTCTTCATTGCGGTGCCTGGGCTCTAGCCCCACAGGTTTCACCAGTTGTGGCTCATGGGCTCTAGAGCACAGACTCAGTAATTGTCTTTATTAGTTTCACGGGCTTAGTTGCTTCACAGCATGTGTGATCTTCCTGGACCAGGGATTGAACCCATGTCTCCTGCATTGGCAGGCTGATTCTTACCTTCTGTGCCACCACGGAAGTCCCAAAATGAAAATTTTAAGGATGGCCAATGGATAGGAATGGGCTTTCCTGGGGGCTCAGTGGTAAAGGGTCTGCCTGCCAATGAAGGAGACTTGGGTTTGATTTCTGGAGAAGGAAATGGCAACCCACTCTGGTATTCTTGCCTGGAAAATCCCTTGGACAGAGGGGCCTGGTGGGTTATAGTCCATGGGGGTCACAAAGAGTGATTTAGTGCCTAAAACAACAATGGGTAGGAAAGAGCAAGGACTCTTTATTAGTTTATGTTAGTGTCACTGGGAGAAATGCTAGTGGGTAGTAAAAGGAATGTTTCACGAAAGTTATCTGTTAGAGTGTCATGTGATTTGGTGAACGTGAAGTCAGTTCACAAAATGGTAGATTTACTTTGGTTTCAGTTTTATCACCATTTCTTTATGGTGTTTACTTGTGTTTTTAAAGATATGCATTCAATCCTTGGGTTGGGAAGACCCCCTGGAGGAGACGATGGCAACCCACTCTAGTATTCTTGCTGGAAAATCCCATGAACAGAGCAACCTGGAGGGCTACAGTCCATGGGGTTGCAAAGGGGTTGGACATGACTGAGCTACTAAGCCCACGTGCACATATACACACAGAGCCAGAAAATGACTTCTCATAAGACATAAAACTCCATGAGCTATCTCTAGTCTTCTTCACAAGCTGTTATCTGAAACCAGTGTGTTGGTAATTAGGACTGGCATAAGAAGGGATGGCAGACTGGGTGGCTTAAATAACAGAAGGACTTTTTTCTCGCAGTACTGGAGGCTAGGAGTCTGAGGTCAAGGTGTTGACAAGGTTGGTTCTTTGTGAGGGCTGTGAGAGAAAGATCTGCTCCAGAACTCACTTTCTTGGCTTAAAGATGGCTGCCCTCACAGCGTCTTCCCTCTGTGTGTGTCTGTGTCCAAATTTCCTCTTCTTATGAAGATAACAGTCATACTGGACTAAGGCCCACCTTAATGACTTCGTATTAATGTAATTCCATCTGCAAAGTCATTATATTTTAATACAGTCATATTCGGAGGTACTGGGGGCCAGGACTTTCCATAAATATTTTTGGGGAAATACAGCTTATAAGAACCAGTGTAAATGAAATATCCTACCAGAAAGATAGTTATTATGACATATATAAGCTGAAGATCAGAAATTTTAAGTAATGAAATCTAATTTTCCACTGTTCTACTTATGTGTTAAAAATGATCACCAGTCTTGAGTGAAATGTGTGCCAACATATGGTCAAAAAGTAAAAGTACCCACTTGAAGGTGAGCGTTCTCTTGCAAGTGCAAGACTGAGTTACAGGACCGTGTTTGTAGAATCATTGACAGATTAAAAACTAATGTTTCCAACCATATCAGTTTACAGAGTAATTTTAGGAAAAAAAGGAGATCAATCCAAAACATACAGCTAAGGGAGTTTCACTCGTGAGTCACCAGTATTTAACCAGTGAACCTAGCTTTTCCAATAATCAATTCAAAATGAGCTCCCAGATTGAGTTTTGGCACAACTCTGTTATTTATAGGACAGAATTTAGAAGTATAAAACAAACTGTGACTTATGGATCAACATATAAGCATTAATCAAGGGACAAGTACACTGTCATTATAGGAAAACAGGCTAGCAAATTTCTCTTGCAAAAAGCTCAAGCAAAAAAAAATTTTGTTTTTGTGGATATAGGGTTGCAAGTCAGGAACACCTGAACATTTTATTTTTCGAAGAGAGGTGACTGAAAGAGAGAGACTTACAAGGAATTTTAAATTATTGAGTAATGTTTCAAGCAAAATTTTAATATGCTAGTTGCACCATTCATACTATAAAATTTAAATTCTTATTCTAATTTCGATGTCAATTGATTTTATTCTTCCTTTTATTCTTTTTGTATTTAGGACACTCAATAATTCCAAATAACAGAATATTAGACATTGGTTAAGCTTTCTTATTTTGCCATTTCCAAGAATAGCTTACACTTTTAACTGAAGACCAGACCTTTAGAAATATTATTTTGTCCAGGAATTGAATCAGAGGGTACCATGTAATATCTAGGGCGTCAAGAATCAACAGGTTCTTTGGATCATGAGCAATGACTTTTGCGCCTCGATATGAAAGTGAAAGTGAAAATTGCTCGGTCATGTCTGACTCCTTGTGACCCCATGGACTATACAGTCCATGGAATTCTCTAGGCCAGAATACTGGAGTGGGCAGCCTTTCCCTTCTCCAGGGGATCTTCCCAACCCAGGAATTGAATCCATGTCTCCTGCATTGCAGGCAGATTCTTTACTAGCTGAGCCACAAGGGAAGCCTCCATAAGGCAATGGTCAAATGTTTTGTAGAGCAGACAGAAATATTGTAACTAGAAGTGACACAACCTAGAACTTTAGGGTAATGATCGGCTGCTTAGGAGCCCAGTAGCTAATAGCCTTAGAATGCAAAATGGAGGCAGTAAGAGATTTGGTAATTATTTAGGACTTCCCTGGTGGCACAGATGGTAAAGCATCTGCCTACAATGTGGAAGACCCAGGTTTGATCCCTGGGTTGGGAAGATCCCCTGGAGAAGGCAATGGCACCCCACTCCAGTACTCTTGCCTGGAAAATCCCATGGATGGAGGAGCCTGGAAGGCTACAGTCCACGGGGTTGCAAAGCAGCTAATAGTTATAGAATGCAAAATGGAGGCAGTGAGAGATTTGGTAATTATTTGGCACCCTTCAAAGGTCATCAGTATAAGATCAGCCTAAAATTGCATAATCTTAGCATGGCATACAAGGGTCTTCCTTATTTGGTTGCTGTTTATTTCTCCAGCCTCATTTTGTGCTTTTCTCCAGTCTTCCCTCTGATTCAGCCCTACTTGCCTTGTTCCAGTTTCTCAGTGCTAAATTATTCCCAACATCAGGGCCTTTGAACAAGCTGTGCCTCTACCTGGAAGTTCTTTTTCCAGATCTTAACATAAATGTAACTTTCCCGAGTGAGTTTTTTCTGGAACCACTTTAAACTAGCTGCTAATTCACTCTCCTTGTTATCTTGCTGTACTTCTCTCCCTGGCCCTTATGTCCATGTTATATTTTTCCTTATTTTTGCACTAGGAAGGCAATGGCACCCCACCCCAGTACTCTTGCCTGGAAAATCCAATGGACGGAGTAGCCTGGTGGGCTGCAGTCCATGGGGTCGCTAACAGTCGGACAGACTGAGCAACTTCACTTTCGCTTTTCTCTTTCATGCATTGGAGAAGGAAATGGCAACCCACTCCAGTATTCTTGCCTGGAGAATCCCAGGGATGGGGGAGCCTGGTGGGCTGCCGTCTATGGGGTCACACAGAGTCGGACACGACTGAAGTGACTTAGCAGCAGCAATCGTCACCTGGCTGGAGTCTAAACTCTATGAGAGCATGGGTTTATCTATCTTGCTATCACTGTACCCCTAAGGCTTTAAAAGTGCTAGGCACATAGTAGTTTCTTATTTAGTATTTGTGAAATAAATGAGAAAGGAAGATAATTAGTTACTCCCTGACAAACTGCTTAGAGACCATTCTGAAGGATGTTCTCAGTTCCACATCATTTTTTTTGGCAAACATTTATTATAATGAACAGAGTTTTAGAGCACAGTTCACTCTTGTTTTCCTGTTGACATTTTGGGGCTGATGCTGGAGTTCTCATGGTCCCCAGCACTACGACTCAACATTTCCCTTAACTCTTCCTGCATCCCACTCTCAATGTTTGAGAGAGAGAGAGTGGGAGGAAGGGAGATTGATGGGGGAGAAGAAAAGAGGGAAAGGGGAGGAGAAGAAGGGGATGGAGGAGGGAGAGGATTTGGAGGAGTTGGAGGGATAGAAGAGAGAGAGATGACTCTAGCAAAATCCTGAAGAGTGTATTTTTTTTATCCCTTCCTCCTTTCTGGTATCTTCCTGCTCTCTTCTGGGTTATGATCTACAGTTTTTCCTAAAAATCACCTGAATGCAATCACTCTGTGTAGGAATTTAAGGCGACCAATAGGAGAGTCAGTTTTGACAAAAGGTAAGATTCCTCTTTTCAAACCCTTAAATCTCGTTATGCTAGTTTGCATGCCTGCCCCACATTTCAGACAAAAAGAGGCCTTTGAAACATATTCCAGAGGAACTCAAAGATTAGAGCAGAATTAGCAAAGGCTGGCTACTTTGTACTCTAAAACGGAATTCTGTATAGGATGGAGAGACCTCACTGAAAAAGCAAAGCTTACGAGATTGAAAAATATCACTCATTGTCCCCAAATGTTTTCAGAACTCAAAAAGAGAATCACTCTTCTGCTCTGCTTAGAGGCTACTGTGCTAGTTAACTCGCTAGGTGAGGCTGTGCCATGTGCCCCGTGGAGGTACTTACGCTACTTCCGATAACAACTTCTTGGATGGAATTGAAGTCAGATGTCCTCTGTTAAATCCCATATTCCAGTGTCTCATGTTTCAGTGAAATGTTGCTCTAATCTAATTTATCTAACGGTATTTTCTTCCAAAAAATATGTCATTTAGTTTTACAAATTGCCTACCATGTTTTTCTTAATAGCCTCAGAACCCAAGAAAATGGTGAAAGCTTAAGTCAAAATCATGGCTTTGGCTTAAGCCATTTGATCATATTTTTCAACTCTAAAAGCTTCTGGAAAATTTTTCAATTCAAGGTTTTGTTAAATTGTAAAATGTTTGATGGACAGATTTCAATATTTTTTTCCTGTATGTGAAAACCAGAAAAGTGAATTATGAGCAATAATCTTTACCAAAAATAAGCTCCTTTACTAAAAGTTAAAAAAAAAAGCACTATACTAGAAATTGTAAATAATAAGATCATGAGACTCTGAAGATAGTTTAAAAGATATATATGTTCATAATTCATAGATAGGAATAGATATTTAAAGTACCTTTGATTTTATAAACTGTCCATGATTCATCATTTTTGCTTCAATTATGTGACTTAAAGAATTGTGGACAAGGCATCATGGTTCTTGATTCAATTCCTGGATAGAAGAAGAGAGAGAGAGATGGAGGGAACAGGGAAGGAGAGACAGAGATTACAAATTGTACTTTCATCCATGCACATTGTGTCAAAAAGGCTTCATAATATGTGTGCAAGAGATAGGCTTTACTTTGCATGTTTTTCATGAAAATATTTTCACTGTAAAGAAAACACTGCATTGTACTTTTCCCCTGGAAGAAAGTCTTCCCTGGAAGAAATATCTTTCTCTCTGAAGAAAATACAAATTTATAATGATGCTTTACAATGGAAGTATAAACACTAGTAAGAAAGTTTAGCCTGCATAGAAACAACTACAATTTGAATTTGAGGACACTGCCTGTATTACTAACTCCATATATTTTAGTTAAAAATAGTATTAGCCTTGAAACTAATAGTTTTTGGTTTATTTGAATATATAAATTGACAAATGCAGTTGATACCTATCATAAAGTAAATTTTAAAAAATCACAGAATGAGCACAAGTTATTAAACTGATTGTTTTCACTTGAAAATGTCTCATGATCTTAAAGACTGTAGCTTATATCTTTAGACCCATCCTTTCCATGTGTTTAATTGATATTTACATTTCAGTATTATGCCTTTTTTTTCAAATTCATCTTGACCACCAAATATGTGACAAATCTTTTAAGCCCATGCTGCAACTCATGTTTTAGGTTTTGTCAGTGACATTGACATGTTTTGGCTTTTGGGGACTGGAAACAGAATAGCTCAAAATTGTTATCTGTGAAAGCACTACGTGAATTCTTAAATTCTGTTTGAATGCAACCTGTTAACATGTTTTGGTCTCAGCCCCTGTTTGTATTTTCTTTACAAAATCATGTTAATCTAACTTTCAATGTTTCAGTGTCTTTCTCTATCAAATCTGTTTGAACTGCTGTTGCTATTCAAATCTTCATTATCTCATGGGTCTGTAGCCCGTAATAGCTCTGTTCATTTATTTATTCACTTATTTAAAGTTTTGTGTTGGGCAATTACTATTCTACCAGCGAATATGGTAGGTGGTTCAGTGGTTACAGTGATAAGAGAGAAGTAGTTCCTTCCTTCGTGAAGTTTATAGTCTAATAGTAAATGTAGATGCAGAAGTGGGTTGAAGCATAATAATTATAATGAAGAGAAGAGTCCTTACTTTTGCATATACCAGATGAATCCAGTCAGTGTCAGAAATCTAGTAGCTGGTTTCTTTCATCTACAATGATGACATCAGTTTTTCTCAAACATCATTTTCACCAAATCGTTCACACTAAAACGTTGACTAAACCATTGATCCCCATCCAATCTGAATATACCCTTACCAATGAATTATTTGGAACTTTTCATATAAAACTGAGGGCTTCCCTTGTAGCTCAGTTGGTTAAGAATCTACTTGCAGTGCAAGAGACCCGGGTTCAATCCCTGGGTCAGGGAACATCCACTGGAGGAAGAAATGGCAACCCACTCCAGTACTGTTGCTTGGAAAATCTCATGGACAGAGAAGCCTGGTGGGAGCGACTAACACTTACTTACTTACTATAAAACTAATCTTGGGATTACCATTTCTCATGCTTGTTTTTGATATGCATATGTATATACATAAAAATACACATTATACATACATTTAGCCACACTGATACATACATACACATATACTGCTTAATGTTTGCATATGTATATATGCATTAAGATATTTAAATATGGGGAAACTTAGATTATCCATTCATGAGGATGAAAAAATGTGATTTTCATAATCAAACAAAAGCTTCCAGATACACGCACCTGTGTTTAAAAATTGACTTAGTTAAGAAAAAAATCCCAATGCACCACGGCCTTATTCTTAATAAAACAAGTGTCTTTGATCTATTTGAAGACACTGCTTGGGGCTGGTGTATGGGGATGATCTGGAGGGAAGATGTGGGGTGGGAGGTGGGAGGGGGGTTCATGTTTGGGAGTTCGTGTAAAAAAATAAATAAATTTAAAAAAAAGAAATATAATAAACAACTTTTGAAATGAAAAAAAAAAAAAAAGCCAAGTTGAAAGTAGCTGAGAGTGACATGTGAGCACCATCCTTGACTGCACTTTGCATTCTGGATCTGTTGCATGCATCCATCTCTGTGACTTCAAAGACAGTGGTTCCCCATGAAACCACTGCAGGGTGAAGCAACCTGTCCATCTTTTGCTTCCATTGTGTTTGAAACTCAGCACTGATATGTGTACAATTGAGCCCACTGAAGTCTTGTATCTGACAAACATCCACCACTTTACCACATGCCAGTGGAGATCCTTTGCAAAGCTCTTGGTTCCTGAAATCTTGACTTCACTGTGTGGAGTTCTGAGGTGCTATGGAGTGAGAGCAGACCGAGGACTGTATGTTTCAAATTATGTACATTTTGTTAATGTTAAGTGCATGAACATGTGGCTCAGTCCTGCGTGATCTGTGCCTACAAATCAGGGGGATGGGTGTATTCAAGGACATATCTTGTGGTCAGAACTGATTTAGGGCAGTCCTCGCTTCTTTAGGCTTCCCTGGTGTCTCAGATGGTGAAGAATCTGTCTGCAATGCAGGGGACCTGGGTTCGATCCCTGGGCTGGGAAGATCCCCTGGAGAAGGAAATGGCAACCCATGCTAGTATTCTTGTCTGGAGAATTCCAAGGACAGAGGAGCCTGGCAGGTTACAGTCCATGGAGTTGCAAAAGAATCAGACACAACTGAGCGACTGACTTTTAAAGCAGTCTCCTCTTTAAGCAGTTACACGCACAGACCTGTAGAAGACAAATTCATGTTCAGGAACAAAGTTCTGGGGCATGTCAAAGTTCGAACACATCAAAGAAACCTCAACTCTGACCATTCCAGGGTACCACCAAAGCAGAAAGAAGACAGACATTTTAGGAAGATCTGTGCAGAACTGGAAAGGAAATGGTGAGAGGGGAGGTGGGTTAGTAGTTTGACAGAAGTTGGCTGAATTTGAACTCTAGAAATGTTCTTTACTCTGAAATCTTGAGATAAGTCATTAAAAGTTATATAGCTTCTATTTTCTCATGTGCAAAATGGGGAGAATACTATGTTTCTTTTTGCCTTGTTATGAAATTAACAATGATTGTTGGCATATAGTAGGTGCCAGTATTAGGATTTTCTGGAGAAACAGTGGGATATCTATCCTTATCTCTATGGCACATGAGCCAATCCTATACACATAGACATTATATTTTATATATATTGAATTGGCTCATATGATTATGGAAGCTGACAAGTCCCCAGATCTGTCATATGCAAGCTGGAGACCCAGAAATAGCCAATGTTTCAGTCTCAGTTTGAAGATAGACTGCTCAAGGTGATTGGGCAAGAGAAACTCCCTTTTTTTGGGGAAAGTGAAGTGAAAGTTGCTCAGTCATGTCCAACTCTTTGTTACCTTATGGACCTGTGTCCATGGAATTCTCCATGCAGGAAAACTGGAGTGTGTAGCCATTTCCTTCTCCAGGGAATCTCCCCAATCCAGGGATCGAACCTGGGTCTCCTGCATTGCAGGTAGCTTGTGTACCGTCTGAGTCACTAGGGAAGCCCGTGGGGTGAGGGAAGTCTGTCTTCTTGTTCTATTCAGGCCTTCACTTAAGGAAAATTAGTCTACCAATTCAACTATTAATTTCATCCAGAAACACCTTCAGAGAAACAACTGGAATAGCCTCTGACCAAATATCCGAGCACCCTGTGGCTCAGTCAAGTCGACACATAAAATTCATCATGAGTGTTTATAAAGGATAAAAGCTATTCTATAATAAGGGCTTCCCTGGTGTAAAGAATTCACCTGCTATGCAGGAGACCTGTGTTTGATCCCTGGGTCAGGAAGATCCCTTAGAGAAGGAAATGCAATCCACTCCAGGATTCTTGCCTAGAGAATCCCATGGACAGAAGGAGTTGCAAAGAGTTGGATATGACTGAAGTGACTTAACACACATGCACATTATATAATGATCAGAAAGGGGGTTTATTCCCTTTTCTTAGCCCTACTTCTTTTTAACATCCTGCTCAGATTGGAATCTCATATTTCATTTTCAACTCAATCCATGAAATAAAATATAAACACATTATTTATTTTATAAATAGCAACTTTTATTACTAATAAAAATGGCTACTTGAAGTCAAGAGAACATGAATACTAGGAATAAGGAAAATCATCAAAGTGGTCTGCTGTTTATAAATGTGTTTTGTAATGAAACTTTCAATAGAAAAGGAAAAAAAAAAATAACATTGCCATTAGTCCAGGTCTGGGTCTCCCGCATTGCAGGCAGACGCTTTAACCTCTGAGCCAGGGAAACTTAGGAATATAAATGGCCACGTAGCTTTAATGCCTTACAGTCAAAGAGTTTCTATTTTGTAACTTTGGGTAGCAATGTCTACCAGTCTCCTCTTCCTCTTCCTACCAATCTCCTCCTCCTTTGTATACCAGGTCAGTCTTTGCTCAACGTGGTGTAAAGTGTATGTGGCTAACTTCATCCACCGTAGGCATTTGTTGAATGAAAAGCCAAAGTTATGATTCACCTGGAAGAGCTCCAGCTGTCTATCCCATGGAGGGAGTGGTGCAAATTACTACCGTCACAGGCCAGAACTTGAAGGGGCCTCTGCGAAGAGAAAGAGAGAAGAATTTAGTCCTTTCTAGCAGTGGGGTGGCTAGGGAGTATGGATACACTGGTTCTAAACTAAGAGCCAGCACTGACACCTCATGTGACCTTGAGCAGCCTTAGTTTCCCCATCAGAGAGTGAAAGCTTGGACAGGATGGCATGCCTGACTGTCCAGTCACAGAATCCTTTAATTCTAAGGGCTGGGTTCACCGCTCCCTGTGGCAGTCTGCCTGCTTGGACCAGGTGAGGGAATGGGACTTGCTGTATTCACAAGTTCAAACAGGCCACCTGTAGGGCTCACCGCTGTCCTCTGAGCAGACACGCATCTTGGAGGGAACCAGGTGGAATCCGAGCCTGGCCACGAAGACAGCCCTGTCATCATCCCGTCTTTGAACTGAGAGGGAGAGTACATATTTTTTGCAAGTGCAGGCTTCAACCAGGCTGCCGAAACTATACTCCACAGTGAGAGTGATGTCATGGCACTATGAGCTCATTTGGAGAACAAAGGAGCAAGACAAATAAAGCTGCCCTGAGGCTGCAGAGTCATTGGGAGTATGGAGAAGGAAATTTGAAGAGTATCACTTCTCAATAAAAGCAATTAATATTCCAGAGCTTAAAACATTTTATCTCATCCCCCTTCTGCAATTTAAGGCATGCACAAACACTTGTATCTATTTCCTCAGTATAGAAGTATTTTGAAAGAGAACTCCTGTGGACTATATTCTGGAAAATGATACTGTCACTGGTAAGCATCACTAAAGGGTTGCCTGTATAACTATAGAATAAGAAAAGAGTGTGTATAGGAGCATGCCTGAAAGTGAGATCAAGAAAGGTGACTTAAATTTGATCACCAAAAGTGGACCTGTAGACAAATACTGCTGGCAAGTGATTTATTAGGGAAGTGTTCCTAGGAGAAGTCTGTAAGAGGGCAGGAGAAGCAAGACAGGGTAGAGATGAAACTAGTGGCTTGTAGAGGAGAGCAGGAGGATTGTCCTGATTCTGCAGAGTAAGTTGGTGTGTGATTTAGCCTCAGGTCTCTCCTGAGGGCCAAGGAGCTGGGCCTTCCTAGTCCCTTGCCTGTCAGTCATTGGCTAATGGCTCCACCTAAGGGATGAAAACATCCCAGGACTTGGGAAGCCTATAGGCAAATCTGAACCCCTAAGGGCAATTCTTTGAAGAACAGTGTCAAGTGTAGGCCATTGGAGTCCACTGAATCCAGGCATGACTTCAATATGGTGGCTGGAGGATTAACGGGATGAACTCTAGGCATTCCTCGCCTCTGATTGGTTCCAAGGTTGTAACTGATGTCTATAATCTCCTTCACTACCCATCCAAGATCTTCTCACTTCTCCAACTTAGGGGCTTGCCTCTGATGTGACCCAGATTTTCCTCCCTGAAAACGTCCCTGAGCTGTCTAGCTTCTGATTACTATGCCCTTCTCAGGCTGTAGTTGTAAATTTTCCATTCACAGTTAAAACTTAGCATGGGTACAGCAAGAGATGCCTCTTGGATACCTAGAGGCCCAATCTTAGTATGGTGTGCAGTGCACCATTTTTCACGTTCAGGATTAACATCTATGAACAAAATGTAGAATATAACAATTTTCAATTCTAAAATATCAATTATTTTTTTTTATATAATTTACAGCTTTATTATAGCTTAATTGACATATAAAACTATTTATATTTAAGGTATATAGCTTGCTGTTTTGATATTCTTGTACATTGTGAAATAATCACCACAATCAAACAGCATATCTCTTAGGGGAAACACACTGATTGAAATCGCCTACCCTGGCCAGGTACCATAGTAACCATTTGCATGAGTTGTTTTATGACAGGAGATCCTGATAAGGAATATGGAACTAATAAGCCACCACCAACCGGAAGAGTTAGGGAAAGGTCTAAAGGAGACACTGCGTGTCTGTCTGCTTCCCAGAACCCTTCTCGCTAGCATCCATCTTGGCTGAGCGATGTGTGCGCCACCAGGAAAGACTCTGAATTAGAATGATTGGTCAAAGACCACCTGAAAACTAATCCCATTACCATAAAACCTGACATTGTGAGCCACGCGGCAGAGCAGTTCTCCTGGGTTTCCTTATCCTACTGCTCTCCACCCGGGTGCCCTTTCCCAATAAAGTCTCTTGTCACCACATGTGTCTTCATGGACATTCATTTCCGAGTGTTAGACAAGAGCCCAGTTTCGGGCCCTGGAAGTGGTCCGCCTTCCTGCAACATATCTAGAACCACAGATAGTCACCCTGGAAGGGGTCCGCCTTCCTGCAACATATCTAGAACCACAGATAGTCACCTTTTTCTATTTTTATTCTTTATTCTTCTCCTTTCCTTTGCTTCCTTAATTTTTTTTTTTAAATGATGAGAACTCTTAAGATTTTATCCTCTTAGCAAACTTCAATTATACAGTAGAGTATTGGCGTTCCTCGTGGCTCAGATGGTAAAGAATCTCCCTGCAATGTGGGAGGCCCAGTTTCAATCCCTGGGTGGGGAAGATTCCCCTGGAGAAGGGAGTGACTACCCACTCCAGTATTCTTGCCTGGAGGATTCCATGGACAGAGCCTGGTAGCATACAGTCCATGGGGTCGCAAAGAGTCAGACATGACTGAGTGACTAAGACATTACGTGTGACCATAGTCACATCTCGACATTAGATTTCCAGAACTTATCTTATATAAAATTGAAACTTTGCTGTACGATTGCACTTATATATGTGTGTTAGTCCATTCAGTTTGCTAAAATAAATACCATAGTCTGAGTGGCTTATAAACAACAGGATTTTGTCTCTTGCAGTTGGAGGCTGAAAGTCCAAGGTCAGAACACCAGCATCGTTGGATTTTAGTAAGAAGCCTCTTCCAGCTTGCAGATGGCCTAGTTCTCATCATATCTTCAAAAGGAGCAAAGACAAGCAAACTCTCTTGCAACTCTGAAAAGGACATTAATCCCATTCCTGAGGGTGCTGGCCTCATTGAAAAGGAGCAGGACCTTACTGGGTTTTTCTAGGAAAAAACCCCTTCCCACCATGTCCTCTGCTTTAGCTTCTCTCTGAACCATCTAGATAACAGTATTGGATGCACATTTCTTGAGTTGTTTGCAGATGTGAAAACCCCTCACCAAATAGACAGTGTTCACTACTTGATGACCATAAGCACATAGCTCCAGGCCTCGTGGAGCTAAGGAACCTTTTGACACCTCCTTGTTATCTCACTATTGGCCAATCAGAGAATTATGCATGAGCAGATCACATACCCTATGACTCCCCTTCCCTCACCTGGCTTTTAAAAATGCCTAGCCAAAACCAAGGATCAAATTGCCAACATCCCTTGGATCATTGAAAAAGCAAGAGAGATCCACAAAAACATCTACTTCTGTTTTATTGACTATGCCCAAACCTTTCACTGTGTGAATCACAACAAACTGTGAAAAATTCTTAAAGAGATGGGAATGCCAGACCACCTGACCTGACTCTTCAGAAATCTGTATGTGGGTCAGGAAACAACAGTTAGAACTGGACATGGAACAACAGACTGGTTCCAAATCAGGAAGGGTACATCAAAGATGTATATTGTCACCCTGCTTATTTAACTTATATACAGAATACATCATGAGAAATGTTGGGCTGGATGAAACACAAGCTGGAATCAAGATTTCTAGGAGAAATATCAATAACCTCAGATATGCAGATGACACCACCATTATGGCAGAAAGTGAAGAACTAAAGAGCCTCTTGATGAAAGTGAAAAAGGAGAATGAAAAAGTTGACTTAAAGCTCAACATCAGAAAATTAAGATCATGGTATCTGGTCCCATCACTTCATGGGAAATAAATGGGGAAACAGTGGAAACAGTGATAGACTTTTTATTTTTTTGGGCTCCAAAATCACTGCAGATGGTGTCTGCAGCCATGAAATTAAAAGCCCCTTACTCCTTGGAAGGAAAGTTATGACCAACATAGACAGTATATTAAAAAGCAGAGACATTACTTTGCCAACAAAGGTCTATTTAGTCAAGGCTATGGTTTTTCCAGTAGTCATGTATGCATGTAACAGTTGGACTATAAAGAAAGCTGAACACCAAAGAATTGATGCTTTTGAACTGTGGTGTTGGAGAAGACTCTTGAGAGTCCCTTGGACTGCAAGGAGATCCAGTCCATCCTAAAGGAGATCAGTCCTGGGCGTTCATTGGAAGGACTGATGCCAAAGCTGAAACTCCAATACTTTGGCCACCTCATGCAAAGAACTGACTCATTTGAAAAGACCCCAATGTTGTGAAAGATTGAAGGCAGGATAAGAAGGGCACAACAGAGGATGAGATAGTAGGATGTATCACTGACTCAATGGACATGAGTTTGAGTAAACTCCGGGAGTTGGTGATGGACAGGGAGGCCTGGCATGCTGTGGTTCATGGGGTCGCAAAGAGTTGGACATGGCTGAATGACTGAACTGAACTGAACCAGAACCCTTTGGGGAGCTTGAGGTTGTTTAGGGCATGAAGCTCCCATCTCCTTGCATGGCCCTGCTCCAAACTCTGATGTTTTGATTTGTTTGGCCTCATGTGCCTCAAACATACACACATAGGCTACCATCATGACCTCATCTAATCCTAATTAAGTCCCCAAAGCCCCTCCTCCTAACACCATCACTTTGTGGGGTATAATTTCAGTATATGAATTTTAGTAGGACAGAAACATTCAGTCCATAGCAACTTAGAATCTAAAATAGTAAAACTCATAGAAGCAGGGAATAAAATGCAGGTTTCAAGGGTCTCAGGGGGAGGAGGAAATTGGAAAATGCTGGTCAAGGGTAAAAAGTTTCAGTTATTTTATATAATTTTTGTTGTAATAAAAATTAAAGTCCAGTAAAATAAAATTGCCAGTTTTATTGCATTGTTTTGCACATTCCTTGTTGTTTTGCACATTCCTACTAGGCATTTAATACCTATCTGGTGATTAAATAAATAAATGAATACACTGCAAGTGTTCAGTAAATATACTTACAATGTAACAGCACAGTGAAAGTGAAAGTGAAGTCGCTCAGTCGTGTCCAACTCTTTGGGACCCCATGGACTGTAGCCTACCAGGCTCCNCACATTCCTACTAGGCATTTAATACCTATCTGGTGATTAAATAAATAAATGAATACACTGCAAGTGTTCAGTAAATATACTTACAATGTAACAGCACAGTGAAAGTGAAAGTGAAGTCGCTCAGTCGTGTCCAACTCTTTGGGACCCCATGGACTGTAGCCTACCAGGCTCCTCTGTCCATGGGATTTTCCAGGCAATAGCACTGGATTGGATTGCTATTTCCTTCTCCAGGGGATCTTCCTGACCCAGAGATCGAACCCGGGTCTCCTGCACTGTAGACAGACGCTTTACCATCTGAGCCACCAGGGAAGTCCTTTACGGTACAGTAACTTTAACAAAACTGCTGTTGCTTAGTTGCTAGGTCCTGTCCCACTCTTTGGAGACTCCATGGACTGTAGCCTGCCAGGCTTCTCTGTCTATGGGATATCCCAGACAGGAATATTGGAGTGAGTAGCCATTTCCTTCTCCAGGGGATCCTCCCAATCTAGGGGTCGAACCCATGTCTCCTGCACTGGCAGGAGGAGTCTTTATCACTGAGCCACCAGGGAAGCTCACTAACAAGATACAGCCCATAAATTTAAGTTACCAATAAATTTCAGTTTTCTAGGAAGAAATATATTCTCTTTCTTTTGTACTTAAAAGAGTGTAAAGAAAAAAGTTTTTCTTTTTGTGGAACACCAACATTCTCTCCACAAAGAGAAAATACTGGGCTTGCACAAGCCATTATTTGATTGCAGTACAAGATTGGAACACTGCATACTTCACTAGAAGCATGGTGCTCTGTTGAGTTGCTGAGCCTTGACTCTCACTCTTCTTGTTTCCTGACAAGATAATGACAGGACCCATCTGAAGGCTGGGTTTAATGGTAGACCTGACGATTATGAAATGAACTTTTCTGTTGATTTTCCAACAATCACTAATGAATATAGTATCTGTTGAGCACTTGGTGAGAGCCAGCTTCAGTTCCTGGGACTAGGTAAGTAGCAGTGGAACGAAAATCTCTCTGCTTCTCTGGCTTACATACTAGAAGGGGAAGAATAATCATAAGCAAAATTTCAAAATATAAGGGCGATGTCAGAAGGTGACTATTGGAGAAGGAAACGGCAACCCACTCCAGTACTCTTGCCTGGAGAATCCCAGGGATGGGGGAGCCTAGTAGGCTGCCGTCTGTGTGGTCGCACAGAGTCGGACACAACTAAAGCGAATTAGCAGCAGCAGCAGAAGGTGACAAGTGCTAGGGAGGAAAAACAGAAAGTGGGGAGGGGATAAGAATTGCTAGGGGCTGAGGTGGGTGGTGCAATTTTAAATAGAAAAACGTGTTTCTAGAGAAGGTCTCAATTGCAAGATGATATTTTGAGCAAAACCCCAAAGAACCTGAGGTGGAGAAACAGGTGGCTATTTGGGCAAAGAACGAGTCCAGGAGGAGGGAACCGCAGGTAAGGAAAATCTGAGTATGTCTGAAGACTGGGTCAGGAAGTGTAGGGCTTTGGAACCCACTGGTAGACTTGAGTGTTGACTCTGAGTACTTGGATGAAACAAGCTGACTGGTGTTTTAACAGTAGCATTCTGGCTGTGAGGTTGGAAGAGACTCTGGCATGCAGAGACCAGGCCAGGGTGAAGCATGAGCATGGAAGAGGGGGATCAGAAAGGGCACTGGCGGCTTGGTTCACTTTGGTAATTGGAAGTGGTGGGCAGCCGTGCCTTCGAATCTACCTGTGGTGCAAGAGACCTGGGTTGGGAAGATCCCCTGCAGAAGGAAGTGGCAACCAACTCCAGTATTCTTGCCTGGAAAATTTCATGGACAGATGAGCCAGCCGGGCTACAGTCCATAGATTCACACAGAGTCGAAAACAACTGAGCAACTAACACACACACACACACACACACACACACACACACTTTAGCAACAGGATCTGGACATGAACAGTTTTGACTAAGTGCTAAGTAGCAGAACCTGATTGGAATGGTTTAGGAACAAATGGGAGAAAGAAGTTGGTGGATAGTAAGCTTGGAAAGCTTTTCTGTAAAGGGCGACAGGAAAATGGTACAGGAGCTGGAAGAGAGTGGATCAAGATAGAATGAACCTTATTTTTTAAATGTGGGAGAAATGATAACATATTTGCGTGCCAATAGAAATGGTCAGAAGAAGGAAATACATTGTTGGTGCAGGACAGAAGGGAGAATTCTTAAAGCAGTGTCCTCGAGTTCATGAGAGAGGGTGGGACTTGAATAACACATGTGGAGAGTTTGCTGCTGCTGCTGCTAAGTCACTTCAGTCGTGTCTGACTCTGTGTGACCCCATAGACGGCAGCCCACCAGGCTCCCCCGTCCCTGGGATTCTCCAGGCAAGAATACTGGAGTGGGTTGCCATTTCCTTCTCCAGTGTATAAAAGTGAAAAGTGAAAGGGAAGTCACTCAGTCATGTCCGACTCTTCGCAACCCCATGGACAGCAGCCTACCAGGCTCCTCCATCCATGGGATTCTCCAGGCAAGAGTACTGGAGTGGGGTTCCATTGCCTTCTCCGGTGGAGAGTTTAGCTCACTACAATTCCTCACTGAGGTCAGACTCCATCCACTCTCTCGAACCCCTAGATGTAGGGATAGTATATCAAATTTCCAAGTAACTCTGCAAGCCTTCCCTTTCTCTGGTAGAATATCATATCTGATGACGTGTTGTGATGTTGCAATCAGACATTCTACCACACAAGAAATTTTGATTTTTTTTTTTTTTACGTACTGCAGTAGCCACTTGCATTTTGTTTTAAGTGAGAGCAGTTGCTTTGTTATAAGACCAAATCACGTTCTAAGTCTAGAATATAATGATCATAAAAACTAATATGGAATCCCTTCCCCAAATGACATTTCAGTTTGAAATATATTCTTCTTGTTCTGCTGTTTGGTGGCAATGATAACCTACTTGGCAGGCTCAGAAGAAACAACACAGAGAACACTCATCCCCCATCAAGGGCATTGATACTTCTTTTTTCCTTGTGATGACAATTCTTAGAATTTACTCTCTTAACAGCTTTCATATATATTGAGTTGGCCAAAATGTTTTGATTTTTCCATAAGCTGTTATGGAAAAGCCCAAATGACTTTTTTTGTTTGTTTTCTTGGCAAACCCAATAACATACAGTGTTGATAATTATATTAATCATGTCTCTGGACTGGAGCCTGTGGGTCTTGGAGCTGGTGCCAGCCTGCTGATGAGTGAGAGTGGATCCTGAGGCGCGTGAAGGCCCACTGGTGGGAGGAAGTGGGCTCCAGAGCCTCTGGCTTTGGGGCCCAGAAGTCCTGGGAGCTGATGTCAGCCTGCTGGTGGGCAAGGCTGGGTCCTGGGTCAGCTGGCAGCCCAGAGAGGCCTATGGCAGCTGGCCTGCTGCTGGGTAGGGCTCTGTCCCTGCGCAACTTGCTGCTCGACTGCATTTACCAGCACCAGTGTCCTCATCGTGAAATATTAAAGTTCAGTTCAGTTCAGTCGCTCAGTCGTGTCCCACTCTTTGCAACCCCATGAATCGCAGCATGCCAGGCCTCCCTGTCCATCACCAGCTCCCAGAGTTCACTCAGATTCATGTTCATTGAGTCAGTGATGCCATCCAGCCATCTCATCCTCTGTTGTCCCCTTCTCCTCCTGCCCCCAATCCCTCCCAGCATCAAAGTCTTCCAATGAGTCAATTCTTCACGTGAAGTGGCTAAAGTACTGGAGTTTCAGTTTTAGCATCCTTCCTTCCAAAGAAATCCCAGGGCTGATCTCCTTCAGAATGGACTGGTTGGATCTCCTTGCAGTCCAAGGGACTCTCAAGAGTCTTCTCCAACACCACAGTTCAAAAGCATCGATTCTTCGGCGCTCAGCTTTCTTCACAGTCCAACTTTCACATCCATACATGACCACAGGAAAAACCATAGCCTTGACTAGGCGGACCTTAGTCGGCAAAGTAATGTCTCTGCTTTTGAATATACTATCCAGGTTGGTCATAACTTTTCTTCCAAGGAGTAAGCGTCTTTTAATTTCATGGCTGCAGTCACCATCTGCAGTGATTTTGGAGCCCAAAAAAATAAAGTCTGACACTGTTTCCACTGTTTCCCCATCTATTTCCCATGAAGTGATGGGACCGGATGCCATGATCTTCGTTTTCTGAATGTTGAGCTTTAAGCCAACTTTTTCGCTCTCCTCCTTCACTTTCATCAAGAGGCTTTTTAGCTCCTCCTCACTTTCTGCCATAAGGGTGGTGTCATCAGCATATCTGAGGTTATTGATATTTCTCCCGGCAATCTTGATTCCAGCTTGTGTTTCTTCCAGTCCAGCGTTTCTCATGATGTACTCTGCATATAAGTTAAATAAGCAGGGAGACAATATACAGCCTTGACGTACTCCTTTTCCTATTTGGAACCAGTCTGTTGTTCCATGTCCAGTTCTAACTGTTGCTTCCTGACCTGCATACAGATTTCTCAAGAGGCAGGTTAGGTGGTCTGGTATTCCCATCTCTTTCAGAATTTTCCACAGTTTATTGTGATCCACACAGTCAAAGGCTTTGGCATAGTCAATAAAGCAGAAATAGATGTTTTTCTGGAACTCTCTTGCTTTTTCCATGATCCAGCGGATGTTGGCAATTTGATCTCTGGTTCCTCTGCCTGTTCTAAAACCAGCTTGAACATCAGGGAGTTCACGGTTCACATATTGCTGAAGCCTGGCTTGGAGAATTTTGAGCATTACTTTACTAGCGTGTGAGATGAGTGCAATTGTGCGGTAGTTTGAGCATTCTTTGGCATTGCCTTTCTTTGGAATTGGAATGAAAACTGACCTTTTCCAGTCCTGTGGCCACTGCTGAGTTTTCCAAATTTGCTGGCATATTGAGTGCAGCACTTTCACAGCATCATCTTCCAGGATTTGAAACAGCTCAACGGGAATTCCATCACCTCCACTAGCTTTGTTCTTAGTGATGCTTTCTAAGGCCCACTTGACTTCACATTCCAAGATGTCTGGCTCTAGATTAGTGATCACATCCTCATGATTATCTGGGTCGTGAAGATCTTTTCTGTACAGTTCTTCTGTGTATTCTTGCCACCTCTTCTTAATATCTTCTGCTTCTGTTAGGTCCATACCATTTCTATCCTTTATCGAGCCCATCTTTGCATGAAATGTTCCCTTGGTATCTCCAATTCTCTTGAAGAGATCTCTAGTCTTTCCCATTCTGTTGTTTTCCTCTATCTCTTTGCATTGATTGCTGAAGAAGGCTTTCTTATCTCTTCTTGCTATTCTTTGGAACTCTGCATTCAGATGCTTATATCTTTTCTTTTCTCCTTTGCTTTTCGCCTCTCTTCTTTTCAGTGCTATTTGTAAGGCTTCTCCAGACAGCCATTTTGCTTTTTTGCATTTCTTTTCCATGGGGATGGTCTTGATCCCTGTCTCCTGTACAATGTCACGAACCTCATTCCATAGTTCATCAGGAACTCTGTCTATCAGATCTAGGCCCTTAAATCTATTTCTCACTTCCACTGTATAATCATAAGGGATTTGATTTAGGTCATACCTGAATGGTCTAGCGGTTTTCCCTACTTTCTTCAATTTAAGTCTGAATTTGGAAATAAGGAGTTCATGATCTGAGCCACAGTCAGCTCCTGGTCTTGTTTTTGTTGACTGTATAGAGCTTCTCCATCTTTGGCTGCAAAGAATATAATCAATCTGATTTCGGTGTTGACCATCTGGTGATGTCCATGTGTAGAGTCTTCTCTTGTGTTGCTGGAAGAGGGTGTTTGCTATGACCAGTGCATTTTCTTGGCAAAACTCTATTAGTCTTTGCCCTGCTTCATTCCGCATTCCAAGGCCAAATTTGCCTGTTACTCCAGGTGTTTCTTGACTTCCTACTTTAGCATTCCAGTCCCCTATAATGAAAAGGACATCTTTTTTAGGTGTTAGTTCTAAAAGGTCTTGGAAGTCTTCATAGAACCATTCAACTTCAGCTTCTTCAGCGTTACTGGTTGGGGCATAGACTTGGATAACTCTGATATTGAATGGTTTGCCTTGGAGATGAACAGAGATCATTCTGTCGTTTTTGAGACTGCATCCAAGTACTGCATTTTGGACTCTTTTGTTGACCACGGTGGCTACTCCATTTCTTCTGAGGGACTCCTGCCTGCAGTAGTAGATATAAGGGTCATCTGAGTTAAATTCACCCGTTCCAGTCCATTTTAGTTTGCTGATTTCCTAGAATGTCGACTTTCACTCTTGCCATCTCCTTTTTGACCACTTCCAATTTGCCTTGATTCATGGGCCTGGGATTTGAATTCCTGATCTATGGACCCTCGTCTGCCTGCCTGCCTGCCTACCTGCCTGCCTAACCGCTATACTACCGAGGCTTGCTATATTAATGTTGGTTGTGTCCAACTCTTTGTGACTCCATGGACTGCAGCCTGCCAGGCTCCTCTGTCCTTGGGATTTCCCAGGCAAGAATACTGTAGTGGGTTGCTGTTCCTTTCTCCAGGAGATCTTCCCAACCTAGGGATCAAACTGGTGTCTCCTACACTACAGGCCAATTCTTTACTGCCTGAGCCACCAGGGAAGCCCCTTTTAAATGATCTCCCCAGATAACTCTTTTCATGTCTATGTTCCCAGCATGAGTTACAGGTGCCTCCTGCCTCTCTGGGAGGCTTTGCAAGATCAGTAAGAGGGTTTGACCCAGTTTCTTTTCAAAGGTCTCTTTCTGTCCTAGGTCTTAGAGGGTGTAAGGTTTAGCAAGCACTCTCTAAGAGTAGAGTCTCTGTTTCCTTCAGTTTTCCACTCTCCCAAAAGCAAACCCTGGTGGCCTTCAAAGTCAAATGTTCTGGGGGCTCTTCTCCCAGTGCAGGACCCCTATGTGGGAGAGCCCAACAGGGCCTGGCATCTTTGCTCCCTAGGGAGAACACCTCTGCAATGGTGATTATCCTCCCATTTTTGGTTGGCCCACTCAGAGCATTCCAGTGGTCGTGTATGAATGTGAGAGCTGGACTATGAAGAAAGCTGAGTGCTGAAGAATTGATGCTTTTGAACTATGGTGCTGGAGAAGGCTCTTAAGAGTCCCTTGGACTGCAAGGAGATCCAACCAGTCCATCTGAAAGGAAATCAGTCTTGAATGTTCATTGGAAGGACTGATGCTGCAGCTGAAACTCCAATACTTTGGCCACCTGATGCAAAGAACTGATTCATTGGAAAAGACCCTGATGCAGGGAAAGATTGAAGATGAGAGGAGAAGAGGATGACAGAGGATGAGATGGTTGGATGGCATCACCGACTCAATGGACATGAGTTTGAGTAAATTCTGGGAGTTCGTGATGGACAGGGAGACCTGGAATGCTGCAGTCCATGGGGTCTCAAAGAGTCAGACACGACTAAGTGACTGAACTGGCACCCAGAGGTACAGATCTTGACTCTACCACATCTCTGTCCCTCCTACCTGACTCCTTATGGTTTGTTCTTTATACCTTTAGTTGTAGAAGATATGTTCTGCTAGTCTTTGGGTCATTCTCATTGATAGTTACTCTGTAAATAGTTGTAACTTTGGTGTGCCCATGGGAGGAGGTGGCAGCAGGGTCTTCCTACTTGGTCATTTTGGCAACTTCCCGAGATTGTCTGGTCTTGCATCCCTGAATAGTTATTAGCTATGTGCCCTTGGCCAAATGACATAGCCTGACTAGGCTTCATATTTAAATGGAGATACTCATAGTATTGTTCTTCTAGATGATGTTAGAAGGTGGTGATTAATGCCATGTGAATAGAACTTGGCACATAACTAAGTGCTCAGTATACATTATCTCCCACCAGACTGAGAGATAATCCCTAAATGAAAGCAGGTAATGAGCAGAAGTTAACTGAAATTTACTATTCATTTAAAACATTTCCAATTTCACCCCATACACACAAAAGTCTGCTCTTTACATTTTTAGAATATTTCCCTCAAATTTTGCTACATATGGTATTCCTCATTTTCCTCCAGTAGGACTATTATGTCTTCATATATAACACTGACCTTTATTTTCCATTTCTGAACCTCTATTCATGCCACCTTTTGAAGGTCTTTTCTTTCAAAATTTAAGCCAGCATCCACTAAATCCAAATAACATGCCGTTGCATCCAAAGAAACTTTCCTAGACCCTCTGGCTAGAAGAGGCCTCTTCTTGTTTGAAATATAAAGTTTTAAACATCTATTGCTCATTTATGGTTTATATAATATTTGCTTCCAAAAATATGAGACTATAGAAAACCATGGCCCCCAAATTATACACATATGGCACAGTAGTCAAGTATCCACATGCCAGTGCTGGAGATGTAAGAGACACTGAGTCCCTGGGTTGGGAAGATTCTGTGGAGTAGGAAATGGCCACCCACTGCAGTATTCTTGCCTAGAAAATTCCATGGATGGAGGAGCCTGGCGGGCTACAGTCCGTGGAGTTGCAAAGAGTAGGACACAACTGAGTACATTCACACGCATCAGAAAGTCTACATCCTGCAAAGTATTTGATTAACAGGCCATCATTGTTGAAATTCCTCATTGGGAATCTTATTCACAGCTGATATCATGCAATTTTAAATATCCTCCACAGTGGCTAGTATCAATCCTTACTAAGTTTGCCTTAGTTCTCCATCTTCTTTCTTTTCACTCTTCTTGTTAGTCTAACCTTCCATAATCCTTCATCATGTAATTCTACACAGAAATGTACATGGAAACACCTCCACTACGTGTATGAGTTTTGTTGGTTATTTTACAACAAGGAATCTTACAATTGCTCTTCTCATTCAAAAATGTAGTGTTGAAATCACTAAGTCAAATCACTAAATTGACTAAATCTAAGTCAATAGGCATAGCACGAAGTCATTATACCTAATGAGTTTTTGCCACTATAAACCCATGGCCTTACATTCTATGTGTTTGGACAGATGTATAAATGATGTGTACCCATCATTGTAACATTATACAGAGTATTTTCACTGCCCTAAAAATCCCCCATACTCTACTTCTCTGTGTCTGACCCCCAGCTCCCCTGGCAACCACTGATATTTTCGCTGTCTCCATATTTTTGCCTTTTCCAGAATGTTTTGTAGTTGGAATCATACAACTCTACAACTATCATACAACTATGTAGCCTTTGTATATTGGCTTTAATCACTTAGTAATGTTCATTTAAGTTCCCTTTCCAGTTTTACGGCTTGAGAGCTTATGTTTTCTCAGTGCTAAGTAACAGTCTATTTTCTGGAAGTACCACAGTTTATTTATTCATTCACTTACCAAAGGACAGCTTGGCTTCTTCTGAGTCTTGGGAATTATGAATAAAGCTGCTATAAACTTCTGTTTGCAGATTTTTGGGTGGACACTAATTTTCGTCTAATTTGGATAAATACCAAGGATGGCAATTGGTGCATTGTATGGTAAGATCGGGTCTCCCGCATCGCAGGCAGACGATTTACTATTTGAGCCACCAAGGATCCCCCTTAATTTTGCAAGAAACTGCTGAAGTGGCTGCCCCATTTTGCATTCCCACCAGCCATGACTGAGAGCTCTTGTTGCTCCGTGTTGCTGTCAGCACTGGGTGCTCTCAGTGCCTGGATTTGGCCTGAAACAGGCGTGTAGTGAGGGCTCACTGTAGTTTTACATTTTTTTCGATGCCTTATTTATCTACTTATTTGTTTTTGGCTGTGCTGGGTCTTCGTTTCTGCCCAGGCTTTTCTCCAGTTGTGGTGAGTGGGGCCTACTCCCCAGTTGGGGTGCACGGGCCTCTCAGTGTGGCGGCTTCTCTTGTTGCAGAGCACAGGCACTGGGGACTGAGGGCTTCAGCAGTTGCAGCACATGGCCTCAGTAGCTGGGGCTACCTGGCCCTAGAGCACAAGCTCGATAGTTGTGACATGTGGGTTTAGTTGCTCCATGGCGTGTGGGATCCTCCAGGATCAGGGATCAAACCCACGCCTCCTGTATTGGCAGGCAGATTCTTGATCACTGAGCCATCAGGGAAGCCTTAATGTATTTTTAACGCTATGGATTGCTTCTTATTTGCTTGTATCCCCCCACTGTGCTTTGATAAATATTTGTTTCATTGATGGCTTTATCAAATAGTATAATATGAATGCTTTATCTCCAGGGATGAATATTTGAATTGCTGCTTTTATTAAATAATTTAATATATATTCTTAAAGTACCTATTAAGTGCAATGCACTTGCTATATGTAGAGGTACAGCATAAAAGACACAGGTTTGTGGGAAAATGTCAATAACTATACAGTGACAAGTCATGTGATGAGGGTCATGGGAGAGTTTTTGGTTTCTGCATTTCTGAAATGGTTATGTTGGTCTCCACATGCAGAAATTGACCAGTGGTGGTTGCTATGGTCATGACTTTCAAAAGACTAGGTTTTGGTGGCTAAAGACAATATTTATAATTATATAAATATGAATTAAGTGGTTTGCATGCCTGAGAAATGACAGTCCAGTCAAGATAATGTAGTCATTGATTATGTCTTTTGAAATCATTTTAAGAAAATTATTTAAGGTGACTTATTCTATAATTTTTTAACTCTTTATTGACCAGTGGTGGTTGCTATGGTCATGACTTTCAAAAGACTAGGTTTTGGTGGCTAAAGACAATATTTATAATTATATAAATATGAATTAAGTGGTTTGCATGCCTGAGAAATGACAGTCCAGTCAAGATAATGTAGTCATTGATTATGTCTTTTGAAATCATTTTAAGAAAATTATTTAAGGTGACTTATTCTATAATTTTTTAACTCTTCTGCTTGCTGCTGCTGCTGCTGCTAAGTCACTTCAGTCGTGTCCGACTCTGTGTGACCCCATAGATGGCAGCCCACCAGGCTCCCCCATCCCTGGGATTCTCCAGGCAAGAATACTGGAGTGGCTTGCCATTTCCTTCTCCAATGCATGAAAGAGAAAAGTGAAAGTGAAGTTGCTCAGTCTGTCCGACTGTTAGCGACCCCATGGACTGCAGCCCACCAGGCTACTCCATCCATTGGATTTTCCAGGCAAGAGTACTGGGGTGGGGTGCCATTGCCTTCCCCGACTCTTCTGCTTAATTATGATAAAAACTATCACTTATTCAATTCAGATGAGGGATGAAACATTTTTCTCACCAGTATATATTTACTCCAATTTAAATCAAATGCCAATTAGATATCTTTGAAAGGAACTCATTTTTTATATTCAGGAAGCACTACAAATTTTTCCATAGGAATATGTTATGAGGGGATCATATCTGAGCCTTTATTTAGCTCTTTGAGCAAATGACTTATTATGAGCTTTAGAAATTTAATATTAAAAGTTAAGCCGAACTGTTTTAGCATCTCACCTCTCAGTAACTGGACAGTGTTTGTTCATACACACAGGCTTTTTAGACCAGGTCAACCCCTAGGGTAGTTCCTCTTTGTAATCTCTGAGAAATATTGTAGATCAAAAAGAAAATATGGGCTTAATATTTGGACATAATTCTGTGACCTAAACAATTCCTTCATTTCCCTATTCCCCTACTTTTTAAAAAAATAAAATGAATAAAATATCAGTTATCTTACCTGCAAGGATTACGTGAAGTGCTCTGAGGAAACCCCTCAGCATTTATCAGTTGCTCCAAAGATGGTAGTTATTATAATTACTGCCTCCAACTGGCTAGTAAAAAATCTGAAGTGATATTATAGAATTAGTGATATTCTTTTAAAATTTAAGGAAAAATAAGTAAGGAGAAGTTATTGATATTTGTCTAAGGCCAACTTCAAGGTGATCGCAGGTCATCTTCTTGTGTTAGAAAACAGGAAAGGTATTGGAGACGAGTGGGATTGCTTCAAAAGGAAGCATCTTAGGAAGGATATCACTGGCCAATTTTGGGAAAATTAAAAGCCCCTAAAAGAGTACTGACAGTGTATTGATGATAATACACTGAAATTTTAAAAGATACATGACTACTTAGGCACAATAAAAAAGAGAGAAGAGGAGAGGGGAGCAATAAAAGCATTTACTTTAATTAAAAAAAAATCTTTTTGGCCATACCAGGGGGCATGTGGGATCTTAGTTCTATGACCAGGGATCAAACCTACCCCTTCTGCATTGAAATGGTGGAATCTTAACCACTGGGCCCCCTGGGAAGTCCCCAAACATTTGATTTTTAATTAAGTTAATATTCTAATGAACAAATATAGGGAGAAATTAGTGAAATAGTTGATTTTATATCAACATGGATGTTATCATCATTGAGACATGAGGCACAGTGTTAAACTATCACCCCACAATTGTGAAGAAAAATATGTGTCTTTGTAGTGGGATATAAAGTTGATTTTTAGTCAAGTGATAGTGATCAAACTTGACATCATTATTTGTGGGATAACTTGACATTATGTGTCTCCTGATGTAATGGAATGTGAAGTATACAATCCTACCTGCGAAATGTTGTTTCAAAAAAGATTTACCTGCATTTAATGAAGTCTCTAGACCTAACTTCCTGGTTACAAGAAACAGAGGAGCAAGCTAAATACTCCAAAATGACACAATAGGACACATCAAGTATATGCCCTAGTGTATGACAGGTCAAGACTCTTTGGTTGATTGTCCCACATAAAGAGATATATACTGACCATATTCAGTACATGACTCTTAGTTGTAACCTGAATTTTAAAAAAGAACAAAAGAATACTGCATGTGTTATATACAAAATATTACGTATCTATGTAAAGTATTACTTGTATTCTTAGGTGCAAGAATCGTATTGTGGATGCTCTTATCTATATTGTTTCTTTTAGATCATCTACGAATATGAATATCTGCTGAAGTATTTATGGTGAAGTGCTTCCCTGGTGGCTCAGTGATAAATAATCCTCCTGTCAATGCAGGAGACGTGAGTTTGATCCTTTCACCTGGAGAAGGAAATGGCAACCCACACCAGTATTCTTGCCTGGAAAATCCCATGGGCAGAGGATCCTGGTGGGCTCCAGTCCATGGGGTCTCAAAGGGTCAGGCACAACTTAGTGACTAAACAAATTTACAGTGAAATATCATATTGTCTCAAGCTTACTTTCCAATGTGGCAGAATTTTAACAGTTGGTGACTCCAGGTGAGGAATGAATGCTGTTCCAAAATNGGATCCTGGTGGGCTCCAGTCCATGGGGTCTCAAAGGGTCAGGCACAACTTAGTGACTAAACAAATTTACAGTGAAATATCATATTGTCTCAAGCTTACTTTCCAATGTGGCAGAATTTTAACAGTTGGTGACTCCAGGTGAGGAATGAATGCTGTTCCAAAATTTTGATGTTTTTCAAAATAAAAATTTGATTGAGGAAAAAACCCCAAACTAATAATTTTATTTATTTTTTTCAGGAGTTAAAACTATAATTATTGAAAAAATTTCCTTCATGAATCAGTTAAGGTAGACATAGACAATTGTGCTCATTTGTATCATCATAGAAGAAATTAGCTCTATAAACGAATAAGGTAGACTGTGTCAATTTCTTTTAGCGATGAGCATAACTCTTTCAGATTGTTTGAAGTCGTTTCAAATGTTTTCTACTTGAATTTTTTAAAGAGTCACAAGGAGATAAAGAAGACAGGAATCAGCTTCATGGCCAGGTTCAAGGGATCCCAGGAACAGCTGTAGGGCTCACCCTTGTGGTTACTGCCCTGGTTCAGGAAGCTGGGATGTCTAGTGTGGTGACTTTAATAGACAGAGGCTCTGGTGTCATTGGCAACAGAAATTTGGTGCTCTTGTAAGATACTAGACTATCTCAACCTCTCTTGTTGCCACCAAATTACATCTCTCTCTCAAGGCACCCACCCTCACCCCTCACTGAGCTTTCTTCTTTCTCACTCATGGCTTCTTTGTATCCTGGCATCTATGCTGTTCATTCTTCGTATGTTTGTCAACTTCTGCATCTTCTACCAAGTGACTGACTTTCTTCTTGTATATCTGGTTTGACTTGTCCCCAAAGGAAAAAAAAAATCAATCATTTAAGTTGATTAAATCAACTCCAGTTAGATGGAATTTTGTTTATCTTGGATCACCTATTGGGTGGGATGGTAAGCCTTGATATTCTCAGCCCTGTTGTCGTATATCAACCAGATGTGTTGGGTCATGGAGAAGGTATGTAGATAGTATATAACAAAGCCATCTACATGCAAGGAATCCACTAGCATTGCTCCCTGGGCAGAGCTTGTGGTGGCAGTTTCCCACAGAGTGAAGCAATAGGTGGACAAGTCATTGAGAGGATTTGGCTGCTGTTGTTCACTCACTCAGTCTTGTCCAACTCTTTGAAACCCCATGGACTGCAGCATGCCAGGCTTCCCTGTCCTTCACTAGTTCCCAGAGTTTGCTAAAATTTGTGTTCATTGAGTCAATGATGCTATCTAACCATCTCATCCTCTTCTCCTCTTGCCCTCAATCTTTCCCAGCACCAGGGTCTTTTTCAATGAGTCGGCTCTTCATATCAGGTGGTCAAAGTATTGGAGCTTCAGCTTCAGCATCAGTTCTTCCAATGAATATTCAAGGTTGATTTCCTTTAGGATNTATCTAACCATCTCATCCTCTTCTCCTCTTGCCCTCAATCTTTCCCAGCACCAGGGTCTTTTTCAATGAGTCGGCTCTTCATATCAGGTGGTCAAAGTATTGGAGCTTCAGCTTCAGCATCAGTTCTTCCAATGAATATTCAAGGTTGATTTCCTTTAGGATTGACTGGTTTTGTCTCCTTGCTGGCCAAAGGACTCTCAAGAGGCTTCTCAGGGACCACAATTCAAATGATCTCCCAGCAATCTTGATCCCAGCTTGTGATTTTAGAGGATTTTTTAGTACACAAAGTCAGAGTTCTTCTTCTAATTTTGGCTGCACTTGGTCTTCATTGCAGCCTGAAGGCTTCTCTAGTTATAGTGCTCAGGCTCAGTAGTTGCATACAAGCTTAGCTGGGGTATGTGGGATCTTAATTCCCTGACTAGGGATAGTTCCAGGACCCTCTGCAATAGGAGTGTGGAGTCTTATCCACTGGACCACCAAGGAGGTTCCCTGAGTTCTTCTTACATTTGATTCACCTTACCGAAATGTGACTTCAAGAAAGTAGATTCTGTTTACCTTGTGAGAATTTTATTTGCCACACAATTTGTGAGTCTACCTTCCAAAGATCTAAAAGATATTTTGAAATCTGTAAACTTTCAGCTATTGAACAATGTTTTATTACTCTCAGATGTTCATTGGGATGGGAGAGAGAACACCCCTACATTCAATAGTCCCAATCTTCTTGCCAGCTACATCTGGAGCTGGTGTGGACATTGTCTTGCAATATCACAGTTTCCTTATCCTTTGACTATTAATAAAATGCTCCCTGTGCGTGTGTGCAGAGAACACCAAAGTAGACCATATCGAATTGCCACAAGCAGATGAATCACCTCTAGGAAAATTGTGATAGTCAACAAAACTTGGACAATTGATTTATCTATTTGGGCTCAGAAGAGTTTCTGAGCAAGTTCCATTTTGGAATTTTAGAATACCCATTATATAGTAGGTAAAGAGATGCTAGACTGCAAATAAAGTTTGTTTTTCTTTTTGTGTTTCTTTTTAATGAAAAAAAATAAAAAAAGTGCCACGCTCATGAACCTCTGCCTTACTTGGGGAGAAGGAGTATAACAAGGACTATGAGGTGGAATAAAATAAGTGCAAACAAACTATAAATCTCCTGAAGTTTATGGACAGGGTACAATTAACTGCATCTTGAGTGACGAGAAAGAATTTTATGAATGTTGGACTGCAACTTAGACAGAAGGAGGTCTGATAAGGCCTACAAAATTTGGATAAATCTAAATTTCCACTTTTCTCCCAATGACTTTCATTTCTCAAACGCAGACAATGAAGTTGAGAAAGGTTAAATAGCTAATGCAAGGTCACAACAGATGGTAAGCAGAAGGACATCAAAAAGGTGAAATCTGTCAGATTCCAGTTGTCTTTCGGTAGGTTTAAAAAATAGTCACATTAAAAAAATTTCTTGTACATGATAGCCCCAAAGACTTTTTTCCCAAATACTTTCTCAAGCTATAGAGATGGCGTTCACTACAGTGGTTGTTTTATTTTTAAATTTATTGTTATTATTTTTTACTTTATTTTACTTTACAATACTGTATTGGTTTTGCTATATATCAACATGAATCCGCCATGGGTGTACATGAGTTCCCAATCCTGAACTCCCCTCCCACCTCCCTCCCCATCCCATTCCTCTGGGTCATCCCAGTGCACCAGCCCCAAGCATCCTGTATCCTGCATTGAACCTAGACTGGTGATTCATTTCTTACATGATAGTATACATGTTTCAATGCCATTCTCCCAAATCATCGCCCCCTTGCCCTCTCCCACAGAGTCCAAAAGTCCTTTCTATACATCTGTGTCTCTTTTGCTGTCTCGCATACAGGGTCATCATTACCATCTTTCTAAATTCCATATATATGTGTCAGTATACTGTA
>SJYX01011938.1:19-11234 GCA_006410675.1 Oreotragus oreotragus
TGGAAAATCCCATGGACGGAGGAGCCTGGTGGGCTGCAATCCATGGGGTCGCTAAGAGTCAGACATGACTTCACTTTCACTTTTCACTTTCATGCATTGGAGAAGGAAATGGCAACCCACTCCAGTGTTCTTGCTTGGAGAATCCCAGGGATGGGGGAACCTGGTGGGCTGCCGTCTATGGGGTCGCACAGAGTCGGACACGACTGAAGCGACTTAGCAGCAGCAGCAGCAGCCATCACCTGATTCACCTCTACGGGAACATGATTTCGATGAACTTGTAGATTTAACCACTGACAACTAAGATAAAGGATTTTGCTTAATGAAGGAGACATATGATGCAGGTTCCCATGATGATATTAACAAAGGACACCACTTACGTAATCACAGCACTGAATCATTTTGAAATTTAGCCAAAGATGACTATCTCTGAAACCTTTCTTGATATCCTTCCTGCAGACAGATTTTACCTTTTCTTCTTTTTTACACCCAGTGTGCCCTCTACCTAAAGTTTATTATAGTGTTGGTGAATTTCACTGTTTATTTGTCTCCTGCGTCTTCCCTGGTGGCTCAGACAGTAAAACGTCTGCCTACAATGCGGGAGACCGGGTTCAATCCCTGGGTCGGGAAGATCTCCTGGAGAAGGAAATGGCAACCCACTCCAGTATCTTGCCTGGAAAATCCCATGGACGGAGGAGTCTGGTGGGTTACAGTCCATGGGGTAGCAAAGAGTTGGACATGACTGAGCAACTTCACTTTCACTAGACCATAGCGCTTCCCAGGTGGCACAATGGTAAAGAATCTGCCTGCCGATGCAAGAGTCTCAGGTTTGATCCCTGGGTTAGGAAGATCCCCTGGAGAAGGAAAAGGCAACCCACTCCAGTAATCTTGCCTGGAAAATCCCATGGACGGAGGAGCCTGGCAGGCTACCATGTGGTCACAAAGCAGTTGGATGCGACTTGGCAACTGAGCACCATGAGACTGTAAGCTTCCTGGGGAGGATAGAAGCCTATGTTATTTGTCTTTGGACCCCAAGTATCTACTGTCTAATGAGTGAATGAATTACCTATGTATTTTCTACTCTACAGTATACTACCTGTGTTTTTTTCTAGTTTGTAGTAAAGTACATGGTTTTTATTAATGCTATTTTACTGATTAAAAACTCAGAGATCCAAGATGTTATATAACAAGCGAAAGGACACAGTGTCGAAAAACGATGAAGCCAAAGATGGAAAATCAGATCTGTCTGATTGCAAAGCCCATTCTCTTTCCATTGTATGTGCATGTTAAGTCACTTCAGTTGTGTCCACCTCTTTGCGACCCTATGGACTGTAACCTGCCAGGGCCCTCTGTCCACAGGACTCTCCAGGCAAAAATACTGGAGTGGGTTGCCATTGCCCCCTCTAGGGGATCTTCCCAACCCAGAGAGCAAACGCACGTCTCTTGCAGCTCCTGCATTGCAGGTGGATTCTTCGCCACTGAGCCCCCAGGGAAGCCCTCTCTTTCCGTTAACTCTGTGTTAAATAACTGGTCATTGTCAATGCTTGGAAGACCCCTTCTTTCAGGCAGGAGACTAGGAATCAGCTGCTGCTGCTGCTGCTGCTAAGTCACTTCAGTCGTGTCCGACTCTGTGCGACCCCATAGACAGAAGCCCACTAGGCTCCTCTGTCCCTGGGATTCTCCAGGCAAGTATACTGGAGTGGGGTGCCATTGCCTTCTCCAATAGGAATCAGCAATACAGATGAAAATCCTGTTAGTCTGGTCATGGATACTGGTTAAGCTTTTCTGGTAATCTGCGTAATAGATTTTATAGGTTATTACTGTGGAAAAGAAGTGACTAAATGTAAAATACAGTCAGTGCTGGTATGTTTAGACAGACGAATCAAAATGCATGCTACAGTCACACAACTAAAATAAAAGATTCTGTTTCTGTTTTCTTGTGTCACCAGTAAACCTTTTTTTTATTATTGAAATATAGTTGATTTACAATATTGTGTTAGTCTCAGATGTATAGCAAAGTGATTGGGTTTTCTATGTTATTTCCATTATAGATTATTAAAAATATTGAATATTGTTTCCTCTGCTATACAGTAAATCCTTGTTGTTGATCTATTTCGTGTGTAGTAGTTTGTATCTGTTAACCTCATACACCTAGTTTATCTACCCCCACCTTCCCCTTTGGCAACTGTAAGTTTGGTTTTTATGTTTGTGACTCTCCTTCTGCTTTGTATGTATAAATCCGCTTGTATTTTACTTTTAGGTTCCTCATATAAGTAATACCATGTTTGTCTTTCTCTGTCTGACTTACTTCACTTAGTAGGATAATCTCTAGGTCCATCAGTGTTGCTGCAAATGGCCATATTTCCTTCTTTCTTATGGCTGCGTAATAGTCTGTGCTGTGCATAGCTTCTTACACCCATCATCTGTTGGTGGCCACTTGGGTTGCTTCCATATCTTGGCTATTATAAATCGTGCTGCTATGAATATTGGGGTCCATGCATTGTTTCAAATTAGAGTTTTCATATTTTCTGGATATATGTCCAAGAGTGAGATTGCTGGATCATATGGTACCTCTGCTTTTAATCTTTTAATAAATATCCATACTGTTTTTAATAAATCCTTATTTTAGACACAGTGAACCAGATCTACGTTAAGAAGATTAACCTTAACTCACTGCATCCTCATCCTTCTGCATCTTCTCCTATGCATTGCATCACCTCGTTTTACTTATTAAACTGGGACTCAAAATAAGAATGTATGTCAGTATTATAAAGTATATGAAGACAGCATAGACCTGCATGAAGCCTATATTTATACTAGCACCTTTTCTTTTGCTCAGTGATGAACTAAAAAATAAACCAAACCAAACAAAGAGTTTCCCAGTTGCTTGGAAAACATTTGTATACAAACCTTCATAATAATAAGAAGTGTGATGATTCAGGCAAATTCAGGATGTTCACAGGAAACTATCTGACATGGAAACAGAGACCCATTCATTAAGGTTCATTATGGAGTTGTGGTAGGGGCTTTAAAGACATCACAGTATATTTGCCAGGAATTAAATGTTTAAGGTTTCAGATCTTCAGTGCAAAATGAGCTACAACACGTAAATGTGTACATGGAGTAAATACATTATATTCGTACCTATATAGTAAGGACTTACTATGGGCAGGGCACTGCATTCCAGGAATGTATTAATGGAAATTGCAATCAAATATAATTAAATTTGTTCGTATGTTCATTTGTTATATTTTACGTTTAGAAAGAAAATGATTATAGATAAAATGTATTGGCAGTGACAAGATCACTGCAAAGTGTTTCTTTTTAAAGTAATCAAAGTTGGTATAATTCCTTTTGGGAGGTAAGGTGACTTAGACATTAAAAAGTCCACCTGCAATGCTGAAGACCCAGGTTCAATCCCTGGGTTGAGAAGTTCCCCTAGAGAAGGGAATGGCTACCCACTCCAGTAGTATTCTTGCCTGGAGAATCCCATGGACCGAGGAGCCTGGCAGGCTACAGTCTTTGGGGTCACAAAGAGTTAGACACAACTTAGTGACTAACACTTTCACTTTTCACTTTTACAGGTGATTTGGCATCTTGGGAAACTATGCTATTTTTATTCTGCTAAGAAGCTCATTCATATGAATTAAGCAAAAGTAATAATATTTAGATTTTCAACACTGTACCTTAAATATCTAATTTTCAGCACTTTAACTTAGGTATCTATGTCTTACTCCTTTGCTGATCAGCTATCTCTCTTCACATGAACATCAATAATACACAAACTTGAGAGCTACTGATGAGAGTAATCTGTTTTACTGAGTCAAATTATATAATAAGCCTGGAAGAAACCCAAGCTTGCATCCTGTTTAGCCCCTGCTGGTAGGCTAGTAAATATAAATAGGCAGTTCTCTATATAAAAATAGGTCTAAAAGTTGGTTCTAAAACATAAAAAATTCAAACAGTAGACTTATATAACCCCCCAAAGCAACTTCTAAAAGCCACAGTTGCTTCTCACTGTTTAAAGCCACATTCCACTGTGTACTTCCAGAATGCTTATGCATTTTTTGGTTTTGCTCTTTTTCTTCAGAATTGAATGTACTGTAAGCTCCCTTAAGTCCAGTCTACATTCATTTAATATATGTGTAGTAAATTTGCAGTTACACGTAAAAAATGCACAGTGAACCTGAGTCAGGTTGTAAGAGTCAGTGATTATCTGAACCTAAACCTTTATAACAATGGAATTTTTGATTTTTAAAGTACTCCAAGATAGTTTTTCCAGTTTAATAGATCTTGAACACTTCCTTATGTATCAAACTCTTTCTGAATATTGGATATTTGCTATCTAATCAAATCCTTTTATCCACCCTATGAGTTAGATTCTGTGGCTAACCCTGTTACTCTTTTAACTGAGGGATAGATTTGACCTGGTTAGTAAGTAGTAGATCTCAACCAGTCTTCTTCCAGAGCCCCTCTGCTTAACCACTGTCAGAAAAAATACAGTAAGATTTAGATTGAATACCTTGAGAGCGTCTTCAGATGACTTGAGAGAGGCAGTGCAGAGAACTTTGTAGCTGATTGTAGTTCAATGTTCAACATAGTTCAGTAGTTTAGAGTTTCACAGTTCAGTGTGGACAGAGAAAGGGAGAAGATGAATGCTCTATAGTATTGTATCTGATTAAACAAGTCAAGGGAGATCTCAGCGGAATAGTCACATTTTAAAAAGGAAAAATTATGGGAATGAAAACAGAATTCCAAGATTCAGAGATAGAAGAGTTTGCAGTCCATTTTCATATAGCAGGAAGATACATAATTTCAAGTAAAGAAGTAGCATAGGGACAAGGAGGAAGGTAAGGTTAGAATCAAATTTAGGATCTTATTGTAAAAGACTTGAAATGCTGGGTTGAAGAATCTGGACTTAATGGAAAAGTTTTGGAGACTGTATGATGCTATGCTTATTTAGTAAGGGAGTTAGAAGTATTTAGTCTATTAAACTTAACTGGACAGGCTATGTAAGAGAATATAAGTTTAAATATATTTTCCCCGAAGGGAAGTGTTTAATCTAAAGTTGAGTAGTGTACTTTGTTTTATGATGTAAAAGTGTATTATTTCCATTGTCTCCCTTTCAGATGGACAGCGAGCTGTTCATTTCCTCGTAACTCTTCATAGGCTTGCAAGTAGTTACTCATTCTCCACTGTCTCTTTTCATAGAAAAAACAGCCAGTGCCTTGACATCAGAAGAACTGGCTTTTTATCTTTTAAATAACTGATTTCCCTGCACCTCTAGTTCTTTGTGCGATCTTCCTAAATAAAGAACTAAAATAAGATACAGGTCGTTCCTGTGAACTGAATTCATTGTGTCCCAGTCAGTGACTGGAAGCATTTGACATGTGTCACAATAGCTTGAGTTCTTCTCTGCCCTACTGACCACGGTTGACTTGTGGTAATGATGTCATAGAGGGAAATTCAGAGTAGGGATAGGCATGGTCAGATGGCTCTTCTGAAAAAGTCAGTTGTAGGCATGGACACTCAAAAGTAGTGTCCTGCTGGGTTTTGTTTGTTTGTTTTTGCCAGTTAAAAAAAAAAAAGTTTTTTTTTTAAAGTTTTAAAAAGTAGGGCAATCATACTTCCCTATCGTGTCTGTGTAAGGATGTGCTTGCTCCATGCTTGGGTGGATGATGCCCTGGTTACCATGTCTGGAGGTTAATAGCAGCCGTAATGCTGTAATTTTCAGTAACAGCAGCAATACTAATTTAAGCCCACTCTAACAGGGGAGCCTGGTGGGCTTCCGTCTATGGGGTTGCGGAGAGTCGGACACGACTGAAGCAACTTAGCAGCAGCAGCAACAGCAAATATCTTTCTCTGTTATTAGTATGCATCATCCTTTTACTTGTTTCCACTTTAAAAAAATCTTTTCTGAGATTTGTTTTTGGTTTTCAGTTGAATTTCAACTCATTTGAACAGATCACATCCACTGATTTGTTCAACATCTCGAATCATTTGCATTCACTATAGCCTTTGCCTGTTTAATTTATATGTATAATCATACAGAGTTACCCTGGCCCCAGTGAATCAAATGAAAGGCATGCTCATAGCAATTAACTGAGACTTTCTACTTTTTCTTTTCTTTTCAGCTATTAGTATCATACTCTGTGGTTATCTTTCCTTATTATATATCATATTTTCATATATGATTATAAAGTTATAAATGACATTTTTGTCCTTTCAGTCCAAGGTCACAGACGTGAACATATTCTAGTATACTTGAGAAAATAATTAATTTGAATTGTGCAAAACCACTTCTATGATATATTAATCATTATGCTTCCAGAAAAAGAAAAAAAAAAGATCGTAAGCAAGTGTGATCCATGTTATTTAGGGTCAGACTTGTAAAGTAGTGTTGGTCTGAGAATAGATAAGAAACACAAGTTTTGCACCAGTCAAGAATTTTTTTATTATTATTAAAAATACAACCCATAGACATTCCTTACTCTGAAACTGGATTATCATGTATTGCTTGTTAACATCTGTTTCTGGCATTTTTATTACTGGCAGAGAAATCTGACTTCAGCTTTGGATACAATGGAAATGCTATCAGTCTATATTCACTGATTAATTAACTGTCAGGCGTTGACTGGATAAAAAAAGATACTTCCCTAGGAACATATACATGCTCTTTGCTATTGCAAGAATCACCAGGAAAGAGCTACAAAGACTTTTAGCTGAACTTCCTGATATTAGAGCAGAAAACTACTGCCTGCTGCAGTTAAATGACCTCCTCAGAGCCACAGAGCTTGTTAGAGGCAGAGCTGACATTGAACTCAGCTGTTCTGTCTCCCAATACAGCGTTGCTTTCATTCCAGTTCTTCTCATGTTCTCTAGCAAACCTTGAGTTCTGAAGTTAAGCGAGTAGTCAGTATTTACTGCAGAACACTACTTTGATGACTCAAATTCAAAATTAACAGCCAAACACAGAGTATCCTCACAAGGTTGCAGTTTTGTGATTGAAGAATTTCAGACAATGAATTAATCAGAGCACACCTTAATAAGGACACTACAGAAAAATAATGAATTTGCAATGCAAAATTTGGCAATTTTCCCCCTTTCTTGGAGATTCACGAAGCACTCGATCATACGCAAGGTAGAATTCCTGAATTAAAATAATCTACTGACTTTTTAAGGCTTCCCAGGTGGCACGATGGTAAAGAATCTGCTTGCCAGTGCAGGAGACGCAAGAGATGCAGGTTTGATCCCTGGGTTGGGAAGATCCCCCCAAGTAGGATATGGCAGCCCACTCCAGTATTCTTGCCTGGGGAATCTCATGGGCAGAGGAGCCTGGCAGGCTATAGTCCATGGGGTGGAAAAGAGTTCGACATGTCTGAGCACGCACGCACGCACACACACTTTTTTAAATCCAGTGTTTCTCAAGATTTTTGCCAATGATGTTTATTTTTTCCCCCAAACATCTACTTACTTTGAAAGTTCTTTTGGAAATAGTAAACTAAACACAAATGAACAAACAAAAAGGAGAATCTCAGAATAGAAGTCTTGTAAAGTTCTTTTGCTTCTATATTTCTAGTGATATAATGGGAGCAATCATACCTATTTTTCTTAATTATGTTAAAGCTTATAGTCATTGGCTATTACTTTTATTTCAATTCCTTGTAGAATAAGGTGTTCTTAAGTTTCAGCAAAGTAAAAGTTGTCATCACTATATTAGAATTTGGGATATTAATTATATAGTTTTGTGAGACCTGTGGCTTTCAACATGACATGACTAAAAAGATTTTATGATGCTTAAAAGATGGAATCAGTGTATTAAAACTTAGTCACAAGTAAAATAGTTTTGTGACTTACCATTAGTTGCATAATACCCGTGTCTGATGCTCCCTTTTCCTTCTCTGAATATATCAGTTTCTTTCTAGATGTCAAATCTCAAATGCTCTAGGGCTATATGGACAATTATTGTGCTTCCTGGAATACCTCTCTTGTTGTCATGGGGAAGGCAGCTGGTGCCATCTCCCAAGTGTATACTGGTTTTTATCTTCCCATATAAAAAATAATAAAATAATAAGTAATTATGGGAAGGCTTATGGAAATGAAAACTTTTATAAATCTGTAATTGATATAAAATTGATGTAGGAAAATTTATTGCTCTCCTTGAAGCAACTGTCCTTGTCATAACTTAATTTAGAATAAAAATTATGTGCCTTTTCTAAACTGATTTATAGAGCACATACTTGGCAAATATCTAAAAATTCATAGATAAGTTTTAAAACCAAAAAAATAACAATGTAAACAATACTTTCAGCATAATTTATACTTAACCTTTTATTTTTAAAACAATAATTTATTCCAACCAGTTTGAGCAGTTTAATTGGTTAAACCCTTTAGCTGTTGTTGTTCACGTATAACAAGAATTCTGACTTGAAAATTAGCTTAAAATTTGGGAGGTCAGCTCCATCAAGAAACATACTGACGTTAAGCGCAGGCCATGTGAGAACCTCGCCATTCCTGCACGTATGACCAGAAGCCAGCAGAGTCAGTTTCCATGTTTATTTCCTCCTTGTTTGACTGTGTTCTGTCAGCTGACAGTGTTCAGGCTTATGTTGATGTAAATTGCCATAAAGCCGGGAAACACAGGCTATTGCACTGTCAGGGAGGCTCAGCTCTGCAGAACTGCACAATTTAAGAAAAGCATCTGCAGGAAGATTCAGTGTCAAGTTTTGGAAATTGACTCTAAATGCAAATTGGCCTCCACTCCTCAGGCTCTGGAACAAAAGTGATGGCGAGGGAGGAGCCACCAACCAGCCAGAATTCACTGTTAGGCGTAACTGCCTTCATGAAGACAAAAACAGGATCCCACTTGTTCATTCACAATAGACGTTCAGACCCAACACTGACACTCTGCCATCCCCCTGTTTTATTGGAGCCTGCCACGTTCCCAAGAGAAGGGTTGCCTCATTGTAGTTCTTTGTAATGTTTCCCCTCCTTCCTCCACAGGGAAATCTTCCAACCCTTCCCACTCTGTAGGGTTAGAAGGAAAAGCTCCCTCTGACTCCAGTCTCTACTGTAGGGTTAGAAGGAAAAGCTCCCTCTGACTCCAGTCTCTTCTGTAACCGCTGTACCTTTACACTGATGAATGACTGTGATGAACGGCTGTCATGTTTCACTTCCCTCTGAATCTTGCTGGTGTCCCCTGCTGATTCATCATGCCCTGTAGCCAGGAACCTGGGTCTAAACTCTTCTTACAAACCTCCAGGTTCTTCTGATTTGTTTCATGAAGAAAAATGAATTCTGGAATCCCTAGCTCAGACGGACAAAGGAACAGACCAGAAGGCACATAGCATTTTTAAATTTTTATTTTATCAACACATTCATAAAATGTGTTCCCCACATTTGAGGAGTCCTTTCATTTATGAGATAAATGCATAGGAAAAGAACTTTTCATCACTACATTTTTTGCTTCTGCTGTATCTCATCAGAATAGAAGGGTTTTCTTTTTGCTTTCTCCCTTGGTATTCCACTTTTAAAAAGAGTCTTAGGAAAGAAAGCAGTCTCAGCAGGAGTTTACTTTTTTATTTGTAATAGTAAGTTATTTATATAGATGAATGACTTACTTTTTGATGCAGCTGAGATTTCCTCATCTCCTGTATATATGTTTCTTCTTTCCTTCTTCATAGAGTTTCTATTATTCAGAAAGCAATGAGAAGTACCATGTTGGGAAGTAATCCTAAAACATTGTTTGTTGATAATTAACCATTTCTTCAGATGTGCATGGGAAAAACTTGTTTCTCAAACAGGGTCTTCTTTAGTCAGCACTTCACATTGATTTTTCTCTTGACAATTTGAACACTGTATTGTGAGATACCTACTAAAGTAGCTGCGAGAGTAAAGAGAATCAAGAGGTAATTAAGTGGGTGGTAAGAAAATTTTTATGTTCTTTATCTAATTATTTTTTAACTTTTTATTTTATATTGGAGTATAGCCGATTAACAATGATGTATTAGTTTCAGGCGGACAGCAAAGTGACTCAGCCATACATATCCATGTATCCTTTCTCCCCCAAATTCCCCTCCCCTCCAGGCTGCCGCATAACATTGAACAGACTTCCCTGTGCTCTACAGTAGGCCCTTGTTGGTTAGCCATTTTTAAATAGAGAGGTTTGTACATGTCAATCCCAAATTTCCAATCTATCCCTCCCTCCGATCCTTCCCCCTTGGTAACCAAAAATTCAGTCTCTAAGTCTGTGAGTCTATTTCTATTTTGAAAATAAATTTATTTGTATTATTTCTTTTTAGATTCTGCCAATAAGGGATATAGTGTGATATTTTTGATAGTTTTGACCCTTGCCGGAAAAACATACACATACCCATACCCTAGGTCTAGGTGAATCCAGCTAATAATTAAGTGAATTTTTGTCTAAAGTTCATTTTTGAATTTGAGATCATTGTAGATCCACATGTGAGTTTAAGAAATAACACACAGAGATCTCATATACCCTTTACCCAGTGTCTCCCCCAGTGGTAACATACTTCTGAACTATAGTGGAATATCACAAGTAGGACTGTGATCTTGATTTGGTCAAGATTTAGAAATTCCTGTCACCAAAGGAATGTGACTATAAAAGAGCACTCAAGTAGATTTTGAGGACTATCTCATCTCTTAAATTTTGTAGTACTAAATATTCTTTCATCTGGGCAAACAAACAGCGAGATTTATAGGAAAAATGATGCGACTTGGGGTCAGTGACCCTGAATTCAGTTCTCAGCTTTGTCACTATAACTGGTTTCATGACATCTGGGGAGTCGCAGTCTCATGATGCTTTAATTTGTCATTTTGTAGGGACTTGCTCTAAATCAGTGATTCTCAACTGGAATGAAAGGAAAGGCTGTCTCCTCCTCCTCCTCTCGTGGAGACTTTTCAGGATCTTGGGTTGGAGGAATTTTCCAGACACAGTCCAACACCTTTCCCTTCATCCCTCCACTTCCGCGTCTGTCTCCCCCTCCTTCTCCATCACATGCAGATGCTGATTTGTCTTTGCCCCTAGACTTCCAGGATTTCAACCCCCTCATCCTCCGCTGAGAATTACTTACGAAATCGGATATGTAACAATTAGATAAGGTATTAGTGGGCTGTAGATTTACAGTTGGCCAACAACTAATCTCAAACATCTCTTAGCTACTTTTTGACTTTAAAATAATGATTAAAAAAAAAA
>SJYX01011939.1:39-50803 GCA_006410675.1 Oreotragus oreotragus
GACAAATGCTAACAAGTATGAAAGGGGAAATTAGCAATAACACAATAATAGTGGGAGACTTTAATATCCCAGTCACATCTATGGACAGATCAACTAAATAGAAAATTAACAAAGAAACACAAACTTTAAATGATGCAATAGACAAGTTAGACCTAATTGATATCTATAGGACATTTCACCCCAAAACAATGAATTTCACCTTTTTCTCAAGTGCTCATGGAACCTTCTCCAGGATAGATCACATCCTGGGCCATAAATCTAGCCTTGATAAATTCAAAAAAATTGAAATCATTCTAAGCATCTTTTCTGACCATAATGCATGAAGATTAGATCTCAATTACAAGAGAAAAACTATTAAAAATTCCAACATATGGAGGCTGAACAACATGCTATTTTCTTAGCAAAAGTTTCTACTAAGAATGAAACTTTGAACTGGACGACTAGAGGCCTTTATCCCCGCAGCAAGACTGCAATGGTGTGATTGCAACATATATATTCATAATTAAAGTTTCTGAAGAGTTCCTTAGTAGAAAATCTTGGTAAGGCCTCAATAAATATTTGTTGACCAAATGAATAACTTTCTCACAAGTAGAACTTTTCTGAAGTTATACATGTTCTCCCTCACCAAAGCCTAGGAAACACCCACAAAACTGTAAAAACATTGTTAAACCTGCAAAGTCACATCCTGCAGTCTCTCTCAGGATGACAAAAGGCACTTCTTCCTGACAGACTGAAGTACTTATGCAAAAATGACCCATGCTCAATAGGACATACCATACGAAAACCACTTCTGGACAAAACTGAAAAGTCAACTTAAATTTAGAAAGCACACCAGTTCCAATTCCTCTACTAAATTCCTCACCTTGTGAAATTATTCTTATCAATATTTTAATTTCATAAGTCTGAAAGAGAGAGAGAAAACTAGCTACTTGAGCAGATGGCAGTCACAGACTGCATACCACAATTAAGAATTAGTGTACGACCAGCAGCAGTCTGATACAGTATAAACAGTTCCTGAATACCAGTGCCACCTAAATTTGCCTTAAAGGAACACCCAAGACCAGTTGAGGAAATAATAGTTTGGTCATTTTCTGTGGTCACCTGAAAATCTGGCATGAGGGTTCCAGATAAGAGGGAACTGCTTGCTTCCTTTGCTTTCACGTTTTGCCCATCTGTGCTGCCTATGATGTCACCAACTGTGTAACCCTGTAGGGGCCCCCAAGGGTTGCCAAATGTTCCAGCATATGCAACGATTGATAAATCCAAGGAAGGGCATTCCATTGACACAGCATGGGTGCCAATCAATACAGACAAGGTGTCCATAGGCTACCCCTGAGCTAAACTGCAATCTAAATGAAGTACATTTTCCATACCACCTGAGTCACTGTTCTTCAGTCTTAGCGTTCCTTTCAAGGGTAAAACCTCTGCCAGCACAACCTGTCTCCCTCCTCAATTAACATGCTTTTACAGAAAAAGATCTGAAAGCAGGCCTTAGCAGAAATCTCAGCTATTGTGTCATCTCCATCAGAAGTCATTGTTTTTAAGTCTTTTCTCTAATATGAAATGAAAGAAGGGAAAATTCCTCTGTGAACACACGGTAGGATTATTTAATGAGTAATAGAAGGAATTTTTCTGATATTCTCAAAATATTATTCTATCTGCACTGGTCAGAGTAAGTTCTAAATTTTATTCTGGAATTTATTTTCTTTAAGATTGACATTATAAAGGCTCTCAGACACCCCGTCTTTCTTTAGGATAAGATTCACAAATTTCTTGAAATAGTTATATGATGAAAACTGGTGGTGGCAGGTGGCTGAGAAAGACCTGGAAGGCTTTGAATGTTCAGTGTCTTTTTCTGGGGCCCCAGTTTACTCATCTACAAAATGGGAAGAAAAATACCCATCCTAATTATATCATAAGCTTGTGTTGTACTGCTCCAACAGAGAAAATTCATGGGAGTGGATATTGAAAAGATGTGTATAAGAGACAGCAACGGACTATTACTCAGCCTTTAAAAAGAATACATTTGACTCAGTTCTAATGAGGTGGATGAAACTGGAGCCTATTATACAGAGTGAAGTAAGTCAGAAAGAAAAGCACCAATACAGTATAATAATGCATATATATGGAATTTAGAAAGATGGTAACGATAACCCTGTATGAGAGACAGCAAAAGAGACACAGATGTATAGAACAGTCTTTTGGACTCTGTGGAAGTGGGCAAGGGTAGGATGATTTGGGAGAATGGCATTGAAACATGTATATTATATGTGAAATGAATCACCAGTCCAGGTTCGATAAATGATACAGGATGCTTGGGGCTGGTGCACTGGGATGATCCAGAGGGATGGGATGGGGAGAGAGGTGGGAGGGGGTTCAGGATGGGGAACACATGTACACCCATGGCAGATTCATGTCAATGTATGGCAAAACCAATACAATATTGTAAAGTAACTAGCCTCCAGTTAAAATAAATTTATTTTTTAAAAATTAAAAAATATGTATATTTATAATTCTAAAATAATATTTAAAGACTGTATCATTTGTTTTGGGTTGTCCATATCTCTTCTATTCCTTCCTATTTAGGGACTACAAATCATAATGTGGCATCTAAAAATAAAAATAGATACATTTTATATTACTTCTCAAATATATTGGCATTATGCATTTCCACTTATATTCAAGGGACACCATTTTATAAAGCTTTTAAAATACATACTGCCTGAAATGTTACTGTACCTTGAGCTATACTGCATTATTAATGACAAAGTATGCCCTAATACAAGGTATCTTACATTTCCAATTCTAAAATCCTGTTCATTATACATGGTAATACACCATATACTATTTTAACTTTAAAAAGCAGAATATATTTTGTTTTTGAAGTTAAATATGAGGATAGTTTTTTGTAAAAATCATTTTCTAATCACACATATCAGAAGGCATATTTAACTAGCAACCCTGAATTTTTTCCATATGGCCTATACTTTTCTGTTTCCCTTGATCATAATCCTTGAAGAAACACAGCTTTCCTTTACCAGGTACTCACATAACCAAAGAACTATTTCAACAAATAGGATTTTGATGATAGTGGAGGATGCACTCATACCAATCAGGATTTAGATATTCATGCTGAGAAGGCGATGGCACCCCGCTCCAGTGCTCTTGCGTGGAAAATCCCATGGACGGAGGAGCCTGGTGGGCTACAGTCCATTTTCACTTTCATGCATTGGGGAAGGAAATGGCAACCCACTCCAGTGTTCTTGCCTGGGGAATCCCAGGGACGGGGAGCCTGTTGGGCTGCTTTCTATGGGGCTGCACAGAGTCGGACACGACCTAAGCGACCTAGCAGCAGCAGCGGCCTATATTCATGGAAATTATTATTGAAGCAAGACTTTTGTATTTGTGTGCACATTCGTGTGTATGTGTCTATGTGTGTGTTTACTTTATATTCAACTATAAGGATCTAGATCAGAACTCAGTGTTTTCTGTAAAAAGACAATAAATATTTCAGACTTCATGGCCGTGGAGTCTCTTTTATGAGTTAACTGCTGTTGTACCACAAATCAAGCATAGAAAAGAGTAATTGACTGTACATGGCTGTCTTCTGACAAAACATTATTTACAAAATGAAACAATGGGTCAGATTTGAACTGCAGGTCATATTTTTCCCACCCTGATCTAGATAATTATCTAAACTTATCACTTTGCTGAAAACATAAAAGTGTTACATGTGAATTGTGCATTGGCTGCTCAATAATTTCAATTAAGCTTTTTTGAGGTAGTTGAACCCCTCCCTCATTCACTCTACTACAAAAATGCCGGCCTCTTTTATTCTCCAACAAAGCTAGTTCTTTCCTGATCCTGGCTGTCACTCATTGACACCTTTAATGGAAAACCTTTCCCCAACTTTTTACCTAATCAATTCTGAATACTGATTCTTAAAGTTTTTATTTGAATGTTACCTAGAGAGGGCATCACAGCACTCATTCTGTTTTTTGTGTGTGTATACATCAGTTACTTATTGTCTAATATGTTCTTCCTTATGATTTTAAGCTCTGTGAGGGCAGGAGGCATACTTATTTTCTTAAACACTGTGTGTCAAGTACCTAGGATAATTCTTAGGAAAACTTAGACAATAAATATTTATGAAATTAAAAATAAACTCCTTTCAGAATGATTTGTTCTAGAATTATAAATATATCATCAGTTTTCCACTTACAATCTCCCCCTACCTTGAATTCTTTATATAATAATGTATAAATTCCTTACAGTGGCAAAGAAAACCAATCTTATAATCTTCTAGCCTCATCTCTCACAACAATAGAGTCTCATTTCCCAGCCTTACAGCACATTCTACTTCAAGTGTGCAAATGCTTATAGAATCTGGAGTTTTTACCCTCTTTATACCATAAGGTCAGCTTCCTTGGTGGCTCAGCAGTAAAGAATCTGGCTGCAATGTTGGAGACATGGGTTCTACAAGGAAGAACCCCTAGAGAAGGAAATAGCCACTCCCTCCAGTATTCTTGTTTGCAAAATCCAACGGAGTCTAATGGCCTACAGTCCATGGGGTCACAAGAATCAGACATGACTGAGTAACTCAACGACCACAATAAAGGATAAGGTCATCTCTCTACTTCCTCCATCTCCCCCAATTTTTATCCTATTTCCCTAAAATAAACTTTGAAACTTCTGTCAAAACTCAATTCCAAGAAGAGTTGTCATACAGCTGAGCAACTCCCCAGACCAAGAAAATTAACAAAGAAACACAAACTTTAAATGATGCAATAGACCAGTTAGACCTAATTGATATCTATAGGACATTTCACCCCAAAACAATGAATTTCACCTTTTTCTCAAGTGCTCATGGAACCTTCTCCAGGATAGATCACATCCTGGGCCATAAATCTAGCCTTGATAAATTCAAAAAAATTGAAATCATTCTAAGCATCTTTTCTGACCATAATGCATGAAGATTAGATCTCAATTACAAGAGAAAAACTATTAAAAATTCCAACATATGGAGGCTGAACAACATGCTATTTTCTTAGCAAAAGTTTCTACTAAGAATGAAACTTTGAACTGGACGACTAGAGGCCTTTATCCCCGCAGCAAGACTGCAATGGTGTGATTGCAACATATATATTCATAATTAAAGTTTCTGAAGAGTTCCTTAGTAGAAAATCTTGGTAAGGCCTCAATAAATATTTGTTGACCAAATGAATAACTTTCTCACAAGTAGAACTTTTCTGAAGTTATACATGTTCTCCCTCACCAAAGCCTAGGAAACACCCACAAAACTGTAAAAACATTGTTAAACCTGCAAAGTCACATCCTGCAGTCTCTCTCAGGATGACAAAAGGCACTTCTTCCTGACAGACTGAAGTACTTATGCAAAAATGACCCATGCTCAATAGGACATACCATACGAAAACCACTTCTGGACAAAACTGAAAAGTCAACTTAAATTTAGAAAGCACACCAGTTCCAATTCCTCTACTAAATTCCTCACCTTGTGAAATTATTCTTATCAATATTTTAATTTCATAAGTCTGAAAGAGAGAGAGAAAACTAGCTACTTGAGCAGATGGCAGTCACAGACTGCATACCACAATTAAGAATTAGTGTACGACCAGCAGCAGTCTGATACAGTATAAACAGTTCCTGAATACCAGTGCCACCTAAATTTGCCTTAAAGGAACACCCAAGACCAGTTGAGGAAATAATAGTTTGGTCATTTTCTGTGGTCACCTGAAAATCTGGCATGAGGGTTCCAGATAAGAGGGAACTGCTTGCTTCCTTTGCTTTCACGTTTTGCCCATCTGTGCTGCCTATGATGTCACCAACTGTGTAACCCTGTAGGGGCCCCCAAGGGTTGCCAAATGTTCCAGCATATGCAACGATTGATAAATCCAAGGAAGGGCATTCCATTGACACAGCATGGGTGCCAATCAATACAGACAAGGTGTCCATAGGCTACCCCTGAGCTAAACTGCAATCTAAATGAAGTACATTTTCCATACCACCTGAGTCACTGTTCTTCAGTCTTAGCGTTCCTTTCAAGGGTAAAACCTCTGCCAGCACAACCTGTCTCCCTCCTCAATTAACATGCTTTTACAGAAAAAGATCTGAAAGCAGGCCTTAGCAGAAATCTCAGCTATTGTGTCATCTCCATCAGAAGTCATTGTTTTTAAGTCTTTTCTCTAATATGAAATGAAAGAAGGGAAAATTCCTCTGTGAACACACGGTAGGATTATTTAATGAGTAATAGAAGGAATTTTTCTGATATTCTCAAAATATTATTCTATCTGCACTGGTCAGAGTAAGTTCTAAATTTTATTCTGGAATTTATTTTCTTTAAGATTGACATTATAAAGGCTCTCAGACACCCCGTCTTTCTTTAGGATAAGATTCACAAATTTCTTGAAATAGTTATATGATGAAAACTGGTGGTGGCAGGTGGCTGAGAAAGACCTGGAAGGCTTTGAATGTTCAGTGTCTTTTTCTGGGGCCCCAGTTTACTCATCTACAAAATGGGAAGAAAAATACCCATCCTAATTATATCATAAGCTTGTGTTGTACTGCTCCAACAGAGAAAATTCATGGGAGTGGATATTGAAATTAATTAAACACTAAGTATGAATGAAATGCAATTACCATAGTGTATAATTTTTTTTAAGTGAAAATTCAAGTTTGAAATTCAACAGTCATGCCCCTGGCTCCCACACTCATCTTTCTGTAATGCAAGGTTTTCTAAAAAATCCAACTGAATACCTTTCATTTTTCTCATTTTCAAGTAAGATCTATGCTTTGGGGCTAAGGTGTATTTTTCTTGCTGTGACCTTATGCCATTATGCGACTTCACAACACAGCAATACACCATTAAGAACATCTCAAGAAAGTCAGAGGTGGTAGCAGTTTTTTGGCCCTTAAAAACATTTCTGCATCTGTGTCACAGAAGTTAGTGACTAGAGCCCCTTCCTTCTGGCTGTACCATTTTTAACCCTGTTAAAGATCCAAACAAGTGAGGTGGGTTTGAATGACAGTAAAGGGGACAGAAAAAAAAAAAAGTTGCTAAGGAAGTACATTCTCTGGAAACACAAAAGAGATCTTGAGAGTATAGGTTCAATAAATTGATAACATTTAGATATGGCCTGGCATATAAGTTTGGGCCTACCCACTAAACATTTACAATGGTCCCAATGTCCAAATGTAGAATTCCTGAAAAACAATTCTAACATAAAATTAGAGGGCCTTACAGAAAGGACCCTCACAGGACATTCATTTCCTCCTCTTGCATACTATGATTTGGTATTTAATTTCCAACAGTTTAAGAGGCATGTGAAGGGATGGGTTGGGAGGGATAATCTTACTCTATTACAAAACATGAATCCAACAGACCAGGTAATCATTTGCTAAAGCCTCTCTCTGTAGGAGATGCTACTCACAAAACTACCTAGGCTCTCTTATCCAAATATTCGCTCTGATAGACAGCATTATCACTGCTATTTAGCATATATATTGCTCTTCACAATCATATATTGCCTAATCTTAGCAACACATCCCCAGTGAGCACTATCATCTCTATTTGCAGATGAAAAGAATACAACATACAAAGGTTAAGTGACTTACCCATCATGAAACAACCATTCAGTGCTGAACAAGAAACAGAGCTAAGGACTGGACTATAAAACAACAGGCACTGCAGCTATTAAATTGTAAACAGAAGACTCACTTCTTGAACATATGAGAAAGAGCTTAAGTTCACGTTTTTAATGCCTTGTCTCAAAGGGAGAATTAAATCATTAAATCTTGGCTTATCCTTTCCACTTTTTCAAGGTATCTCCTTTTATCTCAGGCTGAGTAGAGCAGTAATTCTTTCAAATCTGCCACAGAATCATCTGCAGGTTTAGATCAGACCTGTTTCTAAAAGCAAAGTTTTTCTCCAGTCCCTGCAAAACCTACCACTCGTGCCCTTTCTATGAGGCACAGTATTCTCCTTTCAATCCTAAGTTGCAACTGAATAATACCATTCATAGATGTGTATAAGAGACAGGACAAATGCTAACAAGTATGAAAGGGGAAATTAGCAATAACACAATAATAGTGGGAGACTTTAATATCCCAGTCACATCTATGGACAGATCAACTAAATAGAAAATTAACAAAGAAACACAAACTTTAAATGATGCAATAGACAAGTTAGACCTAATTGATATCTATAGGACATTTCACCCCAAAACAATGAATTTCACCTTTTTCTCAAGTGCTCATGGAACCTTCTCCAGGATAGATCACATCCTGGGCCATAAATCTAGCCTTGATAAATTCAAAAAAATTGAAATCATTCTAAGCATCTTTTCTGACCATAATGCATGAAGATTAGATCTCAATTACAAGAGAAAAACTATTAAAAATTCCAACATATGGAGGCTGAACAACATGCTATTTTCTTAGCAAAAGTTTCTACTAAGAATGAAACTTTGAACTGGACGACTAGAGGCCTTTATCCCCGCAGCAAGACTGCAATGGTGTGATTGCAACATATATATTCATAATTAAAGTTTCTGAAGAGTTCCTTAGTAGAAAATCTTGGTAAGGCCTCAATAAATATTTGTTGACCAAATGAATAACTTTCTCACAAGTAGAACTTTTCTGAAGTTATACATGTTCTCCCTCACCAAAGCCTAGGAAACACCCACAAAACTGTAAAAACATTGTTAAACCTGCAAAGTCACATCCTGCAGTCTCTCTCAGGATGACAAAAGGCACTTCTTCCTGACAGACTGAAGTACTTATGCAAAAATGACCCATGCTCAATAGGACATACCATACGAAAACCACTTCTGGACAAAACTGAAAAGTCAACTTAAATTTAGAAAGCACACCAGTTCCAATTCCTCTACTAAATTCCTCACCTTGTGAAATTATTCTTATCAATATTTTAATTTCATAAGTCTGAAAGAGAGAGAGAAAACTAGCTACTTGAGCAGATGGCAGTCACAGACTGCATACCACAATTAAGAATTAGTGTACGACCAGCAGCAGTCTGATACAGTATAAACAGTTCCTGAATACCAGTGCCACCTAAATTTGCCTTAAAGGAACACCCAAGACCAGTTGAGGAAATAATAGTTCGGTCATTTTCTGTGGTCACCTGAAAATCTGGCATGAGGGTTCCAGATAAGAGGGAACTGCTTGCTTCCTTTGCTTTCACGTTTTGCCCATCTGTGCTGCCTATGATGTCACCAACTGTGTAACCCTGTAGGGGCCCCCAAGGGTTGCCAAATGTTCCAGCATATGCAACGATTGATAAATCCAAGGAAGGGCATTCCATTGACACAGCATGGGTGCCAATCAATACAGACAAGGTGTCCATAGGCTACCCCTGAGCTAAACTGCAATCTAAATGAAGTACATTTTCCATACCACCTGAGTCACTGTTCTTCAGTCTTAGCGTTCCTTTCAAGGGTAAAACCTCTGCCAGCACAACCTGTCTCCCTCCTCAGTTAACATGCTTTTACAGAAAAAGATCTGAAAGCAGGCCTTAGCAGAAATCTCAGCTATTGTGTCATCTCCATCAGAAGTCATTGTTTTTAAGTCTTTTCTCTAATATGAAATGAAAGAAGGGAAAATTCCTCCGTGAACACACGGTAGGATTATTTAATGAGTAATAGAAGGAATTTTTCTGATATTCTCAAAATATTATTCTATCTGCACTGGTCAGAGTAAGTTCTAAATTTTATTCTGGAATTTATTTTCTTTAAGATTGACATTATAAAGGCTCTCAGACACCCCGCCTTTCTTTAGGATAAGATTCACAAATTTCTTGAAATAGTTATATGATGAAAACTGGTGGTGGCAGGTGGCTGAGAAAGACCTGGAAGGCTTTGAATGTTCAGTGTCTTTTTCTGGGGCCCCAGTTTACTCATCTACAAAATGGGAAGAAAAATACCCATCCTAATTATATCATAAGCTTGTGTTGTACTGCTCCAACAGAGAAAATTCATGGGAGTGGATATTGAAATTAATTAAACACTAAGTATGAATGAAATGCAATTACCATAGTGTATAATTTTTTTTAAGTGAAAATTCAAGTTTGAAATTCAACAGTCATGCCCCTGGCTCCCACACTCATCTTTCTGTAATGCAAGGTTTTCTAAAAAATCCAACTGAATACCTTTCATTTTTCTCATTTTCAAGTAAGATCTATGCTTTGGGGCTAAGGTGTATTTTTCTTGCTGTGACCTTATGCCATTATGCGACTTCACAACACAGCAATACACCATTAAGAACATCTCAAGAAAGTCAGAGGTGGTAGCAGTTTTTTGGCCCTTAAAAACATTTCTGCATCTGTGTCACAGAAGTTAGTGACTAGAGCCCCTTCCTTCTGGCTGTACCATTTTTAACCCTGTTAAAGATCCAAACAAGTGAGGTGGGTTTGAATGACAGTAAAGGGGACAGAAAAAAAAAAAAGTTGCTAAGGAAGTACATTCTCTGGAAACACAAAAGAGATCTTGAGAGTATAGGTTCAATAAATTGATAACATTTAGATATGGCCTGGCATATAAGTTTGGGCCTACCCACTAAACATTTACAATGGTCCCAATGTCCAAATGTAGAATTCCTGAAAAACAATTCTAACATAAAATTAGAGGGCCTTACAGAAAGGACCCTCACAGGACATTCATTTCCTCCTCTTGCATACTATGATTTGGTATTTAATTTCCAACAGTTTAAGAGGCATGTGAAGGGATGGGTTGGGAGGGATAATCTTACTCTATTACAAAACATGAATCCAACAGACCAGGTAATCATTTGCTAAAGCCTCTCTCTGTAGGAGATGCTACTCACAAAACTACCTAGGCTCTCTTATCCAAATATTCGCTCTGATAGACAGCATTATCATTGCTATTTAGCATATATATTGCTCTTCACAATCATATATTGCCTAATCTTAGCAACACATCCCCAGTGAGCACTATCATCTCTATTTGCAGATGAAAAGAATACAACATACAAAGGTTAAGTGACTTACCCATCATGAAACAACCATTCAGTGCTGAACAAGAAACAGAGCTAAGGACTGGACTATAAAACAACAGGCACTGCAGCTATTAAATTGTAAACAGAAGACTCACTTCTTGAACATATGAGAAAGAGCTTAAGTTCACGTTTTTAATGCCTTGTCTCAAAGGGAGAATTAAATCATTAAATCTTGGCTTATCCTTTCCACTTTTTCAAGGTATCTCCTTTTATCTCAGGCTGAGTAGAGCAGTAATTCTTTCAAATCTGCCACAGAATCATCTGCAGGTTTAGATCAGACCTGTTTCTAAAAGCAAAGTTTTTCTCCAGTCCCTGCAAAACCTACCACTCGTGCCCTTTCTATGAGGCACAGTATTCTCCTTTCAATCCTAAGTTGCAACTGAATAATACCATTCATATCAAATTGCTTCAGAACCCAAACTCCCTTATGTTTGAGAATCACCATGAATATACTTGCACGTATATGTGTGTACCTGTTATCTGTTACTTGCAGGGAAAGGATAAGGAAAGAAGTCCTTTGTCTCTTATTTAACTCTCCCATAAGATTATACAATTAGAAAAGGCAGGAATTATACTTCTAATTCATATTAAATCCTTTTCTAGAAGGCATATTATGAATATTTAAAAAATGAAAATTTCTAATTTCTATTCAAGTTATTCTGAGGACTTATTTTCATGCTTCCTTTTTAATAGTCCTTAAATAATGCCTAATAGATAGGTTCAAACTCATAACCACCATACCTGGTGGTTTTTACCTGACCTTATACATTTTGGCAAACACAAATTTCTAGCTGTTTACTTTGAAAAAGTGATTCTTTGGAATCATGAGGTTAAAGGAAATTCACAAGGCATCTAGTCTATTTAAGTTGATTAAGGCAGGATACAGATGAATTTTATTATCTTTAGTTTATCACTGGGCTAGTATACATTTTAATCTCACAAGAGTTATCCTCCAATTCCCTTAATAATTTCAGTGAAAGGAAACAGTTATTTCAATAAGTCTAGAGTGCATATAGGGCAATATATTTTGCAACATGCATTTGTGGTTTATACTTTTAAAATTCAGCCAACAGTTGTTGTAATATTTGACATTATCTTTCTAAATGGTTTCCACAAATATATGGCTTTGTGATTTTCCATCAAAAACCCCAGTCATGTTGGTGTATTTTTGGCAGGAAGCCTTCTTCCAAATCTGAGACAACATATATATGCTTTTAAGAGATGCTGTTAGATGGGTAACTATTATTTCCCATGAGAAATGGCTGTTTCAGTATCTGCCTATCTCTAAGTTTCTAATGCTACATTAGAAAAATGGATATTACTTTTTTTTTTAACCAAGTGAGAGGATTCTGAATTTTCAATAGCAATGGAAAATGTACTATCCCTCTGATCATATCAAGGAAACAATTTTAGTTTGTATCTATTGGTGAATCCCAGAATCAACAGGAGAGCAAAATAAATATTTTAGAACCAGCCATTAGTATAACAAGCCCACAATGTGTACATCAAGGATGATCAAACCTGCCGTGTTAAAGTAATCCAGTATCTTTCTGCCTCAGCGTATCATACTTAGTAACAGCTGATTTACCCGATTTCAGCATTTCCACTGCATCTCAATGAGCACTGGAGAAGTTTTGTGAAAGGATCTTTTCCCTTAATACGCAAATGGGGATTGGCCAGAGGATAGAAATGATCTGTTAAATCTTACTGGCAATGCTTTCCCTACTCCGTAATTTCATAAAGGTCAATGACACTACTCTGAACAAAGGCCTATTAAAATTCTGAAGAATGGAGCCTGCCCATCACAAATACCAAGGTGGTGGGTGAGCAAGAGGAAAGAAGAAAAAAAAAACAAACAAACAAAGAAATCCCACCACTTTGTACAAGGTTAGATCAGGCCTTGTGTACACAGAGCTATCTGAGGGGAGGATCAAGCTCTAAAGATTTTAATTTCAGCGAAGTCATACAGGGCTAATGGAGCCACTGGCGATCAATAGCTCCCACTCTCCTGTGAGAGAGAGAGATTTATTGAGCTCTCCCCACTGGTCCTGCATCAGGTAGAGCCAGCAGTGTTGATCACTGCACCCCCAGTTCCTGCAGTGTGAGAATGACTGATTCCATTCCTAGCAGCAGCTCAGCTTTCACAGCCAGCAGAGTTCTCTGATAATCTCTTAATATGTCCACTGTTATAATATCTTTATGATGTTCAGGCTGAGAGATAAGGGAAGCAATAAATCACTCAATTCTTTCCCTCTAAATTCAGACCCAATTTCGGGAAAGACATAGGAAAAGGATAACAGCAATCAAAGTAGCAGTTTTATTGCTAGGAACCTAAACCTGTTGGTCCTACCCCTTCTCCAGTCCCTTGGACTCTAACCTACAATAACATTTGGTCAGCACCACACTCATCCAGCAAGGTGCCTCATGCTCAAACGCAAAACTCGAACAATGGCTGTTAGACTCTCAGTCCGCCAATCAGACAAAGCTACGCTCTTTGAATAAAAGTAACAACAACAAAAAAACCTATCTCTTCTAATACTGGAAGTTCTCACATAGAATAGAGTTTTTCCAAACACTGCGATCAAACTGACATGCTTTGTCTTACTGGACATTTAGGAGACATCTATATTTGGAATTATTAATTTATCAAATGATAATCACTTACAGGCATTAGAGAAAATAGTAAGATTTGTTCCTGACTACTTCATTTCAGAGTGATTATCTCTGCTGGGAGCAGATACAACTGCTGTTTTATTCATTGCTTCCAAAATCAGGAATCCCTCTTGTCCTCCACAGAGAGAAGCATTACATGCTGGCAGGCATTCAAGTGGCAGGCACCGAGTGTTATGCACAGTTCGGAGGTAATGGGATAGGTTGTTGCCCTTTGCACATGAAGAAGTCAGCCTGGGTGTTTGCCACTCCCATTAAATCAGATAACAATTTTCAAGAGTGAAGCTGGACTTTAACAGTCCCTCAGTTAAAACACTACTGCAACTAATGTCCACTAAGCCACCAGAGAAGGACCATAGAAGAATCCATCAGCAACCAGATAAGATACAATTATATTTGCACTGCATATCTCTATTCCTTCCCTTATGTATACACCCTTTCCCACTGCTTCTGAACTCATATACTCAATGCTATGTAATCAGCTCTATTAAAATCTTCACTTCCCAGGTGACTCAGTAGTAAAGAATACGCCTGCCAATGCAAGAGATGCAGGTTCTATCCTTGGGTCGGGAATATCCCCTGGAGAAGGAAACGGCAACCCACTCTAGGATTCTTGCCCGGAAAATTCCATGTATGGAGGAGCCTGGCAGGCTACAGTCCATAGGGTCACAAAAGGGTCGGACATAACTTGGTGACTAAAAAACAACAACAATTAAAATTTTATTCCAGATTTGTGCATCTAGAATGCTTAATTAACTTGACCTTACTAGTAAAATAAAACCAGTGTTCCTAACTGTCTCAGAATCACAGATCTCTGAAACAAAGGATGAAAGCAAGTTTCTTAGGTTGCATTCAAAATGATTACTTTCATTTCTTTTTATCTTTTGCATTTATTAAAAGTGCAAGATCAAATTGATGTTTTAAAACATCAGAGAAAGATCAGATAGTCACCTTATGCTGTTCCAAGCAATTAAAAACATTAGATCAATGTGCTATCTATTCCTGAAAATAAATCTTCAGATCAAGGGCAAGTTCACTGAACAGAAGACTCATCACATCCCAGGTGTGACAGCCTACAAAGACCACATAATCCTGTCTTTTTTCTGTTTGTTTAATTTATACATAAATACATGAAACATAGACAGGAATTTGCTAGTAAAGCAGAAGATAAAGAACAGACTTAATTCCCAATCTTCTAAGAAACTAGAGAGTTTCAGTAAAAACTCATTATTTAATGGGTGACTGTACTGCGTTTAGACATTGAGCTAGGTACTATAATCCCTGTTTTGTAGATTTAGAAACTGAAATTCAAGTATGTTACATACCTATAATAATAGTAGTAAGTGATGGAGCCAAGATTTAACTCCACATACTTTGATTTCAAAGGCCATGTTATACTGACCATTATACAAGGTTGACCATTATCAAGTTGCTGCATGGTGCATTAAGTCAGATTCTGTCTCTGTTTAAATTACTCCAAAAGGGGAGTAAGAAAGACACTCTTATAAGTGGTATGGTGTTCCTGTTCAGGCGTTAAGTTGTGTCTGACTCTTTTTGACCCCACGAACAGCAGAATTAAAACATATTTTTAACACAGAATTATGTATATTGAAATACATAGTAATATATGATTAAGCAAATAATTTATAGAAGCAATTTAATTTTTGAAAAAAGATACATTAATTCACTTAGTTTTCAATCAAGGTCAAGGAGAAAAAGTCTACAGATGAAAATTACCAGTTATTGAAGACCTATAACGTGCCAGGATCATAACAGTCATTATCTTATTTAATTCTTGTGTAACTTTATTCTACAATACATCCTTGTTTAACAAAAAAAGAAAACAGACTCATAGTGATTAAATGACTTGACCAAAATTAACACAGTGAGGGTAATCAAAGGTATTCAGATCCAGCCTGTTAACTACATTGCTTAAGCTTTCTTCACTGTAACATAACAACTTTTTTTTTTGAGATCAAATTTGTATACAACATTATATAAGTTTCAGGTATACTCCAACATATAAATTCTTAATAATTAATAAGCACCAAACACACAAAAATACACAAGCATGCCTGTAGTTACTTATATAACACCATCTCTGGCTTAAAAGTTAAAAAAAAAAAAGTTTGTGGCAAACAGCCAGCTTAAAATTTGCTTACAATAAGTATTTCTTAAATATAATACTGATAGTTAAGGCTTTTTACTAAACAGCATTTTAATGACATAAATGCTATGCAAAACAATAATATAATACTTTTGCCATTTTTAAGAAAGTATATAAGACTTTCACCCTATCCATCCTATTTCAAAAATGGAAACAGCACCCAATGCAACATAAGAAGATTAGACAACATACAATTAATTATTAATACGTGGCATAGACTTACATTACCCAAAGAGTCATATCCACACATGCTGTGGTAATAAAAATTAAGCTAGTGACACAAATGTAAGAGTTTTTATTTAAATTATGCTTTAATCTTATGATCAATTTTCTAATTATGGTTAGCTATATTAATTTTTTATAAAAGTATTTGTTCCCTTTTAAAAGCAATTTCTCCTTGATTAATAATTTTGGAATACAGTATTTACTAAATCTGAACATCTTCTGACCTAGCAATTCTATTCCAACAGAAACATATTCACATATGCACCAAAAATAAACATAAGAATATATTCACTGCAGTAGTATTTACAATAGGCCTAAATTTTAAACTAACCAAGTGGCTATTAATAGTTAAATAAATAAATCCTGGTATATTCATAAAATGAGATATAATCCAGTAATGAAAATGACTATATCCCACAAATATTTAGAGAAACAAGGCAGACATAATACCTAAAAAAGGTTTCTGAGTATTAATTTTAGTGGTATTGCTATTATTTTTATTAATTTCTTTAGCACTCCAGGGAAAATCCTTCCCTTCTTAAAAGTAGTATAATATTGTCCTCTAGGGACACTTCATTACACTCTCCGACAAGTAGGGATACTACTGTGTTGATGATTAATGAATTTTTTTTTTGATTAATGAATTTATATCAGACATTGTATAGAGTGAAAGACCAAGTCTGCATATACACCAGTATGGCCTCTTTAAAAAAAAAAATCCCATTAGACTCATAAGATAGGCAAAGAAGCCTCTCTCTTTCTTTACTATGTACTCCTTGCATTCATTACATTGGAGAAAATCCAATATGAAAATGGAAATTACAAAAAACAATTAATCCAAAGTGGAAAGAAGATAATCATAAAGCAAGGTAAGAAAAGAAACACAATGACCACATCAGGAGTATTAGAGGAGATAACATTACAAAATCTACAGATATTTAAAAGGATAATGAGGGAATGTTATCAATAAATGTATGCAATAATTCAAAAACATAGATCATGAATTAGATCTATCACTGAAAATCTTTTACAAAAAAAAACACCAGGCATACATTGTTTCCCAAATGAAACTAAACACTTAAAGAAATAATACAAATTATATACCAATACAGAAATTAAAGAGGAGAAAATACACCCAAAATAATTTTATAAAACCAGAGAAAGCCTGATAAAACCTGACAAATATATTACAGGAAAATAAAATTAAAAATCAATACCCAGCACTCACCTAGACTCAGTGATACTTAGTGAACAGCACACTGAATGAGCAAAGTACACCATTTCACCAAGTGGCATTTACCCAAGAATACAAGACTGATTTATCATTCAAAAACTTCAGTCAGAATAATTCTCCATAGCAACAGAATAAAGTACAAAGCCTTATGATTATGCTGTTCAGTCGCTAAGTTGTGTCTGACTCTGCAACCCCATGAAAGGCAGCACACCTGGAAAATTTGCTCAAAGTCATGTTCACTGAGTCCATGATGGCTTCCCTCATGGCTCAAATGATAAACAATCTGCCTGCAATGCAGGAGCCTGAGTTCAATCCCTGGGTTGGGAAGATCCCCTGGGGAAGGGAACATCCTCCCATTCCAGTATTCTTGCCTGGAGAATCACAGGGACAGAGGAGCCAGGTGGGCTACAGTGCATGAGGTTGCAAAGAGTCGAGAACGACTGAGTGACAAACACTTTCACTTTCCCTATGATCATGTCAGTTCATAAAAAAGCATTTGACAAAATTTAACTCCTATTCACAATAAACCTCTCAGCGTACCAGAAAGAGAAGAAAATTTCTACAAACTGGAAAAGGTTATCTATGAAAAATAGTAAAAGACTAGATAACTTAACACCTAAGACTGGGAACAAAACAAAAACGTACTCTCCTACTACCTGTATTCAACTCTATTGAGAGTTCCTATGTAGTGCCTTAAGCAGGGAAATAAAGGAAAAAGCTTGGAGAGGAAGAAAAAACTACTATTTTTACATAGAATATAAAAGAGTTTGCATAGAAAATCCTAAAAAAATATACAAAATAATTATTAGAATTAAATACATTTATGAGGGTCACAGGCTTCAAGACCAATACACAAGAAACAACTGTATTTCTAAATATATGACAGTAGCAAACTGGAAAATACTGACTTTTTAACATACCTCACTTACAAGTGTTAAACAGTTAAATGATAAGTAGCTGGGAACAAAAAACATGTAAAAGCTTAAAAATACACAAATGAAAAGGCATCAACACTGAAAAGTGTACGTTACTGAAAGCAAATAAAGACCTAAATAAAGAGATGTATCACGATTATAGTACAAGACTCCATATTATAAAATTTATCTATAGTTATATGACAATCACAATTCAAATCAACAGCCATTTTAACAAATGGTCAAGTTGATTCTAAGTAGTATATGGAGAAACAAGAATCTACATTAGACCAAATAAACTTATTCAAAAACAAAATTGGAAAATCCACTGATTAAAAAATACGGAATACAGAGTATACGTATAGAGAATAAAGTTACAGAAATCAAGATAATGTGTTGTTCTGTTGTTGTTTAGTCGCTCAGTCATGTCCAGCTCTCTGTGACCCCACAGATTATAGCCGTGGGATTCTGTCCATGGGATTCTCCAAGCAAGAATACTGGAGTGGTTGCCATTTCCTTATTCAGGAAGATCATGTTTATTGATAAAAATGGACATAGAAGAGTGAAACAGAGTTCAGGGAAAATAACTTGCAAAATTATTGCACTAATTTTCACCTAATAATCTCAGGCTATCGAAATGAGAAAAAGTTTTGCTTTTTTACCGGTACTAGAACAATGTAATGAACACATAGAAGAACATTGAACCTTGACTCAAACCTCAGATCATATATAAGTATTAACTCAAGATGGATCTACATATAAAAAGTAAAACTATACATTTATAAATATTCTAAAAGGAAACACAGAGGATGATTACTGTAACCTTGTTACAGGCAGGAATTTCTTAAGAAGACCTCATGCGTGAGTGTGTGCTCGGTTGCTAAGTCATGTCTCATTCTCTGCAACCTCATGGACTATAGCCCACTGACTCCTCTGTCCATGGGATTCTCCAGGCAAGAATACTGGAGTGAGTTGCCATTTCCTTCTCCAGGGGATCTTCCTGACCCAGGGATCAAAACTGTATCTCCTGCATTGGCAGGTGGCTTCTTTACCACTGAGCCACCAGGGAAGTCCCCTCATATACATAAATCTGACAGTTCCACTCCCAGGTATACTGCCCACAGAATCGACTCGAGATGTTCACCAAATATATGTACAAAATTCTCAGAACATTATCTACAATATTCTAAACTAGAAACAATCCATATGCCCATTAACAATAGAAGAGGAAAATAAACTGTAGCTTATTTACATACAAATATTCAAAATATCAATGAGAATAAATAAACTGCAGGCATACCTCAAAGACACTGAAGATTTGGTTCCAGACCACCACAGTAAGCAAATATTGCAATAAAGTGAGTCACACAAATTTTTTCCCAGTGCATATAAGTGATGTTGATATTATAGTCTACTAAATACATAATATCATTATGCCTAAAAAACAAGGTAGATACATTAATTAAAAATACTTTACTTACAAGCATGCTAACCATCATGTAAGCCTTCAGTGATTCATAGCAATAATATCCAAGATCACGGATCACAAATCTCCATAATAAATATAGTAATGAAAAACTTTAAAGTACGGTGAGAATCACCAAAATGTGATGCAGAGACTCAAAGTGAGCAAATACTGGTGGAAAGTGAACAAATACTGTTGGAAAAATGGCACCAATAGACTTGGTCCATGTGAGTTTGTGACAAACTTTCAATCCGTTAAAAAACAAAAAAAAATGAAAAGTACATTATAAGCAAAATGCAATAAAGCAAAGCATAATAACATGAGGTATGCCCATCGTATGAATAGATTATGAATGGATGTCATAATGTTGAGTGAAAAAAGACTAAAAAGGTCTAGGACTATAGGTAAGATTTCATTCCAAAAATAGACAAAATTAATGCCTGGTGTTAGGAATCAAATCAATTATCTTTTGAGATAAGTGACTAGAAAGGCCAAAAGTGTGCCTCCTGAAGCTTGCAATACACTATTATATATCTTCATCTGGGTTTTTATTACATAGACACATCTATTTGTGAAAATTCTTTGAGTTATACACTGCTGCTTTGAACTTTTTATGTATGCTACATGTCAACTCTAAAAGTTTATTTTTTTAAAAATCTGTGGTAAACCGGAGAAATACATTTTACATTTTGGTCATGAGATGTCATTCAAAACCGTCATGAGACAACGTAGCATGCATTTATAGGCCTAATGCTAAAAGTGATAGAAAAGATGTGTGATTTTTAAAATCCTATTTGCCATGTACTTCAGAAATAAGTTCATTTTCACTTGAGCATCTGGTTATTTCAGGTGCCCCTGGGGCAAGACCAAAATTTATAGTTCTGTGGTTATATAGGCCACTTGTTTATATAGAGAATTTTATGGCTTAGTTCCCCAGGCTTATGTCAGTATTGCTGCTGGAGTTTTCTCTGTTAATTACCCTCCGGGACTTCAGTGTGCACACAGATGTCAATTCAGATGGGCCAGCGTGTATCTTTCTGGAAGCAATGGACTCTGAGTTTTAACCAGATGGTTGAGGCAAGTTCCCTTAAGACCAAGCTCATTCTAAACTTTGTCTATGGACTTAATTTGTGAAGAGGGTTCCATTTTCAGTGTCTAATCTGATCTACCCAGTCATGAGCTCTTTAAATTTCTTTCTTATAAAATAACATTTTTAAATTTCATGATAAATGCCTAGATATAAAGGCAAACATTTTTAAGAATTTACTGTGCCAAGCAAGGTCTTAAACCTTCTATATATAATTAACTCATCTAGTCACTACAACTAATTTATACAATAGGAACTATTAAAATCATCCTCATTTAAAAGAAAGAAAATGAAGCACAGATAGATAAAAAGCTTGACCAAAGTGACATGGAAGGTGCAAGATTTAGTGCCAGGTAGGTAAGTTCCAGTGTGAATCCATGGGCCTTAATGATGAGCACAAGTGACAGAAGGAAGGTGTAATTTTTAAAATCTTGTTTGCCATGTACTACGGAGCCTTTAGTTCTGTGCATCCAAGTCCTCCAGCCATGAGAACTCCATAACATCATCGTGACTATGTGTTAAGCAAAATGGAAAATGCCAGCATCTATGTTCTTAACCATTTTCAAGGCAAGGATTCCTCCTCCTCCTAAGTCACTTCAGTCGTGTCCGACTCTGTGCGACCCCATAGACGGCAGCCCGCCAGGCTTCCCAGTCCCTGAACACTTGTAAATGTGTAGAATTCTCCACTCTCATTGTTGCAAATCTGTATTCCATCCTGGTCAACTTATTTATACCTACGTAAGTCTCAGATTCTTTATAGATAGTGTGCATAATACCTACCTAAACAACAGCATCAGCATAAGAATTACATGCATGTAAAGACCTGGTACAATGAAGAACTTAATAAATATGAACCACAAGTACTCCATTATTCTTATTTATGGGATTACTGTTCCTGGGAACTATTAATAAAACCTCTACGTTAATTACAAATGAGGCAATTACAAAAAAACTGGAGGGTGGAGCCCCAGCAAAATTTCCTCAGGCATTAAACATCATAAACACTACGGCTATGCGTCTCATTTTCAAGCTTACCCACTGCCAGATCAACATCAGCCAAGAGAATTATGGAGCCTTTGGTTCTGTACATCCATGTCGTTCAACCATGAAAAGTCCGTACTATCTTGTGGCCATGTGTTAACAAAATGGAAAATCTCAGGAAACTTTTTCCAGAATTCACACTTTTCTTACTTTACTTTTGCCCTTTGGATTACTTTTCAATTTCATCAGAAATTAAAGCCAAAGGACTATTTTTGGGGTCACAACTTAAATTCCACCTTCTGCAGAAAAAAATAATTCAACGTGTAAGTTTATGTGTAAACATGATGTTCCAAATCATCTTCACATTAACATTTACTTCACTGAAAAATAAACACAAAGACATGGTACTTTTTCTTGGGAATAAGAGAGACTGTGGATTCACTTTTACTAGCTGTAAATGTGCTCTGGGGAAATTCCCTGCCAATTTTATGGATAATACAAACAGGTCTGTTAGTAACTCTGGCGTACTGTAGACAGAATATAGAATTCATCTTGCAGGCTCAAGAGCCCGCTGCAATTCACATATGTGCACCAGCTATTAAAGGGCAATGGCAATGTTATGGATGGTTAACACTTTCCTCTTTCTGCCTTTCCTTTCTTGTTATCTGAAATTTCTCTGAAAAGGATAACAAGGCAAATAAATACATTTTCTTTTAAATACCTTCTTCAAATAGTTTCCATGAATGATATAAAAAATGGTATCCTTCTCCCCCTACAGGGCTGGGAGTCAAAGAAGCACCTCACCATTTTTGCCCTTGTGGTCATTATTAATATCAGTAGGGAAAATGCAATAATCTGGAAACCGTTGCAGGTCTACTTTATATACCTGTCTATTGTATCATCACAGTAACCTTACTAATTTACTGTTATTAAACATTTCAAGTAACCAAGACTCAGAAAAGATGTATGACTTCCTCAGATTACACAGCAGAAACTGGAAGATATGGGATATGGACCTAGCACTGCTTGATTTCAAAGAAAAAGCGTTTGCTTTTCCTCCCTGACAAACCTAAGTTCTTCAAAACTAAAGTTCGAGTGAGTGGCAATATTGTTTGCTTTAGAATACAGGGCTCCAAATTGTGATCAATACAGCAAGAAATAACCAGGCAAGAATACTGGAGTGAGTTGCCATTTCCTTCTCCAGGGGATCTTCCTGACCCAGGGATCAAAACTGTATCTCCTGCATTGGCAGGTGGCTTCTTTACCACTGAGCCACCAGGGAAGTCCCCTCATATACATAAATCTGACAGTTCCACTCCCAGGTATACTGCCCACAGAATCGACTCGAGATGTTCACCAAATATATGTACAAAATTCTCAGAACATTATCTACAATATTCTAAACTAGAAACAATCCATATGCCCATTAACAATAGAAGAGGAAAATAAACTGTAGCTTATTTACATACAAATATTCAAAATATCAATGAGAATAAATAAACTGCAGGCATACCTCAAAGACACTGAAGATTTGGTTCCAGACCACCACAGTAAGCAAATATTGCAATAAAGTGAGTCACACAAATTTTTTCCCAGTGCATATAAGTGATGTTGATATTATAGTCTACTAAATACATAATATCATTATGCCTAAAAAACAAGGTAGATACATTAATTAAAAATACTTTACTTACAAGCATGCTAACCATCATGTAAGCCTTCAGTGATTCATAGCAATAATATCCAAGATCACGGATCACAAATCTCCATAATAAATATAGTAATGAAAAACTTTAAAGTACGGTGAGAATCACCAAAATGTGATGCAGAGACTCAAAGTGAGCAAATACTGGTGGAAAGTGAACAAATACTGTTGGAAAAATGGCACCAATAGACTTGGTCCATGTGAGTTTGTGACAAACTTTCAATCCGTTAAAAAATAAAAAAAAATGAAAAGTACATTATAAGCAAAATGCAATAAAGCAAAGCATAATAACATGAGGTATGCCCATCGTATGAATAGATTATGAATGGATGTCATAATGTTGAGTGAAAAAAGACTAAAAAGGTCTAGGACTATAGGTAAGATTTCATTCCAAAAATAGACAAAATTAATGCCTGGTGTTAGGAATCAAATCAATTATCTTTTGAGATAAGTGACTAGAAAGGCCAAAAGTGTGCCTCCTGAAGCTTGCAATACACTATTATATATCTTCATCTGGGTTTTTATTACATAGACACATCTATTTGTGAAAATTCTTTGAGTTATACACTGCTGCTTTGAACTTTTTATGTATGCTACATGTCAACTCTAAAAGTTTATTTTTTTAAAAATCTGTGGTAAACCGGAGAAATACATTTTACATTTTGGTCATGAGATGTCATTCAAAACCGTCATGAGACAACGTAGCATGCATTTATAGGCCTAATGCTAAAAGTGATAGAAAAGATGTGTGATTTTTAAAATCCTATTTGCCATGTACTTCAGAAATAAGTTCATTTTCACTTGAGCATCTGGTTATTTCAGGTGCCCCTGGGGCAAGACCAAAATTTATAGTTCTGTGGTTATATAGGCCACTTGTTTATATAGAGAATTTTATGGCTTAGTTCCCCAGGCTTATGTCAGTATTGCTGCTGGAGTTTTCTCTGTTAATTACCCTCCGGGACTTCAGTGTGCACACAGATGTCAATTCAGATGGGCCAGCGTGTATCTTTCTGGAAGCAATGGACTCTGAGTTTTAACCAGATGGTTGAGGCAAGTTCCCTTAAGACCAAGCTCATTCTAAACTTTGTCTATGGACTTAATTTGTGAAGAGGGTTCCATTTTCAGTGTCTAATCTGATCTACCCAGTCATGAGCTCTTTAAATTTCTTTCTTATAAAATAACATTTTTAAATTTCATGATAAATGCCTAGATATAAAGGCAAACATTTTTAAGAATTTACTGTGCCAAGCAAGGTCTTAAACCTTCTATATATAATTAACTCATCTAGTCACTACAACTAATTTATACAATAGGAACTATTAAAATCATCCTCATTTAAAAGAAAGAAAATGAAGCACAGATAGATAAAAAGCTTGACCAAAGTGACATGGAAGGTGCAAGATTTAGTGCCAGGTAGGTAAGTTCCAGTGTGAATCCATGGGCCTTAATGATNAAGCAAGGTCTTAAACCTTCTATATATAATTAACTCATCTAGTCACTACAACTAATTTATACAATAGGAACTATTAAAATCATCCTCATTTAAAAGAAAGAAAATGAAGCACAGATAGATAAAAAGCTTGACCAAAGTGACATGGAAGGTGCAAGATTTAGTGCCAGGTAGGTAAGTTCCAGTGTGAATCCATGGGCCTTAATGATGAGCACAAGTGACAGAAGGAAGGTGTAATTTTTAAAATCTTGTTTGCCATGTACTACGGAGCCTTTAGTTCTGTGCATCCAAGTCCTCCAGCCATGAGAACTCCATAACATCATCGTGACTATGTGTTAAGCAAAATGGAAAATGCCAGCATCTATGTTCTTAACCATTTTCAAGGCAAGGATTCCTCCTCCTCCTAAGTCACTTCAGTCGTGTCCGACTCTGTGCGACCCCATAGACGGCAGCCCGCCAGGCTTCCCAGTCCCTGAACACTTGTAAATGTGTAGAATTCTCCACTCTCATTGTTGCAAATCTGTATTCCATCCTGGTCAACTTATTTATACCTACGTAAGTCTCAGATTCTTTATAGATAGTGTGCATAATACCTACCTAAACAACAGCATCAGCATAAGAATTACATGCATGTAAAGACCTGGTACAATGAAGAACTTAATAAATATGAACCACAAGTACTCCATTATTCTTATTTATGGGATTACTGTTCCTGGGAACTATTAATAAAACCTCTACGTTAATTACAAATGAGGCAATTACAAAAAAACTGGAGGGTGGAGCCCCAGCAAAATTTCCTCAGGCATTAAACATCATAAACACTACGGCTATGCGTCTCATTTTCAAGCTTACCCACTGCCAGATCAACATCAGCCAAGAGAATTATGGAGCCTTTGGTTCTGTACATCCATGTCGTTCAACCATGAAAAGTCCGTACTATCTTGTGGCCATGTGTTAACAAAATGGAAAATCTCAGGAAACTTTTTCCAGAATTCACACTTTTCTTACTTTACTTTTGCCCTTTGGATTACTTTTCAATTTCATCAGAAATTAAAGCCAAAGGACTATTTTTGGGGTCACAACTTAAATTCCACCTTCTGCAGAAAAAAATAATTCAACGTGTAAGTTTATGTGTAAACATGATGTTCCAAATCATCTTCACATTAACATTTACTTCACTGAAAAATAAACACAAAGACATGGTACTTTTTCTTGGGAATAAGAGAGACTGTGGATTCACTTTTACTAGCTGTAAATGTGCTCTGGGGAAATTCCCTGCCAATTTTATGGATAATACAAACAGGTCTGTTAGTAACTCTGGCGTACTGTAGACAGAATATAGAATTCATCTTGCAGGCTCAAGAGCCCGCTGCAATTCACATATGTGCACCAGCTATTAAAGGGCAATGGCAATGTTATGGATGGTTAACACTTTCCTCTTTCTGCCTTTCCTTTCTTGTTATCTGAAATTTCTCTGAAAAGGATAACAAGGCAAATAAATACATTTTCTTTTAAATACCTTCTTCAAATAGTTTCCATGAATGATATAAAAAATGGTATCCTTCTCCCCCTACAGGGCTGGGAGTCAAAGAAGCACCTCACCATTTTTGCCCTTGTGGTCATTATTAATATCAGTAGGGAAAATGCAATAATCTGGAAACCGTTGCAGGTCTACTTTATATACCTGTCTATTGTATCATCACAGTAACCTTACTAATTTACTGTTATTAAACATTTCAAGTAACCAAGACTCAGAAAAGATGTATGACTTCCTCAGATTACACAGCAGAAACTGGAAGATATGGGATATGGACCTAGCACTGCTTGATTTCAAAGAAAAAGCGTTTGCTTTTCCTCCCTGACAAACCTAAGTTCTTCAAAACTAAAGTTCGAGTGAGTGGCAATATTGTTTGCTTTAGAATACAGGGCTCCAAATTGTGATCAATACAGCAAGAAATACATTTCTGTCCTATCTCGTCTATTTGTCAGTCATGAGCTCAAACCCCAGTACAATTTTCCTTCTTCTTATGTTCCATAAAGAAGGCCATCAGCCATGAGCTGCCAGAGCAGTACTGTACAGAACCATGAAGTAGGGAATCCCTTTGCTCCATCCACATCGCACTTCACTATCAGAGGCTTCAATCCATGTTGTTACTCTACTCTTATCCCAGAGTCTGGATTTTACAGAGCTCCCCATGAAAACCTTCCCTCTAGAGGTTATACATCTAACGATTCTTTCCAAAAAGAATCCAAACCTACAAAAGAGGCTCATGAGTGCAGAGACTACCCTTCCTTATGTCTTTGCCACTGACCTTAGATCCTCACTCTTTTTAGGTTCTCTCCCTGAGGTCCCTGTAACAGAAGCGACCATAACAATCAGCACAGTTAGTCCCTTTCTGGTTCAACCAAACAAGTCCAGTTGTGTTTTAGGCTCAGCAAGAATTTCTTCCACTCCATCCAAAACTTAACATGAGGTCTGATATATATGGGTTCACTGGGCTGATTTAAAACAATTTCTCTGAAAACAAAATGAAACCATAAGTTGAGAGTTACTCTTGTAAAAAAAAAAAAAAATCATGTGGATGTGAAAGATAGGAAAGGTGCAAACAGGATGTCCACACTTTGGACGCATGAACATTATATCAGTAAGTTTAACTATGATGCCCTCAAACAAGATTGAGACGTCAGGAAAAAGATCATGTGTAAAGAGAAGTAAATGGTAGTGAGTTCATATTTGGAAATGTTGATTTTTGAGATGCCTGTGGGACATTCAGGGGAGGAAATCCAACATACTTTGGAGCCCAGAATATAAATCAGATCTGGAGAGGTAAATTGGGAATCTTTACCTCTCAAATACTATTAAAAGTCACAGTTGTAAGTACATGTTCGAGAGAGAGAGAAAAGCGTTGAAATCAAGAGCAACAAAAGCAGAGCTAGGATCTAGAGTTTTCAGTGTGCTTTCTCCTAAACCTTCAGAAGGGAACCTTATTTCAAGACTACAGTAAAGAACATGTAAGTATTAAATGATTAACAATGGCACATCGGACACGATCAAGCAGTCTAGTCTTTAAAACAGACTTTGCCTCCCTGTCATGTATTCCATTGAATTACAAGCCAGTTAATTATCCTTCCTGCTTTATTTTCCTCCATAATGTTTATCACCTTCTGATGTGCTATATTGGATAAGGCAACGGCACCCCACTCCAGTACTTTTGCCTGGAAAACCCCATGGATGGAGGAGCCTGGTAGGCTGCAGTCCATGGGGCCACTAAGAGTCAGACACGACTGAGTGACTTCACTTTCACTTTTCACTTTCATGCACTAGAGAAGGAAATAGCAACTGACTCCAATATTCTTGCCTGGAGAATCCCAGGGACAGGGGAGCCTGCTTGGCTGCCGTCTAGGGGTGGCACAGAGTTGGAACCGACTGAAGCAACTTAGCAGCAGCAGATGTGCTATATATCTTCAGTTCAGTTACTCAGTCGTGTCCGACTCTTTGCGACACCATGAATCGCAGGACGCCAGGCCTCCCTGTCCATCACCAACTCCCGGAGTTCACTCAGACTCAACGTCCATCGAGTCTGTGATGCCATCCAGCTAACTCATCCTCTGTCGTCCCCTTCTCCTCCTGCCCCCAATCCCTCCCAGCATCAGACATTTTTCCAATGAGTCAACTCTTCGCATAAAGTGGCCAAAGTATTGGAGTTTCAGCTTTAGCATCAGTCCTTCCAAAGAACACCCAGGACTGATCTCCTTTAGAATGGACTGGTTGGATCTCCTTGCAGTCCAGGGGACTCTCAAGAGTCTTCTCCAACACCACAGTTCAAAAGCATCAATTCTTTGGCACTCAGCCTTCTTCACAGTCCAACTCTCACATCTATACATGACTACTGGAAAAACCATAGCTTGGACTAGACGGACCTTAGTCNTGCAGAAGACTCTTGAGAGTCCCTTGGACTGCAAGGAGATCCAACCAGTCCATTCTGAAGGAGATCAACCCTGGGATTTCTTTGGAAGGAATGATGCTAAAGCTGAAACTCCAGTACTTTGGCCACCTCATGCAAAGAGTTGACTCATTGGAAAAAACTCTGATGCTGGGAGGGATTGGGGGCAGGAGGAGAAGGGGATGACCGAGGATGAGATGGCTGGATGGCATCACGGACTCGATGGACGTGGGTCTGAGTGAACTCTGGGAGATGGTGATGGACAGGGAGGCCTGTCGTGCTGCGATACATGGGGTCACAAAAAGTCGGACACGACTGAGTGACTCAACTGATTGACTGTTTGGTTGAAAGGATGATATGTTTTTGAATATTTTACTCAGCATCTTGGTTTCTTCCAAAAAACTAAGAATTTAGTTCAAAAAGAATTTTAAAAATTTACAATCAATATTGTAAATGTCTGAATCCCATAATTTTAAATGTTTTAAACAGTTAACAAGTCCTTAAAATATATAATGTCTATAGAATTTCTTCATTTTGTAAAAGGCTGTGAAAACTACCAAGTTTGGATCTGCTAATTACATATTTAATTTAAATAACACCTTATAAATGCCTTTTATTCCAAATAACTAAAAAACTAAAACTTGACTTTTTTCCCACAAGTTCAAAGTATTATACTTTTTCTTATTAACTTAAATATAAATATAAATATATTAATACACAGATATCATCAAGTAGGAAATTGGTAATGCAGTCAATTCTTATTATTCATGGTGACTGGGTTCTTCATCTAGGGAACATACAGGATGTGTTCCAGTGAAACTCTGGTGACATTTCATCAGCCAAAAATCAAGACATAAATGTATTTTGTTTGTGTTTCTATTCAAAAACTCTTGTTGATTCATTAACATTGCACTGATGACCAGAAGTCCTCCTACAACTCATGACTGAAGGAAAAATATCTTACCTAAGACACATACTTAACTATTTTCTCCATAAAGCACATCACAGCCTTCTGGCAGTCACAGACCCTAGACAACACTTCAGCACCACACTTGAAGAGTATTAGCAAAATCACTAACAAAAACTCAAAATGTGGCACCAGAGAAACCATGAAAAGGACATGTTTGTTATATGAGAGCTGAAACAAGAGAGCAGAACATGGTATTGTTTGGCCTCAGTCAGGAACATGCATATAGAAAGACTACACTCTCTGCATGTCCATGAGTAACTGAGAATGAACGACAAATATTGATAATGGGGTTACAGATAGTTTTAATGAGTAGAAAAATTCACAGAGTCCGTAAATAATGAGAATTGAGGGTTCATATATGTATATATATATATACCCTCATATTCACATCTAAATATCTGTCTATCTTATCGGTTCTTCCCTATAGACAGTAAACTGCCAAATACTCAGTAGGAGAATAGAAAAACAACTAAAGAAGTAAAAATACAAAACAAAATGCAAAGCCATTGTTATCAGCGCTGTGCTTCTAGAGGAAAATTAGAATGATGGATGTTGGATACTTCAAGAAGGTTCATGTTTGGGAATTCGTGTACACCCGTGGCAGATTCATGTCAATGTATGCCAAAACCAATAGAGTACTGTAAAGTAAAATAAAGTAAAATGGAAGCTCTAATAATAATAATAATAATAATGTTGGTCTATAATTACTTAGACCTGATGTGACTTTTAAAACCAATGTTCTTGGTTGTCTAATATTCTTTTTCTTCACGTATATTAATTGCATAATTTTTATTTCACTCTAAAAATGTGTTTTGACTATAGCATATGGGCTAGAATATGCTATATTAGTTCAGTTCAGTTCAGTCACTTACTTGTGTTCGACTCTGCGATCCCATGAATCACAGCATGCCAGGCCTCCCTGTCTATCACCAACTCCCAGAGTTCACTCAGACTCACGTCCATCGAGTCCGTGATGCCATCCAGCCATCTCATCCTCGGTCGTCCCCTTCTCCTCCTGCCCCCAATACCTCCCAGTATCAAAGTCTTTTCCAATGAGTCAACTTTTTGCGTGAGGTGGCCAAAGTACTGGAGTTTCAGCTTTAACATCATTCCTTCCAAAGAAATCCCAGGGTTGATCTCCTTCAGAATGGACTGGTTGGATCTCCTTGCAGTCCAAGGGACTCTCAAGAGTCTTCTCCAACACCACAATTCAAAAGCATCAATTCTTCGGTGTTCAGCCTTCTTCATAGTCCAACTCTCACATCCATACATGACTACTGGAAAAACCATAGCCTTGACTAGACGGACCTTTGCTGGCAAAGTAATGTTTCTGCTTTTGAATACGCTATCTAGGTTGGTCATAACTTTCCTTCCAAGGAATAAGTGTCTTACTTTCATGGCTGCAGTCACCATCTGCAGTGATTTTGGATTTCACATCCATACATGACCACAGGAAAAACCATAGCCTTGACTAGTTGGACCTTAGTCGGCAAAGTAATATCTCTGCTTTTGAATATGCTATCCAGGTAAATACCTGTTTATATTAAAGGAGATGAATACTTATAAGCAGAGTGCATCATATGAAATGCCAGGCTGAAGGAAGCAAAGCTAGAAGCAAGATTGCTGGGTCCATTTAGTCAAAGCTATGGTTTTTCCAGTAGTCATGTATGGATGTGAGAGAAGGCTGAGCACCAAAGAATTGATGCTTTTGAATTGTATTGTTTGTTTGAGAAGACTCTTGAGAGTCCCTTGAATCAAGGAGATTAAACCAGTCAATCCTAAAGTAAATCAGTCCTGAATATTCATTGGAAGGACTGATGCTGAAGCTGAAGTTAAAATACTTTGACTGCCTGATGAGAAGAGCTGATTCACTGGAAAAGACCCTGATGCTGAGAAAGATGGAGAGCAGGAGAAGAAGTGGACAACAGGATGAGATGGTTGGATAGCATCAGTGACCTAATAGACGTGAGTCTGAACAGACTCCAGGAGATAGTGAAGGATAGGGAAGCCCAGCATGCTGCACGTCACAGAGTCAGACAAAACTGAGTGACTGAACAACAACTATGTAGTTTTGGATGTTTTCATTACTCTGGTATTTACATCCACCTATCACAATGTTGTTTCTTAGAATTGTACTATCCTGTCTCTAGTTATTATACCTCATATTATTCAGTTCAGTTGCTTAGTTGCGTCCGATTCTTTGTGACCCCATGGACTGCAGCACACCAGGCCTCCCTGTCCATCATCAGCTCCTGGAGCTTATTCAAAGTCATGTCCATTGAGTCAGTGATGCCATCCAACCATCTCATCCTTTGTAATCCCCTTCTCCTCCCACCTTCAATCTTTCCCAGCATTAGGTTCTTCTCAAATGAGTCAGCTCTTCGCATCAGATGGCCAATGTATTAGAGTTTCAGCTTCAGCATCAGTCCTTCCAATGAATATTCAGGACTGATTTACTTTAGGATGGATTGGTTGGATCTCCTTGCAGTCCAAGGGACTCTCAAGAGTCTTCTCCAACACCTCAGTTCAAAGCATCGATTATTCGGCACTCAGGTTTCTTTATAGTCCAACTCTCATATCCATACATGACTACTAGCCTTGACTACACGGATGTTGGCAAAGTAATGTCTCTGCTTTTTAATATGCTGTCTAGGTTGATCATAACTTTTCTTCCAAAGAGTAAGTGTCTTTTAGTTTCATGGCTGCAGTCACCATCTACAGTGATTTTGGAGCCGCCAAAAATAGTCTATCAGTGTTTCCATTGTTCCCCCATCTATTTGCCATGAAATGATAGGACCAGATGCCATGATCTTAGTTTCCTGAATGTTCAGTTTTAAGCCAACTTTTTCACTCTCCTCTTTCACATTCAAGAGGCTCTTTAGTTCTTCTTTGCTTTCTGCCATAAGGGTGGTGTCATCTGCATACCTGAGGTTATTGATATTGTTAGCAAAATTTATCTATTATGCTACTTTTCCCCAAGCTTCTTAGCTGTTTTTAACTTTCTGTACCCCCAGATAAACAATAGAAAACCTTTTTCAGCTTCCAAAATAAACTACATTCACTTATATTTGAATATGTTAAAACTTAAACTAATTTAGGAGGTACTCATATTGTCCAAAACTCAGTGTACCACAAATATGTTTTCTCAATGTACTCAAGTCTTGATGAAGTCCCTCATTAGTTTAGCTTTTAATTTTCCTCATATAAGTGACAAATCTTTTTAAAGCTGTCTTTATGTTATCATTAATAGAAGTTTATTATTGTATTTCACAATAACACATTAAGCAACATATTGTTCTAGCCTAAGTTTATGTCTTATTTCCATATGGATTGCTAGAACTTTAGAGTAACATTTAACAAAGGGTATATTGGTAAGAATGTTCACCTGGTTTCTGATGTTAATGTAAAATACTATAATGTTTCACAATTCAGGTAATACTGTCTTTTGAAGGAACATTTTAAGGCAAGTGCCATGAGTACAGAGTCTTATCTTGTGACAATTATACACATTTGTCAATATCTTGGTCATATTTTTGTTGATTTTTTACTCTATCTGCTTTTTGTTATGATTAAATTCTATATTTGTTTTAGCAATCTACAGTGATTTAGGTGAGATAAATCATGCTTTTTCCTACTCTCAAGTATGTTCAAATTTATCAAATATATATCTAAAATTGTATTACTTAATCCAAAAATACAGTTACTATTAATTAAGCATTTACCTTTTGCTACTAACATAATAGATATCAATTTATCTCACAATGATGCTAAGCATCATTGCTATAATTTTTAGCAGGAAAAAATAAGTTTAAAGAATGAAAGTTACAGATCTCAAATTAACTAAGAACTACAGATCAAATTCTTATTGATCAGATCCCAATATGAAACATGGGAAAGTTATGGATTCTTATATATTCATTATATTCTGAGACAACTCTAAAATTTTTTGTACTGTTACAATTTTTTTTTCAGTTTTCAGGTAATAATAAAATCATCTTCTAATAATGGTCATTTCATCTTCCTTTCCAAATATTTACTCACGCTTTTCATGTTTTATTAAATAATACTATACATTATTTTAATAAAGTTATGGATTCTTATATATTCATTATATTCTGAGACAACTCTAAAATTTTTTGTACTGTTACAATTTTTTTTTCAGTTTTCAGGTAATAATAAAATCATCTTCTAATAATGGTCATTTCATCTTCCTTTCCAAATATTTACTCACGCTTTTCATGTTTTATTAAATAATACTATACATTAATTTAAATAGCAGGAATTGTTATAAACTTGATTTAATAGGGCTTTCTTAGTGTTTCATTGTTGAACAGCTTTTGCTGAAGGTTTGACAAAGAGATGATGTATCATATCGAGAAAATATTCTATATTATGAGTTTCATAAGAGATTTTATTTTTAATGAGATGAATATTGAATTTTACTAACTGCCCTTTGGACTCTTTCAAAAAGTGATAAATATTTCTTTTATATTTTAATGTTATTAAAGCTTAATAGATTGATGAATATGACTATCATTACATTCTTAAAACAGTCAAAGTTTAATATGCTGTTGACCAACTTGTTTCAAAATGTGTCAAATGAGTTAATAATTTTTACCTTTAATTTCTCTTACCAAGTTTTGGGATTATTATGCTAGTTTCTTAATTGTACTGTTTTACATGTACTTTTACTTTTTTGGGTTTTTTTTTTTTTACTTTTTACTTTTCTGTTAAACAGTTCAGATAAAGCAAGGCATTGTCTATTACTGTAAAATTTGAAAAAACTTCATAATTTTAAAATATTTTGGTTTAAAAAAATATCATACTCTCCAAGCAGGAAAATAAAAAATATCAACAAAAGAATCCAGAACTTGTTAGGAGGTATTTCCCTGATAATTCCTTAATTTTTCATTTATCTTATTATTCTGCTAAGCTTCACACCTTCTATTTGAGAGAAGTTTGAGTATTTGTGTCTCCTATGAAATTATAACCTATTACATAGCAAGACTTCAAATTGTGTGCTAACTACCTAGCTTATAAAGTTGCCTCGATGGCCCAGAGGTGAAGAATCTGCCTACAGTGCAGGAGATGCAGAACTTCCTAGGTTAGGAAGTTCCCTTGGAGAAGGAAATGACAACCTGCTCCAGTATTCTTGCCTGGAAAATCCCATAGACAGAGGAGCTTGATGGGCTACAGTCCGTGGAGTCCCAAAGAATTGAACACAACTTAGTGACTAAACAACAACACAGCAACAACATAGCTTACATATATATTTGAAAACACCTAGAAGGAAATGACAACCTGCTCCAGTATTCTTGCCTGGAAAATCCCATAGACAGAGGAGCTTGATGGGCTACAGTCCGTGGAGTCCCAAAGAATTGAACACAACTTAGTGACTAAACAACAACACAGCAACAACATAGCTTACATATATATTTGAAAACACCCTGCATCTGTAGTAAAATTCCTTTTCTGTTCCTCTTCCCTAGTATTAAATATATATATTTTATCTATATTCTTAAAATGATTAGGAAGACTTTTTTTCCCCCAAGAACACACCCTTAAATCTGTTTTGTTTTCCTTATAAATTTTTTGTCCTGCTCTTATATAATTGCCCCTTCCTTCTCTTCCCTGGTGGCTAAGAGGTTAAAGTATCTGCCTCTAATGCAGGAGACCTGGGTTCGATCCCTGGGTCAGGACGATCCCCTGGAGAAGGAAATGGCACCCCATTCCAGTACTCTTGCCTGGAGAATCCCATGGATGGAGGAGCCTGGTGGGCTACAGTCCATGGGGTCGCAAAGAGTCGGACACAACTGAGCAAATTAACTTTCTATAACTTTCATTGCATTGATATACTAATTAATATTTTTTTCATGATAGTAGCAAGCTAATGAAAGTGATAAATTAGTCTCTAATATAAAACTTTTATATTTTAAAGATAATCTTTATATAAGATGATCGATTTATGTTTTACCTTAAACAGTCTTTGTTGATATTATATTTTTATTTTTGTCTGATATTTAACCAGTAATTTTAATTAATATTTTTTTCATGATAGTAGCAAGCTAATGAAAGTGATAAATTAGTCTCTAATATAAAACTTTTATATTTTAAAGATAATCTTTATATAAGATGATCGATTTTATGTTTTACCTTAAACAGTCTTTGTTGATATTATATTTTTATTTTTGTCTGATATTTAACCAGTAATTTTCCAATTATTTTATTTTTAAGCTATCTTGCTCAATTGATTTTTGTTCTATATCTCTCAGATAGTACACAATTCGATCCAATCTGAAAGTCATTTTTTTTNCCCCTTCCTTCTCTTCCCTGGTGGCTAAGAGGTTAAAGTATCTGCCTCTAATGCAGGAGACCTGGGTTCGATCCCTGGGTCAGGACGATCCCCTGGAGAAGGAAATGGCACCCCATTCCAGTACTCTTGCCTGGAGAATCCCATGGATGGAGGAGCCTGGTGGGCTACAGTCGATGGGGTCGCAAAGAGTCGGACACAACTGAGCAAATTAACTTTCTATAACTTTCATTGCATTGATATACTAATTAATATTTTTTTCATGATAGTAGCAAGCTAATGAAAGTGATAAATTAGTCTCTAATATAAAACTTTTATATTTTAAAGATAATCTTTATATAAGATGATCGATTTTATGTTTTACCTTAAACAGTCTTTGTTGATATTATATTTTTATTTTTGTCTGATATTTAACCAGTAATTTTCCAATTATTTTATTTTTAAGCTATCTTGCTCAATTGATTTTTGTTCTATATCTCTCAGATAGTACACAATTCGATCCAATCTGAAAGTCATTTTTTTTCAATTGGGAGAATTTAACATATTCATATTCTTTGCAATGTAAGTACATGTATTTTTCTTACATCATGTTTTATTTGCCTTTTTTAGTGCTTTCTATAGTTCCTGTTTTAGTTTAGATTTCCCTTAAGTAGCTCTGAGTCAAGTTTATTTGGGAGGTGATCACAGGAAGCACAAATGAGAAAGTGAGACTAGCACAAATTTTTTTTTTTTTAAGGCAGATCAGAGTCTCATGAATCCAGGCAGTACCTGTGTGAGCAAATGAGACTCCACGTCACTGAAAATCCTCTGAGGAACACATAGAAGGACCTTAGGATTGTTCCACTGAAGGACAGGGAAGCTGGATTTTTTATCAACTGATTCCCTATCCTCACTGGAGAAGATTTGCTCCCGAGGTTTTTAAATTCCTGGCACTCTTAGGCTGTCTTCTGAGGGGGCTAATGAGGTCCCTGTAGTTCCAGAGAAGGCACTCAGGCAAAGATGGAGGAAGTCGAGACACAAGGGTGTTTGTGGTGGAAAGCTGTCAGTGGGTGAGGGGACTACCCACTGCAGATGTAGTAAACCCAGCAGTAGGCCAGGGGAATACGGGGCATTAACAGTATCTAGTACACAGGATTGGAGAAGGCAATGGCACCCCACTCCAGTACTCTTGCCTGGAAAAATCCCATGGACGGAGGAGCCTGGTGGGCTGCAGTCCATGGGGTCGCTAAGAGTTGGACATGACTGAGCGGCCTCACTTTCACCTTTCACTTCAATGCACTGGAGAAGGAAATGGCAACCCATTCCAGAGTTCTTGCCTGGAGAATCCCAGGGACGGGGGAGCCTGGTTGGCTGCTGTCTATGAGGTCGCACAGAGTCAGACATGACTGAAGCGACTTAGCAGCAGCAGCAGCAGTACACAGGATTATGGAGGGTGCCCCACACTTCACTCTGCTAATATAAAATGTATACATCTTATCTTTAATTCTAAAAATATTTACTAACATTTTAAAATACTTGACTGTGTACATCTCCAGTTGTCACCATTAACAATAAAGCACCCACTTTGGATTTACCAGAATATAACCACAGCATGAAGGGCACATATTTTAACACTGCCCACCCTGCTCTCTACTGCTATGCCTCCCTTTTTGGAAGAAACAGAGACTATACCCTAAATTTTCAATATAACCCACTTACTGTTAGTATCATTTTATTTTTATAATATCTTTCTCTTTCATTATAATTACTTAAAATATGGGCAGCAGGTTAGATAAACCATAAATGCAACAATTCAACCTAATTCTTTATGCTCATTTAGTTTTCCAGTAGGTAACAATGTACCTATAAACATTTAAATTAAGTACATGTATTTTTCTTTTATCATATTTTATTTTCCTTTTTCTAGTGCTTTCCATATTTTATTCCATTTTAGTATAGATTCTCCCTAAGTATCTCTGAGCCAACTTTATTTGGGAGGTGATCACAGGAAGTAAAAGTAAGAAAGTGAGACTGGCTTACATGGTCTACAAATGGCTTATATGGTTTATAAATGTCCTTATATTTTAACATATTAATAACACTCTATTTTTTGTTGCTGTAGATAATCCTATTCCTTAATTATTTACGTATTATTGTTACCACTGATAGTTCAGAATACTTATTAGACCAAAATGCAACTCTGATTTTCTTTTATTTTCTTCCCCATCAGATTTTTTTAAACCCAGAAATCTATCCTTCTCCGCAAAATAGATGACAGTCTAAAAAGTACCTTTTAAAGAATTAATATTGCTTGCTATATGATGACTGCTTTCAAATTCAGAGGCAGGGTATTTTTTTGCTCTGTTTGAATATCTAGAAAGTTTTCTTTCAGTACATCTTTTTATATTATTTCTATTAATTTTACCTTGGCCTGTTCTTTAAAACTATTATCCATCTTTTGGATCTTTATTGACTGCCCTTTCCCTGTCTTTCCCATTTCAATCCCTTTCTTCCTTTCCATATACATTCTATCAAAGCTTCTTAAGCTTTTTCCACATATCAGAATTTCCGTTCTTTTGTTTCTATTACATAGGTCATTTGGCTATGATATTTTTTCCCACAGTAGCAGAAAGAACTAGTGAGTATGAGTTCTTCAGAGTCTACATTCCTTTAACTTTCATAAGAGGTTTACCTAAGTCTTAAAAATATTTGCTCCAGTATTTCTTTTCTCAAAATTACCGTTTTCATCTATCTTGCGTTACATTTATCTTCTTTTACATGGAAGAATCTTTTTAGGGTTTTACTTTGTTTACACATACTGAAAAAAGGCACATTCGAGACCAATAGTTACAAACTACTTCTACTTTTATCATCAGAGTTTTTTTGTAAACTATTTAAAAGTCTTACAGATCTCAAGCTAAAAACTGGTTTCATTAAAGTTTATATTGTCTCTTTTATAATTTAATTGCCTGCCTGATTTATAGCCATAATAGCTGTATTGTTCCTAGCGAATCTCCTGTGAAAGGAGCTAACTTTTAAAATTATTTTTCTATGGTTTATTTCCTTTATTCCACACGGTGTTCTGTCCTTTCTGGGACTCCTCCTCCTCTGTCTACCACTCCTACTCCTTCCAAATATGAAAATATCCTGCACTCATTTCCTGTTTCAAATGAGTTTCAGAAAACTCATATCCTGTTTCAAACAGGCATGCTTACTCCTGATTTTCCTAAGCAAACTCATTCTGAATTCAACTGATATATTTAGTAAATACTTTCTAACGTATTTCCCTCCAATATATCTTCAAATATAGCCTTAATATAACAGACGAAGGAAGTATTAGTTTCTTTCTTGATCATCTTTGCTTGGCTCTTATAAACCCATAATACTTTCTCTGGGAAACATTTGTAAGGAATTCCCCACTGCTTTCATTTAGTATCCCATGCTTGATTTTTCTGGCATATGGATAGCATCCTCCCATATTTTCCATCAAAATTGTTAAATTTTCCTTCTGTTTTTACAGCTTTTTGTTCATTTCGTGGTGATCTGGAAAAGAGAGTGCCAGATTTATGTACTGATGCTCCAGTCGTTTCTCATCCATGACTTCTGTCTAGTCCATATTTTAGGCGTCACCACACAGATGTCGCCTCAAGTTTCCAGCTGCTTCTTATAAAAAGTCACTTTCAGATTTTTCTTTCTTTTTGTTTTTCTCTGTGTCTTCAGGGAAATGTTCTCTTTCCTTTTTGTTACCATATTATTTTCCTTCCTTAGGCTCTGACCCCACACATTTAATGGGCAAAATCTGTATCAGTAACGTCTGATGGCAACAGGGTGAAGGAAGTGTTATTTGTCCACTTTACTCTCCATGTGAGAGAAACATTCCAATCACATTCTCATCATTCTCATCAATGAGAAATGAGATGGGGAAGCTTTTGGAATGTCTCACATGGAGAGTTGCTCAGCACTCATCTATTGCAGTTTATGAAACCTAGCAAACATTCATCAACTCTGATCCACAGGACTAAAATTAGATCCTCTCTTGCCCAAAATGGCAGTTTTTTCTGACTAAAAGAGTAAGATGCAGTTGTTCCATCTTACAGCAGCAGAAAGCACACAGACCTCATGGCACAAAATCCCAGCCCTCTTCTGCCCCCTCTGCTTCTGAAGCTTTTCTACATGCTATTAAGCACCCACGTACCCCAGCAAGCTTCCACCTATCCCCTTCTCCTAGTTCTTATTCTGGAAAGTTAGTCTCTGAATGGGTACAGAAAGAGATGAACCATCCATGATAATGATAATGGACTAGAAATCTTGGTTCTAACCAAAGTAAGTTTTCATTGAATTAAAAGTTTGCCTAGTTTACCAGGTACAGTTACTCTGCATCTTGGGTTTTTCCAGACCTCAGAATAGAGTGATGAAACAATATAGTTCTATCTTCTTTTTAGATAGATCATTCAGTTCAGTTGCTCAGTTGTATCCGACTCTTTGTGACCATGGACTGCAGCACACCAGGCCTCCCTGTCCATCACCAACTCCTGGAGTTCACCCAAACTCATGTCCATTGAATCGATGATGCCATTGAACCATCTCATCCTCTGGCATCCCCTTCTTCTCCTGCCTTCAATTTTTCCCAGCATCAAGGTCTTTTCCAATGAGTCAGTTTTTCGCATCAGGTGGCCAAAGTATTAGAGTTTCAGCTTCAACATCAGTCCTTCCAATGAACACTCAGGACTGATCTCCTTAGGATGGACAGGTTGGATATCCTTGCAGTCCAAGGGACTCTCAAGAGTCTTCTCCAACACCACAGTTCAAAAACATCAATTTTTCGGCTTTCAGTTTTCTTTATAGGCCAACTCTCACATCCATACATGGCTACTGGAAAAACATTAGCCTTGACTATATGGACCTTTGTCGGCAAAGTAATGTCTTTGCTTTTTAATATGCTGCAATCATTGGATTTAGATTTAAGTGTTGCGTCCATGTTTTGCTTATTTACATAATTTAATGAAAGTCAAAAATAATTATATCCATACCTCTAGTCTGGCCTATGGAACCCAGAATAGTTCAACCAATTTCTTACCGTTTCAGTTTTCCCCTCTAGCCATTTTTACAGTCACCTGAAAAATTAATTATATAACCACCACATATCCTTAGTATGTGATATTCTGGACATAATAGGATACGAAATATCATTTTCTTTAAAATACTTAGTCTAGTAGGAGGAAAGAACCTATATATAAACAAGCTGCATGCTCTTGTATGGCTGTTACAGTACAATCCATTATGCTAGATTTTCATAATATTTATAAAGAAAAAGTGGTCACTTCATCCAGGTAAAATTTAGAAAAGAGAGGCAACACTTGAGCTAAGCTTAAAAGAGAAACAAGTGCTTAAAAATGTCACAGTGGGGACAACTGTAGACAGAGTCAGAGACGATACGTCAGGTGATAAGAGCAATGTCTGGCATGATGTTGCCTAGCATACTGGATGAACCAAGAGTAATCTGGCATGGCTGAATTTTACCATGGGCGAATAACCTAGCTGTCATTAAGACTGGAAAAAAGTGGTCCATTAAAAATGTGAATCCCTAAGTCCAATATATAATTATTATGATCTGTGTATAGTACTATCAGGTTATTTTAACACTTCCCCTCCAAGATTGGTCTGTTGTAATAGTTTCTACCTCCATTTTTGTAATTATCACTTAGCAGGTACTTGCTGTATAAATCATATTTATGAAACATTCTACATGTTCCCAGTTTGTTATTTCTAGAAATACAAAAACATCCTAGCTCATTTTTTTAGGTAAAATAGATCACAGATATTTAACACAAATATACATCTATGTATTTTCTAGACCTTATATAGCACAGATCACAATTTTCCCTACATTGAGAGGCAAATGTTATGCACTGGCTAAAGTAGCAAAGCACAAATGTATGGAATATGGTATACAGTTAAGAAAATTAAAAATACTTACACTGAGAAGAGGTCATAACCTAGTGGGCATAACCAGAACCTAGAGGGTTCATTCCATTACTGGAATGTCAATCAAGAGAATGGCAAGAGAGTGTATCATACATCAAAAGTATTTACAATGCCAGAGAGATACAATTTGACAATGAAGAGCGAAATGGTAAAGTACTTCAGCTTAAAAATGCAAGGAACAAAAACTAAAGAAAAAATTTTGATGGCTACCTGCAACAGACCATTAGCATGAAAGGTGAGTGACATTGAAAAACTAAGAGTCAACACTTTGTGCACTGAATTGCTCTGTCTCATATTCAAAGGGGATTTTCAATTCTCCTATCTTCTTTTGAGGTGGAGATAAATAATAATAGCAAACAAGCAAACAAGCTTTCCTAAATTATGTAGAAGACAACTTTATGACTCATAAAACAAAGGATCCTAGAAAAAAAGACTGTATTATATCTTACATACCTGGAAAATATTTGAGCTAGTATCCATAAGCAGCTATAATTGAGAATGGCTTCAACAAAATCTCACGCCACATTTTTGCTGAGTGCCTAGAAGCCAGGCACCATCCGAGGCACTTGTCATCATACACCAATGGCCAAAACAGATGAAGTTTACCCAAATGGAAGTTAATAAACATAATAATTAGGTGAATCATATTTTGTATTAGTAGTGATAAATGCTACATAAAAAAAAGTAGTTTGGGGGAGTAGTTTAGATGTCAGGGTGGAGACAGGGGTAGGTTACAATACTAGATAGGTTAGTCAGAGTATGTTTTGTTAGGAAAATTGGACCTGAGTAAATATTTGAAGGAGGTGAAGGAATAAAAGTGATCTTTTGTGAATGGATAATGGTCCAGGGAGAGAGTAGCTACGGAGTTTGTGTTCAGATTTCAAAAACATTTTGACGGTTTAGTTAACATGATTTGATGGTAATTTGGAGCATAAGAGAAAGAGATTAATTAGGATGACAAGTTTTTGGACAGAATGATAGGAAGGATGGTGCTGCCATCACATGAAATGGGAGAAGGCTCTAGTTAAGCTGAACAGCAGGGAAGTTTACAAGTAAATTACCAAAAGGAGTTTAGGATATGTTGGTTTTGAAAGGATTATTAGATATCCTAGTGAATGTATTAAATATATAGTTTGGTATAATGGTCTGGATTATGAGATATAGTTGGTTGGATATACAAATTCGGGCATATCAATAAGTAGATAGCAATGAGACAAAATTAGATCACCAAAGCAATGATTGTCCACATAGAAGATGCCCAATGACTGAGCCTTGAGATACCAAATATTAAGAGGGCATAGAAGAGAGAAGAACCCAGGAAAGGAGACCGAGGGTAGCAAGAAGTAAGAGAAAAACAAAAACAAAACAAAAGTATGATATCCTAGCTGATAAGTGAAGAAACGGTACCAAGGAGGCGTGATCAACTTTACCAAATGCTTCTAAAAGTTCCAGTAATACTAGGGCTTCAAGCTGACCATTTGATTTAGAAATGTGGATACCAGTTTATACTCTGACTCAGTTATTCTGTGGAGTGATAAAGATGAAAGTATGACTGGAGGAGATTAAGAAAGAATAGAAGACCTGGAGAAAGCAATTATTGACAAGTTTTTCAAGGAATTTTGATTCCAAAGAAAAGCAATGATATGTGGTGGTAGCTGATAGAATTTTTTTTTCCACCTTCTAATTAAGAGTAAAATCCTGGTGGCTCTGACAGTAAAGAATACGTCTGCAATGTGGGAGACTGGGTTTGATCCTTGGGTTGGGAAGGTCCCCTGGAGAAGGGAATGGCTACCCACTCCAATATTCTGGCCTGGAGAATTCCTTGGACAGAGGAACCTGGCAGGCTACAGTCCATGGGGTTGCAAAGAGTCAGACGACTGAGCGACTTCACACTGTCAATCATACACTGCATCAGTCAAGATTCAAACAGGGAAGCAAAACCGTTAAGAGTATTATACATAAGTGATTTTAAGGATAAGGTCATTGACCATTTATGTGCCAACCTGACTTTACCCAAATAGCTGATAAACCATTTCTGAGAATAGCACTCTCTGAGAGTACTTCCACAGGAGACTAGCATTTGGATTGGTAGGCTAAGTAAAGAAGTCTGCCCCCACCAATACAGATGGGCCTCAGTCAGTCTGCTGAAGGCCTGAGTAGAATAAAAGCAGGAGGACGAAATAATTTTCTCTCTGCTTCAGTTGTAACATCCATATTCTCCTGTTCTCAGTCATCGGTGCTCCTGGCTGTCAGGCCTTGAAACTGCGCCAGACTTTCCTTGTTCTGCAACTTGCAGATGGCAGGTCATGGGACTGCTCAGCTTCCATAATCATGTGAGCCAATTCCTATAATACATATTTAAATGTGTGTGTGTGTGTGTGTGTGTGTACAGTATCTGTGTATGTGTATCAAACAAAATAGGATACATATATTTATCTATGTATAGCTATATCACATGTACATACTAAATATTATATATAAATATCATATTTACATATGGATAGATAATAGGATAGAAAATACTTTAATATATAATATGTATATAATATATATGTTATTATATTGGTTTTGTTTCTCTGGAAAAACCTGATAATAACTTTATATATTTGTGGGAGGAGCTCAGGAAGTAACTACAAAAGCCAAAAGGCAGAGTTGGAAGATCAGATAAAAAGAAAATAAATTACTAATGAGATATCTTAAAGCACTGAGGCGGTTAGGTATTTGAAGCTTGAGAGGACATCTGGAAAACCGAGCCTGACCAGGTGTCAGAAGGGGAGCATTATAAAGCTGATGGAGAAGATCATGACATTTGCAGTTTATGAATCTAGATTTGGGCCTGAAGTTACTATTGGTCAGTAGGGAGGACACCCAGGGAGCCATGCCAAGAAGAGGGAAGAAAGCTGAGATCTGCCAGAACCTCTGTTCTGTTCCACATCATTAGAGGAATAAAAGAAAATCCAGAACCTATTGGTACCTATGCACCTGTCTTACACCACATCTGTCCCCACTGACCTTCAGAGAAAAATGTCTGCTGCTGCACCTGAACCTGCCAAATCTTGTGCAAATTTCTCTTTTGGCCAACTCTAACCTGGAGCTATACAAGAAGAGGTTTCTGGGAAACTTAGTACAGCTAAGAGGAGAAGGGAGCAGCAGAAAATGAGATGGTTAGAGCACATCACCAACTCAGTGGATATGAATTTGAGCAAACTCCAGCAGAGAGTGAAGGACAGGGAAATCTGTTATGCTGCAGTTCACGGGGTCGCAAAGAGTCAGACACAACTTAGCAACTGAACAACAAGAACAACAAAAACGACACATATGCTGATCCAGGAGAGAGGGAAAGATCTGATGATGCAGGCAACAGAGAGGAGTAGATCTGTAGTTATAACCTTGAGTAGGCAAGAGAGTATATTATAGCCAGTATACAAGGAGAGGAACTACATTTAGAACAGAGCAAAGGTGTTTGGGTTAACAAAAATATATTTCCAGAAAATGACAATCATCTCTGAATGCACTGATAACAAACATTAAAATAAAACATTAAAATCATCAAGTTAGAAAAACTTTGGTATCTTTTAGGAGATAATTACTACTTAACTGAATATAAATCTTCATATGTTAAGTCACAAATAGTGAAAAATGTGTTTGTTAGTGTAGCTCAATAACTTTATGTTGTATGAAATGAAAATGAAGATACAAAATGAAAAATATAACAGAGTTATTTACTTCTAAATATTAAATGACCTCACACTTGGCCTTGATTTCATTAGCCAAAGAAAGTCTCATGATTTCAATGTTTTCCCTTTGCCTCTGCCATATATCACTCTTTTGATCAGTCTGCCCAACTGCCTATTTGACAACTCCACCCCTAAATTCTTCAAGGCAACTCTGATTCAACCTGGCCAAAACTTAATCCATGATTTTCTGTATCCCATGCTGCTACTGCTGCTAAGGCGCTTCAGTCATGTCCGACTCTGTGCGACCCCAGGGACGACAGCCCACCAGGCTCCCCCGTCCCTGGGATTCTCCAGGCAAGAACACTGGAGTGGGTTGCCATTTCCTTCTCCATTCTGTATCCCATACCTCCTCCAATTTTGGTCATTCTCTAATCATAAAAATAAAGTTTTCAAGCTGGAAATATAGTAGCTCTCCTACCTTTATCTCTCTCATCTTACTCAGTCACCCTTTAAGTGCCTTGCCCTGTTCCTTTGTTTCTAGTAACCGCCACTAATCTCAGTTTACAGCAAATTATCTAATCCATGCAACCTAAACTTTTCTCCTGGAGAATTAAAAGAGCCTTGTTGTTAATCACCATCATATTTCTTCACTCTCACCCTAGTCCATGCTCCTGAAGTGCTGGATTCAAGTGCTTACTTGCTCAGTCATGTCTGACTCTTTGCCACCCTATGGACTGTAGCCCTCCAGGCTCCTCTGTCCATGGAATTTCCCAGGCAAGAATACAGGAGTAAGTTGTCATTGCCTTCTCCAGGGGATCTTCCTCACAGAAGGATTAAACTTTTGCCTCCTGCGTCTTCTCCACTGCCGGCGGGTTCTTTACCAACTAGCCACCAGGGAAGCCCCAACTCTAATACATTACTTTGGCATTTTTTTTAAATGACTGAATCACTTTTCAATGCTTTTTTAAAAATTCCTCTCAAAAGAATTACCACACTCTTTAACAAGAACTACCAATTTCTGTGCGCTCTACCTCCTCTATCTCTTCAAACAGGAACAGTGGGAGAAAAATGAAGGTACTATGTTTCTATGTAGTAAGGGTATATTTTTATATTAATAGAAGGGGGAAACATTACTTTTAAAACATAGATGTGAAACCTTCAATTTAATGATTGACAAAATTTCTGCATGGCAGTCAAAACTAGTAGGTTCTAGAGTCTACAAAAGGCATCATCGGATGCCTTGAAAACCAAAGAAAATGGTTAGAAAAACATTAAACAAAGGTTTGCCAAGTTAATGGGTTTATTGCAGTGTCTCAGATCTTATAATATTCTATAAATGTCACACTTATAAAGTATGTGGCACTTGACAGACTTACTGAGCCTTGAACCTTTTTGTTCCCAGAGTGCACCACAGAACAACTGCTCTGCAGAACACTTTTGGGAATGCTACCCTAGCCATTTAAGAAGAAAATGGAGGTCTGAAGAAGTTGGGGTTGAAGAAGTTGAGAGAATATATTAAACAGAGCTTGAATTGCTCTGTGGGTTTTAAGTAGGGGAATCTTACATAGTTAAGGAAATTTTGTTGGACAGAAATAAAGGAAGACAAATGGGAAAGGAACACCGGACAGAGGAGCTAAAGATATGCGAAATCATCGAACCAATTACGGAAGGGGAAGAAAGTTAAAAAAGACCCCCAAGTATTCCCTAAATTACCTGGGTACTTACGAAAAGAGAGCCAAGAGTTGTGTTTCCTGGCATGAATAGTTTGACACTTGGTTTTATGACTTATGCATCTGTATAATTTCTAGCCATCATATTTATTATCTTATTATTAGTTTGGCCAAATCCAGGTTATCCAAACTAACTAAAACACCAGCAGACATTTTTTAAAGAGGAAAAGCAATGCAATACACATTTTTAAAAAAGGACAAGCATTGCAAATAGCAAATTATAATATTGAATTAAAAACAGGAAAATAAAAAAAAGAAACTTGGTCCTTTGAGGACACTGTTTTGAATATATCTGAAAGGAAAAGATAAGAAGAGCAAAACTACTTTTCACCTAAGTGATACATTACCAAAATATTGTTGAAAAATAATTTGAGAACTTTGTGTTTTCAATTCCATATATCTGGAAGAACAAAAATATTCATTGACTTTTAATGAGAAGTACGGGCCTTGTTAAATTGCAGTGGCCCTTTTAGAGTAATGAGTTGAATGGCCTTCTAGAAACTCTCTGATCACTTATTTTTTATAAGAATTTTATGCTGTAATGTATAAGTATGAAAAAATGAACTTTAATAGGACAAAGACAATTCAGAAGAATCTTCTTTACAATATAGCAATTTTTGATTCAGGATCTAACAAAAATAAAGGTTTGCCCCTTTTTCTTGTTTTGCACATTTCTTATGCAGAAAAAATGTAGGCACTGCGTTCCACACTATCTCTTCTTAAATTATCCCATGAATCATAAATTACACCTTCCACCAGTGTTCATATTCCATTTTCACTGCATATAGAATTATACCAAATGCCAATAATTTATATCAGAATATAACAAAGATCTATAGGAAGTTCTCCCCAATCAAAATACAGAAATAAACGTACATGGGTTTTTGAAAAATATTATTTAAGCATACTGTTTATGTGTATACAAATCAAACTTCTGAACATATTTTATCTATATTGATTTCAACAGGAGAAAAAGAATGAATTATAATAAGGACAGCCAAAGATGAAATAAAAATGTCTTGAAGTAAAGGACAGATATTTGGGTAAAAATTCCAAAAGAGGCAGCTCTATTTAGCTCACCATGCCCCTACTCTTCTCACCATCCAGGTAGTCCCACCACAAACAGTATTTTGTAACTTATGAACTCAGCTGTACCTGATATTTTTAAAAGCACATCTACATATTTTTTAATTATTTTTATGAAATAAAAATCAGAGATAGATTTTGTTTCCTTAGCCAACTTTCTCTGTGAGAAAACCCTAAATGTTCCAAGATCAAGAAACAATGAATATAAAACCCACATATAGACAGCATAGTCCAGACTGCATCCCACTAGTTTTTACTCCTCACATTTCCCTTGAAACTTTTTATCAGGACTACTAACAAGTACAAAATGACAAACCTGAGGTTCACCTTTGTGTCTCCTCAAAGTACTTTTTTTTTTTCCCAGACACTCTAATGAGCAGTGAAATGGTCCAAAAGTAGACATCAAGAAGTAAGAAGAGAAGAGGTAATGGCCTGTATCACCCGAAAACTGTAGGATCAGTTCCCGGGTAATTGAGTGTTGGTGGGACTTGGCAAAAAGAGAACCACCAGCTATAATTCATTCAGACTTAAAAGAAGCTCTCTTTCCAGTATCAAAGCATAATGAAGAACTGAGTGCAAAATGCACTGCCAATTTATGATTATAGTATTCAGTGGTCCATTCAAGGACTAATGCTGTATAATCATGAATATGAGGGAAGGGCATATGATGGGTACAAAGAGCAATTCTAAAGGCAGATCTGCAGGAGACAATTACAATTAGATTGTATGAACTGACACCAAAACCACTTTTGCTTTAGTTTTTAATAATTATGAATCAATTCAATAGAGTCTTTCCTTTTAAGGAGGTGTTATGGTTTGGTGGATACAAAGATATATTTTTGCCTTTGAAATTTTAAAACAGAGTGGGGAATAGGACCATGCTCTTAAATAACTTCAGTTAAGGAACACTGTGGAAGTTCATAAGAGTGAGCAATTAATTCAGAAAAACCCTTCCTGTGTATTTTGTGATGATTGTTTGAAGATCCAATAGTATATAATGCATGTTAAAGTCCTTGTATAAAAGCAGGAAAAAGTCATAAGGAGAAAAATTACAAATCCATTCATTTAAAAATAATTTTAGTTGGGAACCTACTATGTGCCAGGCATTCTGCTACATAAGAGGATGAAAAGCAATGAGACATTACCCCACTTACCAATCTACTGTGTAACAGAAAAAGGAAACAGGTAGAAGATATACACACCATTATACAAATAGAAAGATTACAAATCTAAAGGACTTCTCACATCATGTTTGTTTTATTTAGCTGAATTTTCTAAGTGGATTGATAAAGATATAATTCTCTCTACTATAAACTGATAGAAGCATAAATAAAATAATTCATAAATGGTGTAGGCCAAGTGATGCAAGTATACTGCAGTTCTCAGGAAAATCTCTGTCATTGCCCAAGAACTCAGTCTGTAGTATACAGTCTTCCCAGACTGCATAGTCAGCGGTTCCCAAATGTGGCTGCAAATTAGAGCTGTTTAGACAACTTTAAACAATTAAAGGTACCTAACTCTAGCTACAGTCACTCTGCAAACCACTGGCCTTGACCAAGGGGAACATCTGAATTTTGGCAAGAGCCAAGAGTGACTATTGAAAGATAAACAGGCTTATGGGTCAGAGAGGATCGGGAATCACAGGGAAAGAACAGATATCTTTGCACTTCATCATCTAAATTCTTTCACTCAGCTCTCTCCCTATGCTTCTACTCTATTCTTCATTTCTTTGGGAGATCTGAGAGCCATACTTCATTGACAATTAAAAGAACAGAATGACAGTTCAGGTTAACATTATTTCTATACACTAAGAAATATCCCTGATGTTCAAGCTGGCTTTAGAAAAGGCAAAGGAACCAGAGATCAAATTGCCAACATCCACTGGATCATGGAAAAAGCAAGAGAGTTTCAGAAAAACATCTACTTCTGCTTTATTGATTATGCCAAAGCCTTTGACTGTGTGGATCACAATAAACTGTGGACAATTCTGAAAGAGATGGGAATACCAGACCACCTAACCTGCCTCTTGAGAAATCTGTATGCAGGTCAGGAAGCAACAGTTAGAACTGGACACGGAACAGCAGACTGGTTCCAAATAGGAAAAGGAGTACGTCAAGGCTGTATATTGTCACCCTGCTT